>CM023491.1:55582661-55889573 GCA_013339685.2 Hyalomma asiaticum
AAGCGGACTTTAGTCATGAACTCTGATAAGAGTCTGTTCACCAGAAGCAAAATGCGAGCTCGAATCACGTGGTACAGCGTTTCTCGTAGATTATTGTAAAGCGCACTTCGTTGCTAAATTTGAAAATCATTTCGTTAGCCAGCAATTCACTAC
Organism: Hyalomma asiaticum; assembly: GCA_013339685.2. Classification (NCBI taxonomy): domain Eukaryota; kingdom Metazoa; phylum Arthropoda; class Arachnida; order Ixodida; family Ixodidae; genus Hyalomma; species Hyalomma asiaticum. The sequence goes on from CM023491.1 coordinate 55,582,815, forward strand.
GCGGTAAATGAAATTGCTACACGGTGCTATGTCTGAGACCCCCTTTAGAGTAATGTTCATTGCAAAAACAGAGAAAACGTTCAATGCAGGCACTCCCCAGGTAATGGACAAAAGTTACTAACGTACCGATAAGAGATCCCCCAACGTAGGCTTGACTGTGAGCGGGGCATACTGAGGGCAGACAAAATCTACGACAGAAAGTAGAAGGAATATTGCTGGGACCTTCATCATTGTAGCTTGCGTGCCGCGTGCAAAGCGGTATCAGTTAGGCTACTCGAACACTGCGGCGAGTGAAGGCAACGCTGCGCTTTTATATATGCATGAAGGTGACATTTGAATAAATGCATTTGCTATTGTTTGTCTTAGCACGAAGCTTGATCAGTGCATTTGCAACCACAGGGAAAGTTATTCTGATAGAGTGAACAATAAGTCGTGACGTTCAACGTGGGGCGATCATGAGAAGTGACAGCAGAAAAAATCAACATATTCAAGCGTGCATTATGAAAAAGCCAATATGAAAATTATTGTAATTTTTGGCTGATTACGTCATGATTCGGAATGTATCGAAGGAATACACGTACAATGGAAAGTGCGGCCCCCGCAGGAAAAAAAAAAACAAGTAAGCAGCGCAATGAAGCAAAAGGTGCCGCGATAATCTGAAAAGCAAATGCGCCTTCATCGATTGCCAGTGCGGTCATTTACGATATAATGTGGAACGAAAACTACACTTGCTGCGGGGACAGAGAAAGGTCGCTTCATGCCCGAGTCAAATTACTGATCTTTTCGTGGGGATGTCGCGTACTGAATGCGAGGTTCTCATTTAATTTTCTGCGGGTCGCATGTCTATCTCAGCAAGACAGAGCAAATTATCCCTTGAAAATAGAGGGGACAGGCTGTAAAGTAGCGTAAGTCTAAGTCCTTATTCCAGACATGCATACATAACTAAATGGCTGAGGAGAAGGGAAAAAGCGCCAGGTCAGCGCGGAATCGCAGGACAGTGACAGCGTAAGCTGGTGGAGTGACCTTCTCAGAAGCCATTGTAAACGCTTGGGGAAACTAGTGCAAGTACAGGTGGTGGCTGTCCCCTGTGCCATAACTATGCGGTTTGCGCTTCTTTCCGCACAGCGGTCTGTTGTGCCTGACGCTGCCTTGCTGCAGCCGTGCGCGTAGCTCTGCGATTCACTTCTTCATCAGCGGTCCACACCTCGCGAGGAGGCGCCATCAGGTATACCAAAGAGCCAAGTCAGGTTTCTGGCGCGGCTGGGAAATTCGGTGACAGCTGTTCGCTAGGGGAAGTTCGGTGACAGATGTTAGTGTCGCTAATATAAATGGCAAGAACGAAAGCTTCCAAAGGATCCCCTCCTGGTACATATCTTGGAAATACAATCCGCTTGCCAAGGGAGAGAAAATACAAGAATAATCTCATATACAAGTTCAGTACGATCCAGCCTACAGGCATAAACCTTCCAAAGGGAATCCTTGAGTTCATTAGATACGGTTTGGGGGGGGGGGGGGGTTAACAAAGGCGACAAAATTTAAGGTATGTAGAAGCTAACAATGTTCCTTCCCGAAAGTCTACTTTAAGATGTGGATCCCCCATCCCCCCCCCTCCCCCCCATCCATTTCGACGAGAGTAACAACCTTAAACAGTCTAGTCACTTTTTCGCAACAAGCTTTCTGTGAAATGCACTGCGAGTGCGGCGCGGGTGGTGTTGGGTGGGAAGGGAACACATGGGATGGGTGCAATGCTTGTACCTAGCGTATGTCTTTCTTTCTTCATCCTGCTCTCTAGCCCTGGGCCCACAAACCTCATAAACTTTAAGCATCAGTCCTCACATGCGACAAACAAAACCAAGTATTAGTTTCAAATGTTTTCTGATTGTTTTCTTTGAACCTCAGGAAACAATCTTCGCATGTCACAATATACTGGCGCCTCACTCCGCTGTAAGATATAACAGTAAGGAACTCTGTGAGGCTGTCATCCACTGCAAAAAAATGTCGGAAGAAGACAAGTTTGCCTCTCATTTGGCTAGAAGGATCGCCGTATAGATGAAACCCAACACAGGCCACACATCATTTCTCGCGCTCTTGGGTGTGAGCATTGCAATATTTCCGAAGTTTGGTTTTGCAACCACTCTCCCGCAGTGCGTAGCTTGCTTCCTCTATCCGAGCTGCTAGCGGCGATCTCCCTTGTCCAACGTGTCCACATCCGCGGGCTCTGCACTAAACCTTCACTCCGACACTCATAAATTTCTCCCGCAGAAAGTCACTATGAACGGCCTCTAGTTCCTCCTTTAGACGTGGTTCTCAGTGGTCGTGTCTGGTGTTTGCATAGACTCTGGCTTACATATATGCTTCGAAAAAGAGCGGTCCCACAGCCGAAACTGTTGGCATTAAAGGATAACCGCGAAGTTGTGCTTTCTGGCCTATTTCTAACAACGTTTGACCCATTGAAAACACTTCCCTTCCTATATATATATATATATATATATATATATATATATATATATATATATATATATATATATATATATATATATTGTACTGAAGATGTATGACATGCGCCCAAACGCCTGGGAGCAGACGACGACGATAGGTGGTTGTTGCCCACGCTTCTGCGCGTGCCCGGCTGGACCCAGATCTCCAGGCGTTTGGGCTCCAGGCGGCAAAGGCGCTGTGTCTATGTCTCTTTACTTCACAATGGCGCGGTCGACGGGACGACCTTAAGTTGGCTTTCTCGGGTCAGCGGTCCTGCGCGCACTCATCGTAGGAACACCGTCCACGCTTGCACGATCATGGAGCCCGCGACCCTACCACTGGCGGAAGAACCTATGCCGCCATTCGCGGACAGCGTCGAGGCTTCCTCAGTGGCCCAAATGCAAGTGTGCCCTGTTGCTATCAAGACAGCGCGTGACCTGCTGTTGTCCGGGTGTGCCGTTCACTATTCCCGCTGCAAGACCTCCGTCGAGACTTCACTGATACCTCGGCAGGGTAGGGATGCTGTTCAAGCTCCCTAGGACGATGATCGCGCCGCCTCTGGTGCAGCGACTATCTCCTCTTCGTACAACACCGCTGGCTCCACGTGCGCTTCAACTGACAGCACAGCGGCACTGTTGGATACCATCTTTCAACTTCACGCCAGGGTGAATACGTTGATTTCGTCGCGTTACACTCTTCCAACCGCCACCTTGCTGGTATTGCACGACATCGCTGACTTTCTTGATGTAGCCGCCGTACACATGGCCGGCTCATTTGAAAGCCCACCCGAAAGCCCACTACGCTCTGGTGTGCGGTGAACGAAATATCGTACCAGCTCGACGCGATGGCGTCGGCAAGCTCTATGTCCTCTCCTGCGCTGTTGCCGCCAGCGGCCGCCTGGTACATACCAGAGTTCCAAGGGTTCCACGACGACGCTGATCGGTGGATCGAGACCGTGAACGTCCACAGAGCCCGGTATGCCTGGCCGGACGACTACAAATGGGTCGTGGCCATATACTCAGGCGGCAGCCTGGCACCAGTATGAAGGAGTCGGCGAACACTCCTTGCAGGACTGGAGCGCCTGACTGATCGCTGTTTTAGGACAGAATCGCCACTGCAAGCCTGACACCACTGCCGCTACTGCCAGTACCATGAGAGGGGAGTACGTGGCGTCGACGTCAACGCGCCGTGTCCGCGTCCACATGAACGACGTCGCGACATCGCCGACTACATCGCCGGAGAGCAGTGGCAACGACGACGATCATCCCCTTCACCTTCGCCTGGCCGCTACATCTCGCAGGATCGCCGCCATTACGCTGACCCCACCCAGCGCCGATCTCCAAGCCCCTATCCGGGAAACTAAAGGCAGCAACTGATGGAGGTGCGGTCGCTGCACGACGCAATCCCGAAGATCCTCAGACGCCGCCGCGGCCGCCGCCGACGACCACGACCACGACGCACGAACCCTCCCGTTTAGTCTCAGCACGCCGCCCGGCCAGAGCGTTCACTTCAAAGCCTCGCCATCGAAAGATTTGCCGACGCGACATAGCAGCACGGGAGCAAGTCGACGCAACAGTGGTCCGACGGCCCGACCTAACCGGAAAGCCAGGCGAAGAACCACCAACCTCGACGTGATTATCGACGGCCACATCGTCACCGCCTCAGCCGATACCGGTGCTGACTACTCTGACTTGTTTCCAATTCCGTCGTCAGTGGTCTATTCGCCGCCAAGCTGAAGAAGGTAAAGACTGCCTGGGAAGGACAATGTATGCGAACCGCAGGGGGCCACCTTATAACACCAACTGGAACCTGCACGGCGAGAGTCACAATTGAAAACCAGTCCTGTTCAGTGAGTTTGCTGGTCGTGCAGCAATGCTCCAGAGACGTCATTTTAGGCATGGATTTCCTGGACTATAAAGGTGCTGTCATCGAGCTAAAATCCAGGTCATTCATGCTTTCCACGCATGATGCAATGCCATCAGACAGAAACGTCGCTTATCCTGCCTTGAATGTCACATGTCACAGAAGAGGAGGTAAACGTTCCGCCGATGTCGAGCGCCATTATTTCCGTCGGAACCAAAGTGGCTACTGACTTACAAGACGTCATCGAGGGCGACCAGCACTTGCTCCTAAACCATCAGATGTGCATCGCAAGAGGCGTAGCCAAGCTGCATAACGACGAAGCCAAGGTAATGGTGGCGAACTTCAGCAACTAATACAGGCACCTGAATAGGGATATGACGGTGGCGCGCCTAGGTGAGTTTGTGGAAGTAAGCAATGCCTTTGCCCTCACCGATTCTTGGGGACCCGCAGCGACGACGGCAGTGCCTGCACGTGCCTTCGACGTGAATCAAGGCCTTACCAGACAACAAGATGAGATCAAGGCCTTGCACCAGCAATACGTGGACTGCTTCTCATCATCATCGAGGCTTGTCAGACCGCTCTTGCCAAAAACCGCATGATAACCGACGAATATGCCTGTCCCCTCCGTCAGAGCCCCTACCGAGTTTCGGCACGGGAACGCGAAGCCATCAAGCTACAAGTCGACGAAATGCTGCGCGACGGCATCATCCAACCGTCTATGAGTCCGTGGGCATCACCCGTGCTGTTAGTGAAAAAAAAGGTGGGAAACCTACGTTTCTGCGTCGATTAATCGTCGCCTAAACAAGATCACGAAAAAAGACGTGCATCCCCTCCCACGGATAGACGATGCCTTGGATTGACTCCCCAACGCAAAGTATTTTTCGTCGATGGCCCTCAACGCCGGCTATACTGGCAAATTGAAGTAGACAAGTGAGACCGAGAGAAGACTGCCTTCCTAACACCAGATGGGCTCTTCGAGTTTAAGGTCATGCCCTGTGGTCTTTGGTCGGCGCGTGGGACGATCCAACGGGTTATGGGCACAGTACTGGTAGGCTTGAAGTGGCAGAATTGCCTCGTCTACTTCGAGGACGTCGTCGTATTTGTTTCCAGCTTAGACGAACACCTCCGACACTTTCAAGCTTCAAGGCCTCCTTACTGGCTTGAAGGCCTCCGGACTTTCCTTTAAGCTAGTAAAGTGCCGCTTCCCATGCGAGGAGCCGTTCTTCCTGGGCCAAGTTATTAGAAAGTCTGGAGTACGCCCTGATCCGCAGAAAACAGCTGCGATCGCCGGCTTTCCTCCGCCCACCGACAAGAAGGCAGTACGCAGATTTCGTGGCCTCTGCGATTATTATAGGCGATTCGTCAAGAACGTTTCGCGGATCGCCGAGCCACTGACGTACCTCGCGAAGTTCGCCTTCACATGAAAAGCGCCGTGAACCGATGCTTTGAAGAACTAAATCGACGCCTGCAAACTCCGTCAATACTCGCGCCCTTCGACGAAGAAGTCGACACCGAAATTCACACGGGCGGAAGAAGCGCAGAGCTGGGCCCCGTGCCTGTGCAGAGGGGCGTAGGACTTGTAAAGGTTATCGCTTACGCTATCCGATCACTCTCGAAAGCGGAAGGCAATTATTCCACCACAGAAGGCGAATGCCTTGCCGTTATCTGGGATACATAAAAGTTCCGCCCCTCCCTGTACGGCAGGCCTTTCAAAGTCGTGAGTCAGCTAACCATTACGACTTGTTTGACTAGGTAACTTGAAAGATCCATCAGGACGCCTCGCACGATGGAGTATCAGGCATCAAGAATTTGATTTCACTGTCGTCTACAAGAGCGGACGAAAGCACTCCAACGCTGACTGCTTTTGAGGCACCCCCGTCGATCAGCCGCCCCAGATGACCAGGAAGATGACGCTTTCATGGGAGAGATAAGTACCGACGACTTCGCGGAACGCCAACGAGCTGACCCAGAGATCAAGAGCCTCATGGACTACCTGGAAGGGAAGGCCATTGTCGTGCCAAAAGTATCCGCCGAGGACTAGCTTCTTTTGTCCTGCGGAACACCGTTCTTCTGGGGAACATCTCGCTGCTTCGAGCCGATCACCTCCACGTAGTGCCTTCAGCGTTACGTCCGGAGGTTCTGGATGCTTTACACGAGGATCCGATAGCCGGACACCGGTTTTTCCCGCACACTCTTGAGGATACAAGAGAAGTACTATCGGCCTCGCCTCACTGCCGACGTCGCCCATTTCGTAAGGACATGCAGGGTCTGTCAGCGACGCAAGACGCCGCCAACTATGCCATCCTGGTTTCTGCAACCCATCGAACCACTTCGACGACCGTTCCAGAAAATCGGCATGGACTTGCTGGGGCCGTTCCCGACGTCGACTCCCGGAGATAAATGGATCATTGTAGCGACTGACTACCTTACCCGCTACTCCGAAACAAGGGCACTGCCCAAGGGCAGTGCCGCCGAGGTCGCCAAGTTCTTCACTGAGAACATCGTCCTGCGTCACTGAGCCCCAGACGTCCTCATCACCGACCGTGGTACGGCCTTTACGGTGAACGAACGCAGGCGACCTTGAGGTACAGTCACGCAAGCACCACCGAGCCACCGCCTACCACCGGCAGACGAATGGCCTCACCGAGCGTTTAAATAATACCACCGCCGACACACTGACCACGTACGTCGACGCCGAACACAAGATGTGGGACGCCATACTTCCGTATGTGACCTTCGTGTACAACATGGCCGTGCAAGGAATGGCGCATGTTATGCCATACAAGCTTATCTGCGGATGGAGCCGAACAACGACTCTTGACGCCATGCTAGAGGTCGGCACCAACGAAGAAGACCTCGACGTTACCATCTACTTCGAGAGCGCCGAAGCAGATCGACAGCTCGCTCCCTTGCATATCAAGGACTCATATTAGCTAATGTCGTTTACCTGCTTGATTGCACTAAATGTAATCAACAATATATTGGTCAGACAGAAACACCTTTCCGAATACGGTTTAATAATCGCCAGTTACACGCCAAAAATTCCTTGAACTTGCCCCTGTCTAAGCATGTGCACCTTCTCGCCAATTCAGTTAGCGACCTGAGGGCAGTGACACTGGAATCGGGCTTTCAGACGCACCACGACCGCGATGTTCTTGAGTCCTACCTCATTTATATGTTCAAGGCCGCTACCTCGGGCATTAATGTAAACATGGGTAAACTCGCATGTTTCCCGAGTGACTATGGCAATGCCATTATGAGGAAGCCATTTCATAGAACTACCATGCGTTCTTGCACACTTTACATTTTTGCTGAACTTTTTAGATCTGTTATTTTATTTGCATTTTTCTTTTGATATATTTCCATTACAAGATATTCTAGTCGATTATAGCCAGCCGTCTGTCAATAAATCAGTTTTTTTGTTGTTTTTATTTGTTCTTTCGGCTGTGGTGATTACCATTTTTACAATGTTGAGTGGCTTTATAGTTGCGTTACATATAGCTAGTAGAATCCCTCGGGGTTGTCAATGTGCCGCCTTGCTGTTAATTGAGAGGCTACGGTGTCGCTTCGTGACTCGCCGCAGCCGAACATGTGTTCTGTCCAGGCAGACTTCATAGCCATTCCCTGTATAGACATACGGCTTTGTAGCCGCACTCTCTCCCCTTCCTGTACCCTTAAAAGGAAGGTGCTCCGCAACACCCTTTTACTCTGATGAAGGCCGGTCCACCGGCCGCGACGTTAGTAAATTTTATATTGTTTTTGTTAATCTTGCGAGTCTCTTGTTTTGAAAATATTTATTCAGTCTCAGGGAAATGTTTCCGAACTATATATATATATATATATATATATATATATATATATATATATATATATATATATATATATATATATATATATATATATATATATATATATATATATAATGTTTTTACTGTGTGTGCACTTTTGACATGTCGAGCCGGTACGTAAGAAGCCAACAAAGCAATGGAGCAAGCAGCATGCCAGTTCCTTTGAGACGTTTCAACCAAACCTAAATATGCAATGATGAAGCTGAAGTCATACTCTTTCATTCAATAAATTTTGTAACTTTCATTATTACCGCGACTTACAAATACAACCATACCTGGCGTCTTTCGCCAGTCCCTGCTCGACGCTAACCGAAAGAGCAGTAGGCGGCTCCATAGCAGCAGCCGGTGGAGCGGACTGCTGCTATGCTGGTGAAGCCGTTTCCTTTGCTCTTCAATAACTGTTGTCAATCACTCCACAGAGACTCATGCCAGGGATGTTTGACATTTAGCGCTTTCGAAGTACGAGGAAAGCCAATGAATTCGCAGGAAAGTGTGCGCACGCGAGAGTTTCCCTAAATAAACGTAAACAAAGTCTGGTTAAACATATCTCGGAGAGTGTGCAATTTTTCTGATATCTAGAAAAGACTTGGGCATAGCGAAAATATACGTGACAGAGAAACTTTTAAAAAAAGGTGGCGGATATAAGAAGGCTTTTTATAGGGGTGCCACGCGTCCGCCATCCAGAATAACCTTATTTGGGCAGGGAAATCCATTTGCGAATACCTCTGACTGCATTCAGTAATTTGGAACTGGAGAAGGTGTTTGTGCCACAAAATTGTGCCGCCCTGATGCTGAGCAGCAGTCATCCGGCGTGCCTTTTCTATACGGATGAGTTTAAAGGAGTGCCATCAAATCTGAAGAAACTGGAAATGATTGAGGAGGCGCTTACAAATGCCACCAAATGCCACTGACCAAGTATATCGCCTAAGGGGTAGAGTGCTAAATTTGAAGCGTGAGGAACCTTTTCACTTCCTCCACAATTTCGCAAATGTTACTTGACTTCGGCATAAAACGCTCAGGAATGAATCAAGAATTCGGTACAAAACGTCCTAGGATTGAATCGTTCACTTTTGTACTGTGAAAGAACAACAGATAGAAGAAAACCACTCTTGAAAGGATGTGCGGGGCTAGCAATTAATTTGCGTGATGTCATTGGAGGTACATTACTCATCCAAAGTCAGAGATATGAGTGTGTTGAATACATACGTTGCATAATTATCACATGGATGTCATCGTGCGGGGCAGCTGCATTGTTTCCACACTTCTTTTTCTTCTCGTCGAACAGAGTGGAGAGCATGCCCCACGTGCATTATGGCAATGACGTGAAAGCTCTCAATTTTACGCAAATTTGAGACGTAGTTGAGTGCTTGATGACGTATTTTTTTGGTGTAAAAAATGGAAAACGGTGGCGCCGTGCTATTTTAGAGCAATAACGATTGCCGAAATAGCTTGCTTTCTGTAGCGATATTGCATACAATTGTGGCAGAGTTTCAGGTAAAACGACTCAATGCGCATTGTCCGTAAAGTTGTTTCTTTATTTGTGAAATGTGGTGTTCCATTTCCTGCGCCAGCTCGAAATAGGCTTTCTGCCGCTGGCTTGCCTGAAGCATGGAAAACGAATACGAGGTAATAGATGTTCTTGTCTAAGGCAAACCTATACCCTCGACACCATTCTTGCATAACAGTGATACTGTAGAAAGGTTACGTGAAAATGTCCAGACATTTCTGAGCTACAGCGGCATTATCAAAAGCTGGGTAAAATAATCCACGCGGCAGGGCTGTTTCAAATAATTACATATTTAAAAGATACATGTTCTTGATATAGAGACGCAGAAAGAGCAATTTCGTCAAACCTATACTACTCAAGCCGAGATATCTTCCTCAATAAACCAATGACGATATGCTACAGTGACTTCGTCTAAAATCTGACGAGAAAACGCGTGCATACATGTTTCATGTGTCTTCGTGTTCGTGTTTCTACATTACGCAACGTTTCTCCTCGACGAGCATTCTGACAATTCGGTTGTAATCCCCACTATCTTGTCTGTAGGGTAAAGTGACTAAGGGTTAGAGATTGCATCTATTTGAATTCAGAGAAGTAGGCGCGTTTTTTTACTTTACTTCTGATTAACTAAGTCCTTTATCAGATCACCCCTGTGACATACCAACTGCAGCCTAGCTGCCAGTATGCGGTGTGAAGGGGGCGAAATCCAAAAGTGAAAGAAAAGAAAAACAAATTATACAGCAGGAAAACGAATGTTTCACATCCGAAACAGAATGCAGGTTCAGATTACATAAGCGGGGTGGAACTAGAATTTGAAGATGGCTTCATTGCGGTATAATGAAGGACATATATATATATATATTATAGCGGGCTAGCGGAGAGCGGACGAGAAGGAGGACGAAGCTGAACGGTGCTCGAACGACCAGCTACTACCTTGCCTGAGCTACGCGAGTGTACGCATTTTCCATCTTGCTAATAAACGCGATCCATCGTCATAATTGCGGTGGAGGTGCTGGGTAAGCTACCTGCTACCAAGTGTTTACGGAGGGACACCGTCCACTAACGACGGAAAGGCAACACCCCGTGCTTCGCCGCAGCCGTCGTCTAGCAGGCTTGGCATCGCTACCTCCAGAAATGATCTCGGACGGAGACGCCCCTCGAACCCAGGCACCGTATCACGGTCCCCAATGACGTCACCTTTCCAATACCGGGAGCCACGAACTTTCACGGGAAAACCTGGTGACGACGTGGACGAATGGCTCAACCACTATCAAAGGGTGAGCCGATCCAATGGCGGGAATGCTGCCGCACAGTTAGGCACATGGGGTTGTTACTGGAGTTTGCTGCGCTGGTATGGTTTGAGAAGCACGAGGACGCGTTGACAATGTGGCAAATATTTGTGGAAGAAATTAAGAGGTGCTTTGGAGATCCATCCACGAAAAAGAAACGCGCTGAAGAAATGTTGTCGCAGAGGGTTCAGACCACCGGTGAGACTTGCCTGACATACATAGAAGAAATACTGAAGCTGTTCAAGACCGTGGACGCCAACATGTCGGAAGAAGACAAGGTGGGTCCCATGCTCAAGGCTATTGCAGGGGATGTATACCACTTCCTGATTGGCAAAGAGAGTCTTGAATGTGTCGCTGATGTAATCGCGCACTGTCGAACCTTTGAGACACTGAAGACTCGTCGCATCAATTCGAATTTTGGGCGGCTGGCAAACGTCGCGACGGTCGCCGCAGTCGATGTTTGCCAAGATACCACGCCTACCGACCTTTCCACCACCATTCGACTCATTGTACGCGAGGAACTCCGTCGGCATCTTTCGACTCCCGCGCAGGCTGGAGACTTCCCGTGCGACAATACTTGTACCACGGTCGAGAGCTCCACCACAAGCGGCTACTTACTTCGAACAGCCCTACGTTCCATGTGACAGCTTCAGCTGCAACAGCCGGTCGCCTTCATTCGCACCGGAGTGGGAAGAGTATCCCGAACACTATCACAACAACGTGAACGTCGGTATGCCTCGTGAACTTCCCGTGTGCTATCAGTGTGGCGGTCGCGGACACGTCGCTCGGTTTAGCCCTACGCGACGTGGTCCACGCAGGATGTTCTCTGAGCGGCCCGCAACATTTACACGGCGAAGCCGACGGCCCGCTTACTCCTACTGGCCTTCGAATAACCGAGAGCGCGTGTACCAGCAGAGCATGCGTACTGACTCGCCCGCATCTGTACGGAGCTTGACGCCACCTACTACGCGCCAGAAACGGTCGTCATCTCCACTGCCCCGACCGCGGCCCTCGTCCCCTCCACCGGGAAACTAGCTGGCGCGGCCGGTGGAGGTGAGCTCGCCTGACGTACCGCTCGGCACACAAGTATTCCTCCACCACCAGTTTCAATGTTGCAAAACCAAGTTCATGTGCTTATTGACAATGTTCCGACGATGGCGTTATTAGATACCGGTGCAACTGTTTCTGCGATGAGTTTAGCTTTCAAAGACAGACTTGGGCGAAAGTTTGCGTTTTATTGGGACAAGCCCGCTACCTTTCGCGCAGTGAGCGGTGCATCTCTGTGTCCGCTTGGCGTATGCACTGTCTCTGTTCGTGTTGCTGGCAATGTGTACAAGGCGGAATTCGCAGTGCTTGCCTTATCCTTGGTATCGACTTTTTGCGAGAGTTCCACGCAACTGTAGTCTGTGGCGCAGGTTAGGTTCTGTTGTCCGCTCTCGCCCAGCAGCCTCACGATAGGAGAAAGAACCTCGTTATAGCTAAGGACACTTTACGTCCGGGTCTTTCCATGGCCTGAGTGAAAGTTACTGCTTCCGAAACTGACTAGAGTTCAGGTTCGTTCGACGCATTGATTGAGCCCCTGCATTTGCCTTGCATGAAGAAAAACGTGTTTGTGCCGCGCTGTGTAGTATCTATGACTGCCGGGAAGACTAATTTATGGGTGACGAACTGTGCGCCTGAGGCGGTAGTACTCCCGAAGGGCATGCACCTTGCCTCGTTTCAGGAGGAATGCGACATCTGCATTGAAGCCCTAAGTGACTCAACAGTGTCGGACGCCGCTGATGACATTTGATGGAATCAGATTTCTTAAAAATGGTCAGCATGCCTCTTTCGCCGCAGAAGCGCGGAGCCTTGGCCAGATTGCTTGCGAGACACGCTAGTGTGTTTGATTTCGCACAAAAGGCGATGATAACTCAGGTACCGAGCACACGCACTCGTCACAAGATCGACACCGGATCGGCGCATCCTCTCAGACAGAAGCCCTACCGTGTTTCCGCGTCGGAGCGCAAGGTCGTTGCACAAGTCAGCGACATGCTACAAACCGGTATCATTCGAGAATCGTCGAGCCCCTGGGCTGCACCTGTTATCCTGGTTAAAAAAAGGACGGATCATGGCGGTTATGTGTTGACTACTGACGTCTTAACTCGATAACCAAAAAGGACGTCTATCCGCTTCCTCGCATCGATGATGTCATCGACTGCCTCCATTCGGCGTCTTACTTTTCCTCCGTAGACTTGCGATTTTGATAGTGGGAAATTCCTATGGATCCGACTGACAGAGGAAAGACGGCTTTTGTAACCCCGGACAGTTTGTTCGAATTTAATGTTATGCCATTCGGCTTGTGCAACGCCCCCGCTACGTTTGAAAGATTTATGGACACGGTATTGCGGGGCCTCAAATGGGAAATCTGCTTATGCTACTTGGATGATGTCATAATCTTTGGCCGGACATTTGAAGAACACAATCACCGCCTCGACCTTTTCCTAACCTGTCTAGAGAAAGCCGCACTTAAACTGAACTCCAAGAAATGTCGCTTTGGAGAACGTGAAACTCTGGTATTGGGACACCTCGTGGACGAAAATGGCGTCAGGCCGGATCCGCAGAAAGTCGCCGCCGTTAGCAACTTCAAGCAGCGTCAATCTATCCGGGACCTGCGGTGCTTTCTGGGCCTGTGCTCATACTTTCGTCGCTTCATTCCAAACTTTGCGCGTAAGGCACAGCCACTAACTGACTTGCTGCAAAAGCACGTGCCTTTCCAGTGGACGCAGGATTGCGAATCTGCATTTACGTAGCTAAAGTTCATGTTGACTTCAGGGCTGGTGCTACGTCACTTTGATCCTTCTGCTGCAAGAGAAATTCATACAGACGCTAGTGGAATCGGAATCGGCGCCGTGCTAATTCAATGTCATGGAAATTCTGAGCACATGATCGCCTATGCTAGCCGTTCCTTGAACAGGGCAGAGCGCAACTATACACTAACGGAACAGGAGTGCCTGGCAGTAGTTTTTGCTGTTCACAAGTTTCGCCCATACGTCTATTGCCGACATTTCTCAGTCATCACCGACCACCATTCACTGTGTTGGTTGGTCGGACTGCGTGACCCCTCCGGACGACTTGCGCGGTGGGCTCTCCGCTTACGAGAATTTGACTTTACCGTATGCTACAAAAGCGGTAACCGTCACGCAGACGTGGATTGCCTATCACGCCTTACTCTAGCGACGACTGAGTGCGACGCTGACAACTTCGATCAGTACATCGGTGCCGTCGACTGTCAATTTCCCGATCTTCCAACTTTCTGGACGGCCCAGCACGACGACCGTACTCTGGATCCTCTGTTCGCCTCCGCGAATCAACACGCCAGTACGAGTCGCCTTGTGGTTCATGACGACGTCCTGTACAAAAGAAATTACTCCGGCCAAGGGGCACGTTTGCTTCTCGTCGTTCCCCGCACTTTACGTGCTCATGTCTTTCGCGTCATTTATGACGACGCAACCTGCGGCCACATGGCCTTCGCGAGAACTTTTCACCGAATTGAGCAAAGATTCTACTGGCCCAAAATGCGACTCGACACGGAAAAATGCGTCGCGGGTTGCAAAGAGTGCCATCCACAAAGCGTCCCACAAGTACCCCACCAGGACATCTTCATCCTTTACCGCCTCATATGCTCCCTTCGAGACTATCGGCGTTGACCTTCTAGGTCCGTTCCCGCGATCGAACAGTGCCAACCGGTTTGTCGTCGTCTGCGATGACCACTTGACGCGCTATGCAGAAACTGCTGCAATACCTACCGCAACGACCTTGCACGTGTCCCAGTTTCTGCTTCGCTGTATAATTCTACGCCACCGTCCTCCACGCGTCGTCATCAGTGATCGGGGCCGTCAATTTACTGCCGACGTCGTCGAGGAGACACTGCGTCTTTCTACTTGCCAACTCCGCCATGCTACACCATATCACCCTCAAACCAATGGTCTCGTAGAGCGCATGAACAGGACTCTTATGAACATGTTATCCATCTATGTCGATGCCAAACACAAGAACTGGGACGAAGTGATCCCTTACATCACTTACGCCTACAACACCGCGAAGCACGAGACCACGGGGTACCCTCCATTCTATCTTCTCTACGCTCGCTCTCCTCGTAGCTATAGCGACACTATTCTTCCATTTACGCTGGACGTTCAAACTTCCGTTGCCGAATTCCTCTGTCGCGCAGAAGAGGCCCGTCGCATTGCGCGCCTCCGAACCTTGGCAGCTCAAGAACGGTCCAAGGCTCGTTACGACGCCCGCCATCAATCCGTTTTGTATACCAGAGGTGACCTTGTATGGCTCTGGACACCGGAGCGTAAATGTGGTCTCTGCCTGAAGTTCTTTGCGCAATATACTAGCCCCTTCGTTATTTTGGATCAGCTAAGCGACGTGACGTACAGCCGCCCAAATCTTTAGCTATCCTGCGCGAGCGCCGACTTTTTTGTGCGTCAGCGCCGTACGACGGAGCCAAGTTGCAAACAGGGCGAGAATAAGCGCATGCGCATGAAGCGCGCTCAGCTGGGCCCATCGTCTGCTTGGCTGTTCCTTCGTGAGAACGTCGCCCCGCATTAACTCACTTCAGACGGAGAGACAGACAGCCCATCTTGCCCGTATCTTATGTTCCGAAGATCAGCAAGCAACCGAGAAAATGAAATCCGCGGATACGTCACACGCCCCCGCGCCCGTGGTTAGAAACGGCGTCTCCTACAGGTGAAAAAAAAAAGGCATTTGCGTCGCCAGATAACAAATGAACGATCCACATTTGTCAGCTTATCTCATGCGCGGGGGCGTGTGACGTATCCGCGGATTTCATTTTCTCGGTTGCTTGCTGATCTTCTGAACATAAGATACGGGCAAGATGGGCTGTCTGTCCGTCTGCAGTGAGTTAATGCGGGGCGACGTTCTCACGAAGGAACAGCCAAGCAGACGATGGGCCCAGCTGAACGCGCTTCATGGGCATGCGCGTACTCTCGCCTTGTTTGCAACTTGGCTCCGTCGTACGGCGCTGACGCACAAAAAAGTCGGCGCTCGCGCAGGATAGCTAAAGATTTGGGCGGCTGTACGTCATTTCTACACTCCCACGTAGTGGTCGTCGTTCTAGCAAGACAAAGATGACACACGTTGCCCGTCTAAAGCCATACTACCACCAGGTTCCTGACTGACTCGCCCAGTGGGCATCGACTGCGGACAGGGGAGTGTAACGGGCTAGCGGGGAGCAGACGAGGAGGAGGACGAAGCTGAACAGTGCTCGAGCGACCAGCTACTGCCTTGACTGAGCGATGCGAGTGTACCCATATTCCATCTTGTAAATAAACGCGATCCAGCGTCACAATTGATATATATATATATATATATATATATCACGCGAGACAACGTCTAGGCCTTAAGTGTCTTCTTTATTATCCGAAGCCAAAGCCTCAACGGTGGTTCTAAGGCGTGATGATAAGTATGTACAGATGAGAAGATGAAACAGCTGCGTAGTGCTCACACTAATTTTCCCCGCGTGTAAAAGCGGCCGGCCCGGCCGTGACTTAAGTGAGAAAGGGACGGCGAACGAATGGTTTGAGGCGCGACACGTGAACGATCTCGGAACCACAGCAACGCCTGTCAGAAGAAAGCTCCACGGGAGTGACACGGTAGTTCACCGGGGAAGTTTGATCGATAATAATGTGCGGTCTAAGGTAACGCGACTCAAGCTTCTCATACAGGCCAGGAGTTCGGACAGGTGTCCAGAGCAGCACTTCAATGCCAGGTGAAAAGGTGAAATCGCGATGGGAGCTGTCGTAACGCTGCTCACGGTCGTGCTGACAGCGTCTGTGTTGAGGCGAGCACGTCGTCGACATTCGTCAAAGCGAGCCAAGAACTGCTCATGAGTAGTGGTTGACGAGGGAGCTGGGGTGTTGAAGAAGGAGACGTCGATGGTGAACGTTGGGTGATGCCCCTAAACCAGGTAGAAGGGGGAGTATCAAGTTGTTCGTTGAATGGCAGTGTTGTAACCAAAAGTCATGAATGTTAAAATAGTGTGCCAGTTGTTGTGGCTTGGCCCGATGTACATGGAGATCATACCCGCCAGTGTGTGATGGAACCTCTCGGTTAAGCCATTTCTTTGACGATGGTAGGCCGACGTTGTCTTATGAAGTGTGCCACAAGTTTTCCATACGTCCTCGCGCATTGCTGAGAGAAAAACCTTGCCGTGATCACTGAGCAGGACACGAGGAGCACCATGCCGCAGCACAATGGCTTCTAGGAAGAATTCAGCAACGTCCGAGGACGAGCCAGATTTTGTAGGAGCGGTCTCTGCGTAACGTGTGAGGTGGTCCACTGCTGTAAAGATCCACCGATGACCTGCAGGTGTTATGGGAATTGTTCCGGCCAGGTCTATTGGAACGGTGTCGAAAGGTGTCGCGGGACATGGAATTGGTTTTAGAAGACCAGCAGGGAGTTAAGTGGATCGCTTTCGGCGCTGGCAACGCGTGCACGAAGCAATGTACTGAGCCACAGAGGTAGATAGGCCAGGCCAGAAGAAGCTACTTCTAATACGGTTGTAGGTCTTGTGAAACCCCAAGTGGCCAGCGGAAGGGCCGTCGTGGAAGCCTTCTAGGACATGCGAACGGAGCGAGCGTGGTAGGACTGGAACCCACTTATGTCCGTCGGTATCATAAATATAGAGGTGGAGCACATTGTTTTCGAGCGTCGTAGTTGGCGGCGCAGTCTGGCATTAGGTGGAGGAGATGTTCCACATAGGCGTTGTATAATGCGGTGGCAACATCCGTCGTCACGTTGACATGACGCCAGTTGAGCGCAGCGATTGGAAGACACCAGGTCAGCAGGTTCGAGTGATGACAACGTAAGTGACGAAGTGGCGTCGTTCTCACGTGGCGAGGAATGGTGGCAGTTGCCCGAAGATGGAAGCGGTAGGGGGCAGTATATATATATATATATATATATATATATATATATATATATATATATATATATATATATATATATATATATATATATATATAATACATGGGGAACGAAGAAGAAGAGTGTGGTAGCGCTGACAAGAACGCAGCAGTTTAATATCGCGCACTGTATAGCAAGAGCTGGAAACACATGTATCAGCGCCCCTTCTCTGGCTTTATCCGAACTTGAGATGTCTTTTCTTAATCAAGTGAACCTTACATGAATCTTTCCTCTGTGACTTCGCGATTATTTGTCTGATCTCAGCGATTTGTCCGGGTGTTCTTTGTATTCTTGCGCGAGAGTATATATTCGATGCAATTTGCAAATAAAACTCCGTTGAAAGTTAGCGCTCTGTCCACTTGTGGTCTGTCTGGCCGTTTCTCGTGTTCCATAATGCGCTATGCCAGTCCAAGTACGACGAACCAACTCGCCCAATCTTCAACACTTGTGGACTTAATATCGCCTTTACAGCATTTCTTCCTTCTTAAAAAATTCACAGCATATCCACGGAGCGAATGATGATGAGAGGGCGAAGCTCGGCAGTTTCATCGTAGATCGTGCCAAGTTTCGGATTAATTTAGTTAACGCGCATGCTACGAATATTTATCGTTCAAATACGCACAAGTGAAATCTCCCACAGGCACTTCATTGCAAGTGAAGATCCAGTGCCTATATATATATATATATATATATATATATATATATATATATATATATATATATATATATATATATATGGGCGGCTGGTGAACGGTTCTCCATCGCGAGCAGTCGGTATTTCTCATTCAAGAAACTCGCTAGAAGACGCTGCCTGCGCCAACGTTGTCTCTCGCGGGTGAGGGCGCGTTCTCCTTCTTTGCGAGCTGGTAGAGCGTTCATCTAAGAAAGAGCGTTTCCATAGTCAACGCGCTCCTTTCGCTTCTCTCGCTCTCCGTCTCTCTCGTTCTCACAAGACAGCAGATGGAAGAGTGCGAGAGCTCGCGCGCCGGGAGGCACGCGCCGAGGGTGAGCGCGAGCCTCCCGGCGTTGCGTGACGTTGCATGGTATTGTGAGTGGTATAGGTTACACGATACGACGCGTGACAAGCGACCCACAGCTTAAGGAGCTTCGCCCCTAAAATGCTGCGCTGGTGTTTATGATCTTTCGGAACATTTGAGGAGTGATGTGGCTATTTGTTCTGGTCAGATACCACGGGCGATGCAACGGCAGCAGCCGCATGGTGGCTTGTGTCCAAACATATTTCTTGGTCTGAAACTTCCGCGGTTTCGTCCGCGCTCGCGCATAGCAGCCGGTAAAGTGGCGTTGCGCTCGATGCTGCTTGTGCCAGGGTTGGCGTCCAGTGCATAACATTGCGGAAATGCAGTACGATCACGCACTCTAGCAATGTGAACACGCACGATCGCTTGAGGAGTTTGCAGTGGGATCATGTCACCTACCGATCTTGCTCTTATTGTCCTGGTACCCCGTAGTTACGAACCTGAGCGCCATAGTCCACTGGAGGCAACCACTCGTCCTTCTGCTTCTTAGATGTGTATGCCAACGTCGGAGGCACACAGGTGTGCAGGTGCGATCGCATTCCGGCATCCAAGCAGCATCTCTGATGAGGACATGCCCGTATGCCTGGAGCGGGGGGGGTGGTTCTGTAATCGGGCAGCAAACGCATAAGGTTATGTTCCATCTTCCCACCTTTTCACTTCTGAAGTCACTTATTGACTGTCCTTACTGCCCTTTGCGCCGCCACAGTGGTCTAGTGGCTATTATACTGGGCTGCTGATCCGAAGGTCGAGGGATCAAATTCCGGCCGCGGCGGCTGTTTTCGATAGGGGCGAAATGTTGAGGCCCGTGCTCTGTGCGATGTCAGTTGCACGTGGTCGAAAATTCCGGAGCCCTCCACTACGGCGTCTCTAATAATCAATGGCGGTTTTGGGACGTAAAACCCCAGAAATTAATCAATCTAACTGCCCTTTCAGTTATATCGTTTGACTGAGGATGAAAAGGGGCGGTTCTTATGTGCGTAATGTCATTCGTGTCAGTAAACGTCGCGAATTCGCGTCTGGTGAACTGTGTACTGTTATGAGATAACAGGATTCATGGTACACCGATATGGCTAAATATTTTCCGCTTACAGTTAACGGTGGTTCCCGAAGTAGCCTAGTTCAATGGCACCGCTTCTATTATTTTAGAGTGGAATCTACTACCTCGAGAACCATTTTACCTTCCATCGGCCTCGCGATGTCGACGTGAATCCTGCGTTTGCAGCTAGCTGACAGGTGGAGCTGCTGGAGGCATAAATAAATTAGCAATGCGATTGCTATATTGCGCCGGTGTTCACTCTATGTAGCGGTCTATTCCTGGTAAGCAAAAGAGCGATGACGCAATTGTTTTCATTGCCGAGTAGCCTTTATGCGTTCCACGTAATACTAAAGACCGCATCTATGCTGTGATAAGAAAGGCAGCACGATATCTACGGTAGAAGAGGTCGTGCGCCTGACAAAGCTTCATCTTGCGATAAAGAAGGGGAACCAAGGTAGGGTCAAGGCGCCCTGCTCCTTCCGGCCACCCATGCAACATGCTTTGCTTTATGCGAGATAAGGTTGTGCTAAGCGGCCAGATCCTTCAGCTTGCGTGGCCTCACTATCACTTCATCGAGGCTATTCAAAGAGAATACATACTTTTCGGGTTCTGGTTCATCGTGGGATCCGACGGCCGCAATGGGAGTCTGCTCCGTGCATGCTAATGAAGTGGGGTGTTTTCTGCCCCATGCAAGTTAGCACAGATTTGTCCTTTACTGACTAAGAGAAGGAAAGAGCCCTGCACAAAGAAGGATAGTAACTCTTATGCTGGTTGTGCAATACACGTGGTATACATGTAAAATTCCACTCACGTGGGACAGAGTTTACATAGGCCAGGCGGGACGATGCTACTATATCAGGGTGCGCGAGAATCAATTAAATGTAGCAAACAAATATTCTGGGCATCTGGTATCTGGCATCTGGCAAGAAGTGTGGTTGCACACCGTTATTCAAGCAGCTTACTTTTATGAAACACACCGGAACAAAAACAAAGGAAAATAATAGATAATGCGCAAATTAGATTAGCCAGTGTCAAATGTGCAAGGGCTCTGAGCCTGGCAATCACTGACAGTGAAATGCAATTTCTGTTAAAATCTCCCTCTGTGATAACACGTGCGCATGTATATAATATAGTTTTATTCAATCCTAATAAAGTAGTTGGAAGTGAGCGCCTGTTCTTGTCGTAGGTGTTCCTTTCTTCGTCCTGTTTTCTTGCGCTGCACCCAGTGTGCTCTCAAGAGATGTACTAACCCACGAGCGGATCCTTCGAATTCGGCAGTTACTGGAGCATAGTCGAGCTTGCAACAGTAGCTTCTTGGTAGAGTGCCCAGCGTTGGATAAGAGCTGCGGCCATGGCAGGCGTCTGGGAGTCGCGCCTCAGCAGTCCCGGAAGTCGCTGTTGGTTGGTAACCAGGTCGATCTCTCGACTTAGGAGATGATCCCAGAATTTAGTCAGTCCAAAAACAAAGGCGACTGTTTCACATTCTAATTGAGAATAATTTCTTCCCGCCTTTGTTAGGGTGCTTGAATGGAATGCGACTGGTCTGTCAGTGCTACCAATGCTGTGAAAAAGAACTGTGCCTATCCTACGGGGTAATGCATCTCCTTCCAGCTTCACTTTCCTGCACGAGTCGGAATGCATGAGTACCTTGGCGTCTTTAAGACACTGATTTTCCTTCTGAAATGCAGATTCCTGTGTTGCCTTCCTCTGCCGCCGCGTGTTTTTCTTTTCCAGCTGGCATCTAAACAAGGCATCCCACGCGTTTGGCAAAAACATTGAATAAAATATTATCCCAAGGAACAAACGTAGCTCGGGATGTTGTCATGAGTAGGGGCATTCGCAATGCTCCAAGTCCGCCGCGGTGGTGTAGTGCTTACGGTGCTCTTCTGCCACCCAAAACACGCGGGTTTGATCCCGGCTGCGGCTGTAGCATTTTCGATGGAAGCGAAAATGGCAAGGGACCGTGCAGTGTGCGTTGTCAGTGCACGTTAAAGAACCCCAGGTGGTCAGAATTTCCTGAGCCCTCCACTGCGGCTTTTTCCTCCTTGCTATCCCATTCACTCCTTTTTCCCTACGCCCATGGGCGCTTAGCCGTGTTCCCTCCATGGGCTGCAGAAATTAGCGTCCTTTTATTGCCATAGCAATTATATGGACAGTCTCTGCTGGTTTTTGCCGTCCCCGTCGCCGCCGTCACAAACCGTATATGCATAAAGAAAAATAAGTCGCATAAATGCTTCCGAAGCGCAGAATCGAACCAGGAACCTCTCGCTCCGCAGCGCATGGCGCTAACCACTACGCCACAAAGAGCAGAGCCTTCAGGGAGCTAACGGCGAGCCTTATATACACACCTTTTACCGCTGGCAGGGCTCAGAGACGGAAGGCGTTTCTTCATTACCAGCGAGATGGCGCGGGGAGCGCGACGGGCGGCCGCCTTTGCAACGGGAGCGCTGTTCAACTGAGAGTATTCATTGTAGCAGCTTATTCGCGCTCGTTCGGTGTATATCTGTGCGTTCGTTTCGTGCGTGCTACACTTGATATTCCGCGCTCATCTTCTGTTTGTTCATTTAGCGGCCTCCCCTAGCTTTGTGACACATGTGTAGCTTTGTGACACACAACGTATAAAGCTCTTGCCCTGCCACAGGTGGTCTAGTGGCTAAGGTACTCGGCTGCTGATCCGAGGGTCGCGGGATCGAATCGCGGCCGCGACGGCTGCATTTCGATGGAGGCGAAATGTTGAGGCCCGTGTGCTGTTCGATGTCAGTGCACGTTAAAGAACCCCAGGTGGTCTAAATTTTCGGAGCCCTCCACTACGGCGTCTCTCATAATCAGAACTGGTTTTGGGACGTAAAACCCCACAAAACAACAACGTATAAAGCCCTTCGTACCAGAACGCGCTGCCCACGGGAGGCGCTCACTTAGCAAGTGCATGTTTGCTACAATTAATATTGCTCCTGAAGCTGCGAGCCTCACTTCGTATAGCATTACAGTTTCTTGCTATCGCATTCATTGCTTCGCCCTTGCGGCGAAGCTGTGACTTTTCCTAACCGAACCACAATCATCATCATCATCATAGTCCTTGTCCTAGGGACACACACTCACGAAATATACATCATAGTGACTCTGCCCCCATGCACAGAATTTTGTGTGCAGGGTACCATTGCCTTGTGGCCCCGCGTATGTTGGACAGACGGAAAGATATGTCAATGATTCGGTGCAGGAGCATGGTAATAAGGTGCAGAAATCTCCTGATGGTCACCTGGTCGTTCACTGTAGGCATTGAGGTTCCATGCCATACTTCGATAATATGTCCATGGCGTATCGCGACAGAGATTTCTTAACACTTTTATTTATTTATTTATTTATTTATTTATTTATTTATTTATTTATTTATTTATTTACACATACCTTACAGGCCTTAAGAGAGGCATTGTGTGAAGGGGGCGAAATAGAAGAAAAGCAAACGACATCCAAACGAATCAGTTTCACATCCGAAACGCAATACAGGTACAGATTACATAGGCGGGGTTGAAACACAAATGGAAGACGGCTTGTCTGCTGACGCAGGAGAGATGAAAAGAGATCACGTGTGAGCGCAACGGCGGTCAAACTTACGCAGAGGAAACTACGCTTTCTTTATGGCACATTTCACAGAAATGGATGAGCAATGAGCGGACGGACACCTGTGCTTCCTTTTTTTTCTGTTTTGCCAGTTATTTCGCACCCATATATGTATTGACTTTTTCAATAAAGGCGCATTTGAAGCTAAGCGCTTGGGTCTCGTCTTTCTTGTGTGTTTCGGTAGTCTAGTTTCTTGCGCTTCGTAAGAAGAGAGAAATATTATTTGTGTTTTCTGTAGAAACTGCCCTTATAGTTGCGCCTATGATCAGTACGAGCTAAGCGCCAGAACGCCTGCTCGAGGAGCTGTGTACGGGATGGCGAATGAGCGGACAAATCTGAATACAGAGAATGGCTATAAGCTTTAGAAGGCAGTAATGAATAGTGGTAACAATAAATTATCCTCCATTAGTGTTATACTCCATTTGCAAATGTATTTAGAAAGCTTTAACCAAGGAAACTAGGCTGTATAAAATAGGCTGTACCCTATACTTAAAAACAATGTCCAGGATCGAAAACCGAGATTTGCATGTGGCCTTATTTCGATCTTCCAAACTTTCTGCTGTCAAGCAAGGTGAGAGAAAGGAAGAATTCTTTGCAATTAATTCGCGGGCGCACCTATGTTCAGTTAGCACTGTAACTAATGATGTAATATGAACATTTATTGTTAGTTTTGTAATAAAAGTAACGTCAGGATGTAACTGCAATAGACCCTTTTCATAAACTGCAAGCTAGCTTTCCTGCAATGCAGCTTGCCCTACTAATGGCGGCATTGGCGATCCGGCAAACAACGTGTGCAAGCGCAATTTGCTTGCGATAGGGCAGGTAAAATGTCGACACAGCCCTTCTGATACAAACATCCCCAAAAAACGGGTCGCAGCATGTGCAACTTGAATTTTGACAGCATTTAAATAAAGGCAGCTGTCGCCATTAGTAGGGCAAGATGCATTGCAGGGAAGCTAGCTTTACAGTTTATGAAAAGGGTCTATTGTTATGGTGCGATGCCACACTTTACTCGTCCAAGAGAATTAGAGCGGCAGAAATGGCATGACTAGTTTGATTTGCAATAAATGGCACGAGCTTATTTTCCGCCACACATCATACGTTCCTAGTATTATGCCTCAATCGATGAACAAATCGCAAGGTACGATTTAAAACAGGGAATGTCGCGGGAGCCAACGTTTCGACAGGGCGGCAACTGCCTTCTCCAGCGTTCGTTTATGTACGCCTTTGCACACTCTCTCCCGACCTCAGAATGAGAGGAGGAGAAGAGCAGCACGTGCGAACACACACACACAAAAGAAAAAAAGGGGGGGGTTGGGTGCAGGGGTATTTGTGTGACAGGTGTTAGCGTGACTAATATAAATGGCAAGAGCAAAAGCTTCCAGAGAATCCGCTCTTTGTACATATCTTGCAAATGCATTGTGTGCACAGGGCTAGAAAGCAGGGTGGAAAAAGGAACACAGGCTCGGAACAAAAGTTACTCCTATGTCATGTGTCCCCCCCTCCACCCCGTACCACCTGCCCGCACCAACAATGCGTTTCACCCAAACTGGGGGCTCAGCACCTACTTTCAGGTGCTGATGGGGGCTCAGCACCTACTCTCAGGTGCTGAGCCGCCATCCAGTTCCAGGAGAACAAGGACGTTAAACAGTGTAGTTACTTTTTTTAGCCCCAAGCTTTGGGTGAAACGCATTGTTGGTGCGGGGCAGGTGGTACGGGGTGGAGGGGGGGACACATGACATAGGAGTAACTTTTGTTCCGAGCCTGTGTTCCTTTTAGGGGCGAAGCTCCTTAAAGCGGCACCCGTTCGTCCCTCGTCGTAGTCGTAGTAGTGCGTAACCAGTCTTATGCTTTGACCTCCAAGGTGGTGCCGGTGGGAGATTTCTCCTGTGCGTTGTTGAACAATAAAAAATTCGCAGCGTGCGCGTTAACTAAAAGCCGAATTCTTCTGTCTCTCATTCCCCATTAGCAGCCATTTCGTGCGTCCCCGATGTATGTAGTAGTAGTAGTAGTAGTAGTAGTAGTAGTTAGCAGTAGGTAGCCACCGATGCGTGCCTGCTGGAGCGCACGCACGCGCCGAAGGCGAGCGCGTGGCACCTGGCGCTCGCCCTCGCGGCGAGCGCCGGGAGCCACGCGCTCCCCGGCAAACTCGACACTGCCCCGGCAAACGCGAGAGACAACGTTGGCGCAGGCAGCGTCTCCTAGCGAGTTTCTTGATTGAGAAATACCGACTGCTCGCGTTGGAGAAGCGTTCACCGGCAAAACCCATATATATATATATATATATATATATATATATATATATATATATATATATATATATATATATATATATATATATATATATATATATACTGGATCTTGACTTGCAATGAAGTGCCAGTGGGAGATTTCACTTGTGCATTGTGCATAGTTGAACCGTCAGGATTCGTAGCATGCGCGTTAACTAAATTAATCCGGAACTCGGCACGATCTACGATGCACATCCCGAGCTTCGCCCACTCATCATCATTCACTCCGTGGATATGCTGTAATTTTTTTTCCGCACTGCTTTCTAGCCCTGTGCACACAATGCATTTGCAAGATATGTACAAAGAGCGGATTCTCTGGAAGCTTTCGCTCTTGCCATTTATATTAGTCACGCTAACACCTGTCACCCAAATACCCCTGCACCCAACCCCCCCTTTTTTTTTCTTTTGTGTGTGTGTGTTCGCACGTGCTGCTCTTCTCCTCCTCTCATTCTGAGGTCGGGGGAGAGTGTGCAAAGGCGTACATAAATGAACGCTGGAGAAGGCAGTTGCCGCCCTGACGAAGACAAGTCCGCTTGTCGAAACGTTGTCTCCCGCGGCGTTCCCTGTTTTAAATCGTACCTTGCGATCTGTTCATCGATTCAAGCATCCATCTTCCCCTGAGCTTCTCTTCTAGTTAGTATTATGCCTGCCATTCATAGTCATATTTTGTACTGTGTATCATCTTGGGCCAACACATATTTCATACACATTGAACGTTTGCAGCGACTTCAGAATCAAGCAGTTAGACTAATCACTTTTAGTCCATTTTATTTGTGCTGTAGCTCCTTGTTCTCTAAATTTAACATACTCCGCCACCTAACGTAACATTGCTCTATGATTAACTTTTCCTTCGCCAGTATTTTGTGCATGAAAGTGCGCTAATCATTTGCTTGAAATAGTTTAGTACAATATGGATACTTACATTGCGTAGTTGTCCTGTACACTGAACGTATCTTTCCTCCTGCATTCACTACTTTCTCATGCACAGACTACGTAATGTGGACTTGCTGTGTAAAATCATCATATCACGAGGATCCCGCTGCAGTCTCAAGTGATTGGTGTTCCTGCTTGCATACTACCAGCAAGCAAAGCTCTGTATGTTGAATGAATAACGAAGTTAATAATCAGCCGAGAGTTTCAGCCAAGCCAATCCAAGCCAAGCCAAGCTAAGCCAAGGCAATCCGCCACGCTGAATAATGATCAAGAGTTCAGCGCTGCAGATTTTAAGCTGCAGTGCTTCATGACACCAATAACATAACATGCCTGCCATTGACATCTCGCTTAGCGATGTTGCAATCGCTTGTGGTGCGTACCAGCATTGCTTGGCCGGGGATGACGATTATGAGCCGAGCGTTGGCCCTTATAGCCTAGATCGAAACACGCAGACGTGATATGAAATAGAATTATAAGAGTGCTAAATGGTGTTCACTCTAAATAGTTGTGGCGGCCGATTAGTTTTCAGTTAATTTTGTGTGCTTTTCCTTGCCCTTTCCTACGCAGCTTTCAAGAGCATTTGCGCGGCACGGACCGTTTCAAATTCTTCAATATTCTCGCGATATTATTCTGGTTATTCTGACTGCATCATTAGCTGCAGCTCATTTCGGGGAGCGGTAGGATTAAATGTACGAATCAAGCATTTGGTGTAAAGGTTCGATGGGATGCCATATATTAATTTCTTCATTTATGACAGCCTCTGTTGTAGGGATTGCACGGCAGGGCGCATATAATATGTTTCGTGTTGCGTGTGGTCTTGCACGAACACAAAAAGCCCAACTGATCTCGCGCACTGTGGGAATCGCTGTGATGAGAAGCTGTCAACAAGCAAATTGCCTATGGGGGATGGGGTAGCAAGCACTCAGCGACGTGTTACGAATAGCATGAGCGTCTTTTTGCAAAGTGGATGGGTAGGTACACGCTTAACGCCCTGATGTTTGCGAAGGAACAACGTTGTAGCGCTGCACAGACGCCTGTTTCCTAGTACAGAAAGGTAGACTACGGCGACGTGATCTGTGTGTTATGAGCGTCGCTCGTTGAACCACCACTAAGGTATCGTGCAAAGCTGAAGAACAGCGTACCGAGTGGTATGAGAACACACGTATCGTTGCTAAGAGACTCAAGTGACTACACAAGCACCTTCATCACAATTACTGGTGCACTGCTAAGTTTGCTTACTATACTTACCGCGTGTGACTATACTTACCGCGTGTGAACATACCCGCCTAGCGCTTGGTATGTTCACTGCTTTCAGAGATTACATGGCGTTCTTGTGTGCCTTGTGTCTGCCGTGTCTATACGGCATTCTCGTGCTACAACATTCGCTATGTCTTTGTTGTTTTTAAGCGTGTTGTGATGATATGTTAAATGTCTGTTTTAATTAGTTTGAGATTGACGTGAACTGTATAAAATTGAAACACTCGTGGCGAATGTCCAAATTCCACGTGTCCCGCACAGCGGGTATGATCCACGCGTTATTTTGGTATCTTTAATCGTAATGCATATGACCAGTACCTAACGAGAGATGTGAATGTCAATCATTAATTTTCGTCCTACGTTGATAACCTACCATGCAAATTTCCGCACATGCCAGGTAAACGAGACGACCGGGAGAGCATCTGGACTTAGGCCGCTATATATATATATATATATATATATATATATATATATATATATATATATATATATATATATATATATATATATATATATCAGTGGCGTAGCCAGAAATTTTTTTCGGGGGGGGCTGTTTTCGACGGACAGGATGGACGGAGTCGGAGCCTCACTGTGTGTATATATATATATATATATATATATTTTTTTTTTCGGAACGAAAATGTGCACGCGGCGCATTTGCGCGGACCGCCGCCCAATAAGTATACATTCGTTCAGCATCTGCGAACTACTTCAGCCTTCAGTTGTCATATCAACTGGGTCCCGAAATAACGATACTCTCGCCCATTCAAAACATTTACAGAATGCAATGTATCGACGAAATCTAGTAGAAAGACATTTATTTCCCCGCCACCGCGAAGATTCGTCACTTGCGCACGCTACTACCTCTGTGATAATTTCAAAATAAAGTATAATTATCGATGTACACATACGCATGAAATGCTGTAAAGAATTCGAGATAGCAGGCGCAGCCGGGAACAGCGGGCAGCATACCTGAGGTAGGTAAGCTGAAAATGACGCTATAACAAACACATTTTTTGAAACACTTTATAAATTGATCGTGGCGTTGTCCTGATAAACTCCGGAAGACTCTCTCCAACTTAACATGCTAGTAGACATACAGGACGACATTTTGGTATATATTTCGTATTTATGGATTCCTCACCGAAACTTACCTGTTCGCTACATTATACAGGCGCTTCTTTTACCAAATTTTCGATACATTTGCAGGAAGAACAGAGATTCGCCTGCGATTGTGATTATAAGCCGCTCCAGATCTATCTGTCGTGAACATATTACCACTTCTTTTTTAAAAGAATTAAGTCTATTGCGTTACAGAAAAATGCCGTCCTCATTAACATTGTAGGCCTCCCAAAACATGGCTTTGTCTCCACTAAACTCACAAACACCACCATCCTGGCCCTTTCAAGAATAATTACTGACACATTTGTTAAGCTGAAAAACGTGCTAAAATATCTCTTAATATTGAAAAAGCTTTCTATGTGGTTTGTCACTTCACACTTCTAGCCAGATAAATTAAAAATCCCATGGTGCTTTTGGGACTAACGCCAGTTTAATCCTACATTTACTTCGAGGCATGCGGAATGCAAGTTGCGATCAATAAATCTGATTTGGAACTCACTGAAGTGAACTCCGGAATGTTGAGATGTCCCTACTTCGCGCAAAGGGGGAGGGGGTTCTAAGCCGCAACAATTCACAAGTACCACAACTACGCTACGACTCCGTTCGAAATGCTTCACGCAATCACCCCCTCTGGCCACACACCTCAACAACCATTTAACCAAACCGGATTCGTGCTGGGGCCGGGAAGAGGAAACAGTCTTAGTTAATCCATCAAAACATGGAATTTAATATGTGAACATGATCGAAGTATACACTTAACAATTTGTAGCGAACGTAATGATGCAAGGCAAACAAAGAGCAACGTAAACGCATAGTGCAGCACAGGAATTAACAACGGAAACAAACTCATCAATGAACGGCAGATACAATGGGTAAAACAGCTCATAAACTAACGGCGCAATGTCTTAAGTGCACTTGCTGCCGCCAACGAAGACAACGCTTATCTGGGTGGGCTCCATCGGCGCATAGGTCTCGTCGCCGGCCTGTGGACTGGTGCTTGGGTGCTCTCGAAGGCGCCGTGGCTCACGGATTCTCCCCGATCATTGCTGCTCGCATCGTGCTCTCGCAGACTACATCGTCTCTCCGAGATTGGAGAGCCGAACGGCCAGGCTTGCACGAGAGATAGCAAAAGAAGCTTACTTCTTCACACGACAGAGGGCCTTTCTTCGAGTCTCCCGAATCTCCAAAATTCCACCCTGTCCTCTGTCCCGAGACGAGTTTTTCTCTCCGACAGCCCGCCTCACCAGGGCGTCTATCTAATGGTTGTCTACGGCAACGTCGCCGGTAGAAATCGCACCAGTCCAACCCGCCATGCGACCATTGTTTGGGACTCGCCTCCACAGTGTAACGCAGTACCAGCTCCTCTCCAAAAATATAAAAAGCAAAATATAAACATACACAAAACTCGACATTCGGACAGGACGTCGGACAGCCTAACCGGCGACACTTGTGTACAGATTATCGTAACGAGCGTTAGCTACCACCGCTTCCATTCCGAAGCACTCCAGGTGCAAGCAATTTGGCACCGTCTAGGCGCCCACAGGCTGGAAGTGCCTGGTGAAAAGACGCGCCTGTAGGCTGTCCCTCCTTTGTGGCCGGTCAGATGTGCGCGTACGAGAAGCAGTTCTACTTACTGCATTGCTCGGTGATCGAAGCATACCGGGGATGCTCCGATGGCTTTATTCAAGCACTTATGAGCGCGCTGGGTTCGCTTTGGCGTCGACATTCTGTTTCTTCAAGGTCGCCGACTAATGCACACTCTCATCTGGGGCCGCCGCGCAAACGTCAGCTCTGCTGTCAAAGCGAGGTTGCCGCAAAACTCGCGGGTAACGAAAGCCCCAGCGATTCTCTGACCGCAGCGGCAGTCGAAAAATAGGATTGTGTCTCGCCCGTGTCTCGGCCCGCCGACGCGCCTCGGGGAGCCACAATGGCACAAGGGTCGGTATTAGGCCCAATATTTCCTGTATCAATTACGTTCGCCGTAAGCTTCTAACTTGCGAAGTTCACAAATGTACTCACTTGATGCAGCACTAGCATCGACAAATACTAGATTATCAACTACTACTAGCCGTATCTCACTGGTTTTTCAAACTGAAAGGTCATGTGTTTTAACCTTACGAGATCGCTTGCTACACTGAGTTGACAATATTACATCCATAGCGCTCGATTTAGACACGTCAAGGTTAAAAAGAAGTTTGTAAAAGAAAGCTTTCTTATGGTTCTTACACGCCCTATGACCTTCATCGGGCTTTGTACGTTCTTACTTTCTTATTTCGCTGTCACTTAGGTCGCTGTTTAAAAACATGGGGGCTGATGTAAAGAACTTCTTTCGCTCCGTTACTACGCGAGGTCCAAGAATAGTGAGTTTCCTTCTGCCTAAAAGAGAAGTAATATCCCGTTCAGTGAGTTGCATGTTACAGACATGCCATGTTTTCGTCCCCGATTCCGTACGCCAGGCAAGCAAATAATGGTAGTGCATACAACCCTCAATTGTAACAATGCCAATGGCGAATAATTGCAGGACTTTCTCGGTGCTTTAACTTGGAATTGAATTAACAGTAGCAGAATTTTCCTGTTTCATGCATCTAAACACTAGTTTCTTCGAAATAAAGCATCGTGATAAATTTATTTACTTGAATGAGCAGAGGCTCGATGTGGGCAAGTTTCTTTTGCATGCTTGGAATGCCTGTCCTCTGTACGTGTTTTGTTTTTGTCCCCGTTCTCTTGCGCTCTTTTGCACTTTTGCTTGAAAATGTAGCCTTCTCTATTCGAGTTGTTCGACCAGATACTGTAGCCGAAAAAGGAATTGATATAATGAGATTTTTTCTCATTTTATTTTCCCGTTGGCCGCTCATGGATTGTGTCATGTACTGATTGATCGATCAATCGTCTCGGTGACTGTAGTTATTTCGGCTGTTATATTTCGGTAGTTATTTCGGCAACGCTGTATATTGTATTCAAGAAATTAAATGATGTCAAGTTAATTTCCTGGCTTGCTGTGATTAACAAGACATCGTATGACCTCATCTGAGCAATAGCAAGGGACTATTCAAATATGATCAGAGAATTCACATATAATCCACATCTCGTAGGCACGTTAAAAAGCCACTGTATTGTCAGAGGATATAAGGTATCATGTAAGTACAAATCAGTTGAAGAAAATGACTTAGCATTCGAGGTCTCGCTCATTTGTTGGCGCTGCGAAGATGAGCTTCCCCAGAAAACGGAGAGCTGCTGCTGTCCTTGAGACATATTGCCGCGAAAGCGACGATACGAATATGGTCACCCCTTCTTGAATGAATGTCGCGACCACCGCCTGCTGGTAGCGGAGTTGTTGACCCTTGTGCACGCTCGGCGATGAACCGCAGCGCGGTCTTTTTGTCGACTCGTTATTCCGTAGTTTACTAGCTTGTGGATAGCACTGCAAAGCAGTGCTGTCCACTCGGAAGGTTGGTTGAAATTTTCTCTCTCTGGGGCATCGTTCTCGCAAGGGGACACGCGTGAGCGCACGTTGCTACCATGTGTAAGTCGTCAAGAAAAATTACGAAAGCGAAGCTGTATTGGGCCACCCATGTAGGGGCACTGCTCAAAAAGAAAAAAAGACGCATCCACTGTACGCCACATTCCCCACGCGACCGCATACAACGTACCAAAAGCGTCAGCGCCCCACAGAAACAGGAATAAGAGGGGAAGAAGGATCGGGCGGCACAGAAGGCGTTGCACAGGGAACAGCGGCGTACTTTGCTTTGTGTTTGGTTCGCTAGCTCGATGACCTTGGCCTGCGAACGTTTCACCCGCAACAAAATCACGCATGTTTCCGGGTACGGAGACTCGCCATGTTCTTCCATCACCGCAGAGAGCTAATTGTCAACACATTGCAGAAGCTTCTGCCTGCCGCAGCGCTGTGCTGCAAAGACTGCAAGCTCCCCTTTCAGTCTCTTATCGCCGCATCCTTTGCCAATAAATGACATATGCCCCTCGTTTGCCAGCACCGTCCCCTGCAGACAAGCTACAACTTTCCCCGCCATAGAGTGATAACTGCCTTTGCAAGTTGAAAGAGCCGCGTTCTTCGTTTTTAAGCCCACCACAAAGACGCGAATGCCCGTAGCCGCACCTTCGCCGAGTGGACACCTTTGTGATGGGCCAGCATAGATAGGCAGTGGGGCACCGGCCGGAAAAATTTCGGGGGGGGCTTCAGCCCGGTCAGCCCATGCCTGCCTACGCCACTGATATATATATATATATATATATATATATATATATATATATATATATATATATATATATATATATATATATATATATATATATATATATATATATATATGGACAAAGTTGCACAAATTCGCCAAGAAATGCTTCGCATTTAAAATCAAGCCAACAAAAAAGACCTACTTGTAGCATATATAGGGCGCAGATAGGAGAGCCAGCAAAAGACGAAGACGAGGACTTGAGACGCTGGATGTTTCCCAGCTTCAGGAGTTCAAACGCAGGGTGAGAAGCATGAAATATAAATTGTGGAACAAAACCAATTACGACGAATGAGCGCGAAATAATAGACCGTTGATAACGATCCTTAAAGTTCTCCATGTTTCCGTGCCCCAAAAAAGGGCGTCGTTCTAGATAAGAGCCGGAAGAATGGCGTGATATATTTAACCACGCATGAGTACTTGGCATAGCCAAGTGTCCCACCACGCCTGTTCAAAGGATGTGCCGTTATCTATTTCTAGATCGTGTCGGGGCACAAGCGGCGAGCAAATATACCAGATGAAGTCGCTGAAGACTGCCTAAACATGGCGCCTATAGCGATTGTGGCATCAGCAGTGTGACTCTTCCCACACGGAAGGCGCAACGCCATGTTAAGGGGGTGAGTGCTAGGTGACGTGCAGGGAGTCCGTGTTATTCTGTCTAGAAATGCGTTTCCCACCTCGTTTCTGAAGTCTCCAGATGCCTGAAAGCTACCCAGGAAAGGAAAATTTCCGCTCCGAAACTGTGCTACTGATAGGATTACGGTGTGTAGAACGCATGCTAAACGTGGGCTAACCAGGAGCGTCGACTCCTCCACGGCGACTGAGCTGTAAATCAAAGTACGCCTTAACATTGCCACTAATGTTGGTGCACAGTACGGATGCCTGTTTTGTCGAAGGGAAATACACGCTATGGCAAGCTGGTGCGTTTACCACAAGCGTCGCTCGTTGAAGTATTTCTACGGGATCAAGCGAAGTTGGACAAAGCCATGATGAGTCACGGTACAACTCATGAATTGTGTGATAGTGCTTGAAATGGTATAGAGCATTATGGAAGAAAGAGAAACGGCCAAGCATACCGACACAAGAGGACAGAGCGCTTGGCCGTTTCTCTTGTTCCATAATGCGCTATACCAGTTCAAGTACGACGAACCAACTCGCCCAATCTGCAACACTTGTGATTGTGCTTAGCGCGCATTAGAAACGCAACGGACGCTACACAGGCGCCATCATTACGACTTCCGGTGTAATAGGCTTGTTTAAAGTATCCTGCGGTCTGAGCCTCCATGGCCCAGCGGTGGCGTGCTTGTTTGGAGGCTCGCTGGTCGGGGTTCGATACCCCAAACCACGTAGTAGGTTACCGTCGGAAATTACAGTACGTTCGTTTGTGTCAGTGTTCTTGGTAAGGTTTTGTAGTATTAGGCAGCTACGAGAAATGTTATGACTTTCTTGTTTTTATGTCTACTCTAATGGTGCCCCGCCACGGTGGTCTAGTGGCTAAGGTACTCGGCTGCAGATCCGAGGGTCACGGGATCGAATCCCGGCCGCGGCGGCTGCATTTCGATGGAGGCGAAATTTTGAGGCCCGTGTGCTGTGCGATGTCAGTGCACGTTAAAGAACCCCAGGTGGTCAAAATTTCCGGAGACCTCCACTACGGCGTCGCTCATAATCAGAGCTGGTTTTGGGACGTTAAACCCCACAAATCAATCAATTACTCTAATGGTATGTTAAATGTGTATTTTAGTCGGTCCTTGGTTGGCATATGCCATACAGGATTCCAACACCGGTGGCACGTGCCTCCATATCATGGGTTCAGCACTGTGGTTAGGAGGGACACGTGATTTCAATATTGTTAATCGTGAAGTACACGATTATTATGTCATGTTAGTGATGGAAAGATAAATCTTTCGTGTTTTCGATACGTGCACACTTGCACTCTATCATCCAAACTGCCAGGCGAATGAGACGCCCAGGAGAGCACCGAGTCGTAGGAGGCTGGATTGGCCGATAGATAGATATGGCTCAAGTGACCGAAGTTATCGAAGAAAAGCTTCGAATTTCTTACATTACTTGTGCTCGTAGGAGCACTCCATCAAAGGACGCTCATGGCAGGGATATCAGCGGACCAGAGCGCGAAGTTCCTTTCCGTAATATAAAATATGTGCCCATTCTTCATGCAGTTGGACCACTCTGCATCAGTAATGTTCTTAATGAATGTGAAGTCCGGACTGATGTCTAAAAGATAAATTGTCATCGAAAATTGGGGTCTAAAACGCCTGCTACACCATCTCGAACTTCTTCACCTGGAAATCTGAGAA
This sequence comes from Hyalomma asiaticum, assembly GCA_013339685.2. Classification (NCBI taxonomy): domain Eukaryota; kingdom Metazoa; phylum Arthropoda; class Arachnida; order Ixodida; family Ixodidae; genus Hyalomma; species Hyalomma asiaticum. Next base: position 55,618,631 of record CM023491.1, read on the forward strand.
GAAATGTGGCCGATCCCTTTGTGAAAGGAATCGGTAAAACACGAAAGGAAAATGTGTCTTCGCATAAGCAATGAAGTGTTTATTGTCACATCGAGATGGACTTGCCCATTGCTGTCGGTGTTTCGCAAGCACGGCACCGTTTGATGTGAATCAACCCATGTTCACACATCGCTTTCATAAAATCGGGGGCAACCCTTTGTGGCAACGGAAGTAGTTTTCCTAATAAATGGGCGCAGTCTATGGTAAATGCGGCGCGTCAAAGTTAGTCATATTTGCTTGCGCCACATTGACCCGTCAACGTCATTGCCATGCTTTGCCGCCTAACGCAGCAGTTTTCATGTTCACATCACGCTCGAACAGCGGTCGACGGGGAAACGCCACCCACGAGAAAAAGAGCCCGGCCTGCGCGGAATCGCAGGACAGTGACAGCGTAAGCTGAAGGAGCGACCTTCCGAGAGGCCATTGTAAACACTTGGGGAAACTAGTGCAAGTACAGGTGGGGGGTATCCCCTGCACCATAACTCTGCGGTTTGGGCTTCTCTCTGCACAGCGGTCTGCTGTGCCCGACGTTGCACTGCTGCAGCCGTGCGCGCAACTCTGCGATTCACTTCTTCAGCAGCGGTCCGCATCTTTCGAGGAGGCGCCATCACGTATATCGAAGAGCCATGTCAGGTTGCTGTCGGAGCTGCGCACGTCGCCTGTCGCATGACGCATGGAACGCTACGACAAAACTGCTTCACGAGGCAGCTCTTCGTAAAAACACATTTCGAAGGCTATTCGGAGGAAATCAGCGCCAATAGATGGCAGCAGTTGTCGTGTTCTTCACGAGGAGCGATATTGGTTACGGACACGGGCGGACACGGGCGGTGGCGGCGGCGGCGGCGGACAACTACGGCGCCGTTGTTGTGATCTCATAACAGCTTACGCTGTAAAAGGTGACTGGTGCGCTACCAACACTCGAAGCTCTACGAACGCGTCTATGCGCGAGGCTCTGCACGCGTTCATCGAGGTGCACTTTGGAATGCGTCTGGAATGGTGTCGCCATCCAGAAGAGACGAAGCTACAGTGATTCATTTGGCCTCTCCTAGATGGCGGCACCGTTCCGGGCTATGTGCTCCTGGACGCGCGAGTGCTAAGCCGGAAGAGACAAGAAGCCGCGTTCGTACTGCATCGAGCATGTGCGGCATTAGCGCAGTGGTAGTGCACCCGGCACCTTTCGTCGTGGCGCGGGAGGCTGTGAGTTCGATTCCTGGCGTGTCAACAAAAGTTTTCCTCAGTGTTCTTACATGTTTACTTTACTGCATCATTTCTTTTACGGTAGTGACGTATGGGGTCGCGGTGGACCCCGGCAAAAAATACTTTCGTGTTAAAAATAGTGCAACAAAAATACGGCGCTTGCTAGTTGTTGGCGTGACGCCACTGCGCCTACGTGAGTTATACACAGTTACTGTTGTTACGGTTGTCAGTGTACTGAAAATGCGAGTTCTACAGTTGCTACGTGGGTGCCATTGCTGTTTAGACAAAGTCGCATTTTCTCGGAACTGATTTCATACTTTTCCGACACAGAGGACAAAAGTTCGGGCGTGCGATCAGCCAGTGACGTCCGTTGTTTCAACTATTTATACGTAGTAGAGCGCACCATGACATCGTTTCTTTGTAAAATCTGTGGAAAAGTTGGGCGGACTGCTATATTAGTGAAGTAATGATTGCCTAAGTAGGTGGTATCTGCAGCGATGTTAGCCATTGTACTCGACTTTTATGTAGCACATACGACTCTAATGTGCCAGCCCTGTAAGTATCTTTTTCTTTTGTATAGGGCACTTTACATTCTACGTTCTGCCCCTCCTGACCAAGTGAACTGCGATGCTACTTTAAATGTACACAAATAAATGTGACAACAGATGTGCTTGTCTGAGACATATCCATATTCCTCGCGCCATTTTTGCAGAATAGGTAACGACAGGGCACTGCACGAAATTATCTTCGCGCATTTCTTGTCTACAACGACGGTTACAAAACGAGAGAAACAAGCCGAGCCTACTTTTTTACAGGCACCGTGAATAAATGTCCATTTAAAAGTGCCCTTTACGAGTGAAAGTGTGAAAAAGCATTCAGCAGCCCCAACATCAAAACAACTGTCACAGAAAGTGTTCAGCCTAACCAATATCAGCAATGCCGACACTCTTTTTTTATAACGAATGGTAAGATCGTATAACCTGAACAATTTGGAAATTTGTTTGAAGGCCCCAGGTGAAAATGCGTACATACTTGTGCGCGTGACCCTTTCGTGGTGTTTCATTTATGTCATATGGAAGCCCATTGCTAATTTATCTAGCATGTCATTTGCACCAAATGCTTTTCGCCCATTACAAGGTTTACTAAGAGCAACATGCATGTGGCCTCACCTCTCTTGACAGCCAGAAAACGTTTCGCTGTATATATGTGAGCGTCGTTCCCCAATTAGCGCAGTGCATTACTGCCCACCAGATCTGTTCCACTGACGTAAAACCTGGGGACGTGCGAGGTTTTGGTGCGTCGATGTATGCCGCCGGAACATCTTAGTCGCTTCACTTATGAATTATGAAATTGTTTTCCCTGCTGACAGAAAATGCCAGCCGATCCTGGAGGCCGTGAAGACAGAAAGCGTATGCGTAGGGTTGTTGGGGCAGGAAATGATTTCATCGCATTTTTTGTAAATTCATGCTATTCAATTATTATTGTTGCCGTCTTTTACACATTCTAAATCATGATGGTCTATTACGAATAAAATTGCTACATTGAAACATTGAAGAAATAAAGCTTGTTTAGCATTTTATTCAAATTGCTAACATTTATGGTTTTCACAGAGGAATATTAAGCATGCTAGAAAAGAGGATGTCGAATGATATGGGTAGGAAAAATTTCAAACACTTGCCAATATTACTGAGATACAATGAAAGAATATTAGCTCTGTGACATGCTCCCTATCGCCTCAGAACCTTGCATAGAGAGTCATATATCATATATTTTGGTCTATCGGGGCACTGTTTATCAAACGCCAGTTCGCAATCCGTGGATATTCTTCCATACGTGCTATTTACATGATCATCCAGCACGCGCATTTCACATTCTTGCTGGCCTGGAAAAATAAGTTAATATATTAGGTAAGACATATGGTATGTTCCTGTCTCATTGATTTACTCATGTAAGGCTTCGCTTTCACTGACGTCAGAAGAATTGTTCACTGATTTTTTTTTAAATTAACATTTTGTATTATATATAAACAACACTCTTCACCATATGCACGTGCGCATAATTGTCGTTCTGCAGTTCGAGAAGCATAATGACAGGGTGTGAAATTAATCATACAAGCAAGCAGGAAAAAAGCAAGGCAAACCAAAGCTATGCAGGCAAGAAAAAAATGCAGAAACATTAAATGTTCGCTGTCGGGAAATTGTGCTATCACAGAAATGCGCTGACTGCCTGGAGAGTTCCTGAACTCTGCAGTATTGAATTCATAATGAAAACGTACATCAGCATATGCACCACTTTCCTTGACTTTCTTGCCTATGATTGACGCAATTAAACAGCACGTTTGGAAAAGTGTAAAGGATGAATCTCAATGAACCACCATATATCTCACATTTTCAACCTACCCATGGGTTACATCACAACGTACAAACCCTCAGTTTAGATCTAAAGTCTACAATCATGCACTGAATGCTTGAAAACACATGCTTACAAATTTTGTAGATTCAGTTCTTTTATAGATTTTGTGTCCTACTCTATGATTAAGGGACCGGGTGGTGAGGGTGAGCTCTTTGGGACATGAACGACTGGCTTTTAATCTTTCACATGCTATGTGCTGCACAACTCTTCAAAACATGACGTTGAGTTTTAAAATGCTCTCTCCAAGTAGCAAAAGGTCACTCACCTCCGTTCTGGAATGTTAAAACCACGCACTCTTCATTTGTGTGATAATACACGGCGGTATATGTGTGATTAGAGACTCCTGAAATAGAGTACTATAGTCAAAAGGACAGAAAGTTGAGCGAGTTGGTAACAGTCCATAATCAAAAGAAGAGGCGTGCAGGACACGGACACAAGGAGAGCAGTGAACAACACGAACGCCGACATATCGACAGAACGTAAAATTGACCAAGTATGGCAAGTTGAAATTTTGGATCCCTTTAAAAGTGCACTGTTTTACGCTAGCATACCACACAACTTTCCTGTGCTGGTGATGACGCAATTACTCGACTCTACGCACGCCCTTTTTTTAAGGTAGGGGTATTCTCAAAACTAGACAGCTGCTTACATCTGAAAAATCTAAAATTGCTATACACCACACCATCTTTTCGAGGGAATATTCCCGGGACATGTGCGCAAAAAGTGTCAGTTTACTTTGGAAAGAGAAAAAGTAGGCGCGCATAGTTAACCTAGCGCTCGTTCAGTCTGGTATTCGGGCACTCACACTGCCTTACTGGCAGTCGAACTCAAATTCGACGCACTTCTTGAGCCGCTGTTCTCGGTATCCCGTAGCAGATACGGAGATACATGAACATTGTCTGAAAATGTAAGGCAGGGACTCGGAGATAGTCTGGGCAAGCACGCTGGCATTAGCTACGTGCTCTTCATCGAACGAAAGGTGTGTGCTTAGAAATCACCCGCAATGTTTTTTCCCTTGTCCGGTCTTCAGAAATAGGAGAAAAGGTGCTCAGAATCGCAAGAATACGGTAGGTGAAAATGTTGGAGATATATTTATGTGAATGATATTCGGCGTCATAATATCTATAGGGGGAGCAAAACACGCATCCATATAGTTGAAGTTTTTAAGGATCCCTGCTATGACAAAAACCAGTAAGGGCTCGTTCAGAACAGTGCTGTCCTGAACTTGTCTGACCTAATTACCTGTAGAAAAAAAAACGAGAAACACAGGTGATTTATATTACTATTGTGACTACGATTGTTTTGTTTTACTAGTTTAAAACCGTTTTGACAGTTGGGAATGAAAGCGCCCAGCCGCGATAGAGATGGCATCCAGGGCTGCGGGTGCCGGTGGACAGATGCGCAAGTACGAGACGCAGCAATAAACCCATAAACAACCTAAAACATACTACGCGTTGTTTTAACATGACTTGACAAGTGCGGCGCGTAGGAACATCAGAGGCTCTTCATAATAACTGCAAGGGGGAGCATTGGGTATGTCATAGATATTACCGAATGGTCCCTCACAAATTTCGGTGCGCAACTTCCTAATGTGAAGAGCTTCGCTTATCTCCCTTTCCAGTGTGGCAAGCTCTCTCCCCACAATCAACGCACTGGGAACATCCGGCTGACACCCGTACTTCTTGCAATGCAAAGGTAAGCTCTCTTTCATACCTGTTTTGAGGAGGTTGAGATGCTGACGTGTGTTCATCGATGCAACGGGTGGTCTGGGCCACGTAGGAGCCAACACACGAGAGAGTGCTCTGATAAATCACGGACGTGGCAGAATTGGTAAACGTGCAATAATTGGTCTGGATTTTTCCACCATTCTCTTGCACAGCTTTGGAAGTTTGCTCGAAGCAGACAAGAGTGTTACTCCGTCTCTTGTGGTGAAATATTTAAAGCTGAGACAGGCTATGCAAATATGGTATCACTGAGACTTTTCTTGATCTATGAGATTTTGTGTCTTCAGCTGTGACTTTTACTATATATCTCTGTCGCCGAATGAAGATTCAGCCACAGCTGTCAAGGCTGGGGCTGGGACCCTGCCGAGCCCGATATGGCCACCTCATCGTGAAAACTTTCCTACATTTTTATTTATTTATTTATTTATTATATCCTCAAAGGTTCCGTATGGAACTTTACATGAGGGGTGGGTGACATAAAAGAGGCGGTATCGATGAAAGTGATGGTTTAAGGTACAGGTGAGTCTGCCTCTTGGATGGCATTCCTGAAGCGCGTAAAATCGCCGATGACTGCTGCCTCTTCCGGAAGGTCATTCCAGTCTTGGGCGGTGCGCAAGAAGAACGACTGCTGAAATGATGTGGTGCGTGCACGTGGCGGGATCACAGCGTTTGGATGACTTGTGCGATGACCTCGATGGACTAGTTGGATGAGCTGGTTGTCACGTGTGGCTGAATGAAAGAATTTGTGGAAAAGACAGAGACGTGCAATACGACGACGAAGAACGAGGGTGGGAAGTTTTAACTGGCATTTTAGGGCGGAGATGCTGGTGTAGCGGGAGTAATCTGAAGCAATGAATCTGGCGGCTCGGTTCTGGACAGACTCCAGAATTTTAATATGGTTAGTTTGGTGGGGGTCGAAGACAGCAGATGCATATTCAAGTTTAGGTCTGACAATGGCAATATAAGCGAGTAGCTTAACGGAAGGTGGTGCCATGAAGATGTTACGGCGTATGTAACCAAGGGCGCGGTTAGCGGAGTGAGCTATGTGGTCTATATGGTCACCCCATGATAGGTCGCTTGAAAGATGGACACCTAGGTATTTGATTGAATTGGTAGTAGCTATGTGACAGTTGTTGATTGTGTAAGTAGCCGGCGCGTAGTTTCTGCGACGATGGAAAGAAATGAGTAATGTTTTGTTCGCATTAAGCGACATCAGCCAAGTACTACACCACTGCTGGATGCGTAAGAGGTCAGACTGTAGGGAAGAAGTATCGGTAGAGTTATGTATTGGGCGGTAAAGGACACAATCGTCGGCAAAAAGACGAATGTTAGATTCAACGGAAAGTGGAATATCGTTTATATATATTAGAAACAAGAGAGGCCCGAGGACGGTAGGACGGTATCCTGGGGCACACCGGACAAGACAGGGGAAAGGTTGGAGGAGAGGTCATTAACATGCACAAATTGTTTGCGGTTTGTTAGGAATTCTTTGATCCAGTTGAAAACATGCTGGTGTAGGCTTAGACGTGAGACTTTTAACAGGAGACGAGAGTGGGGCACCTTGTCAAAGGCTTTTTCGAAGTCTAGAAACAATGTGTCAACTGGGATGTTACGGTCCATGTGTAGGTGGATGTCATGCAGGAATAATGAGAGTTGGGTCTCGCATGAGTGACCTTTACGAAAGCCATGCTGGTTTGGGTGAAAAAAACTTTCAGATGATAAAAAGCTGGCAACATGAGAAAAGATGACGTGTTCCATGATCTTAGAGCAAACACTAGTGAGCGAGATGGGACGGTAGTTACCTGCAGATAAGCGATCGCCCTTCTTGAAGACCGGAATGACCTTCCCAATTCTCCAGTCCAATGGGACTTCACCTGTCTCGAGCGACTGCTGGAAAATGATTGACAGTATGGAACCGCAGACATGTTTAGTATTTTTAAGAATTTTGGCATTGATGCCATCTATACCACATGTTGAAGAATTTTTTAATTGATTCATTACATTAATAATGCCCTCTGGGTCGAACTCAATCTTCGGCATTGGTGGAAAAGCAAGATGAGGAAATTCAGGAAGTTCGCTGCAAGGTTCATTAGTAAAAACAGAACAAAATGTAGAGTTGAAGACCGATGGAATGTCACAATCAGCAATGGGAGATCCAGAACTGTCACAAAGAGAAACTGTAGTTTTGTCGTCCGGTTTCATGATCTTCCAAAAACGGCGTGGATTGTCCCGGAGCATGTTAGGTAGGGTGGTTGAATAAAAATTTCTCTTTGCTTTCGCTAATGATGCCAGGTATTCTTTGGCTGTACATTTGTACTTGTCCCAGGCTAGCTGCGAGTTTCACTGCCTAGCGGAACGAAAGTGTCGTTTTTTCTTATTTTTTATACGTTTTAGAGTGACATTAAACCAGGGAGAACGAGACCTTTCACATATACTGATTGTTGGAATGTGAAGTTTGATCAAGTCATGCATCTTGGATTTGAACATAGCCCAATTAGATTCGGTGGATTGTTGATCGTAACCTGAGGAAAATTCGGTATAAAAGGCTGTTAAGTCGTCGTTCATAGCTGCATAGTCGGCTCTGTCGTAAAGACTCAGTAATTTCTTTGATTTCACGCTTTTTATAATCATGTTACAGGGAAATGTAGTGTGAATCGCGGTGTGATCACTGAGACCACTAATATAAGAAAGGGAAGAGAAGCTATCTGGATGTGACGTAAGCAGAAGGTCAAGAATGTTGCTTGAATGATCAGTTGTGCGATTCTTGCATACAGTGGGAACAAATGCTGTTAATCGCTTTCTTGAGGCGCAAGGAAGCAATACATCGGTTTCTCAATTTCTAGTGGGGCGATCCGTACGGGAGGAGTGCATTTATGGACCTAGGACTTAACGCCAACACACATGTCTCACACATTAAAATTTTGCCGACAAATCAAGAAATCTTACCGAGTTCTTTTTTTTCTGGGGGGAGGCGGGGGGGAGTTGATAAGTGACACTGAGCTCTCGAGAGGAATCCTTAAAGCGTTTTAGAATTCCTTTGGCACTTGATTCTAGACTGTCATCAAGGCTGAGCCTTAAAAGCACAAAGAAAGCGTCTACATAGAAGAGGACGCGCATGAGGAATCATTTCTCTTCTCGTGGTGCATCAGAGGGTAAAAATCGGAGGACATCTTACATCCTAGGAAGGTCAGGTTTTACTTTTTATGCATCCCTACGGGGGAAACATTCATAGCTTCACCGCAATGCTGCTTGTTAAATATAGTGCGAACAGTTTACTCTTTTTAAAAAGATTTCTTTTTGACTACATTTGAAGTTTTCGTAGAAATGCATGTTAGCGCACTGACTGTATTGAATGAATACTGTGAATTTCGTAAATCCGTAATGTGACCTACAAAATTATATATGCATTCTTTCACTGTCTGAAACAATCGCCCTGTGTAATCTGGAAGCTATTGTACAGATGATGAAAATGTTGGTCCTGCCTTCGATTGTTGAGAATGCGCATTTCCGAAAACCTTTTCTTCCACAATGACAAAGAAATCGAAACGAGAACACAACCTCAGGGGACGATGGAGGCTTGAATCGATATTCAGGTTTTCACAAACGACGGAGAACTGCGAACGTCGCTGGAGCAAACACTTCGATAAACGAACTTGTCCTCGTCTGCACGGCAACTTCTTAAGTTAAGTGCAAATAACTTGTTCTGTCTTAAAGTTTCTTTTATTGGGGTTTTTTTTTTTGCGGAATTCGCCGTCCTGGCGAAGGCAAGTCCACTTGTCGAAACGATGGTTCCAAGGGCATTCCCTGTGCTTCATCGTTTTTAAGGATCTGCTCGTCGAACCAAGGTAATGGGGCATTCTTCGAAATTTCTCGTTTAATCCTTTTTATACTATGCGGTGTCGTGCATGTTAAGCACTCCAGGCTGTCAACTTCCTGGTTGCTTGCGCTAGGCATCGTCCATGATCATACAGAGGTTTTATGACGTAGAGCTCCAGAAAAACAGGCAGAACAACGTGAAAGAGGAGGCTTCGTTTGTCGCCTTTGTTGAGGCGACCGTTTCTATGCCTAGCCGTTTCAGCACAATATGACAACTGTTCCTATAGACCAGCTGTGTCTCTTGAGCAGGAATATGAGAGATTTCATGAGTTTTGTAACGTGCTTGCGCTCGTAATGTGCAAGAGCTCAAAAAATACTTAATTCGTAAGAGCTTCCAATTACCTTGCTGAGTGCTGGCATCTATCATCGGTGCGCTTCCCTTTCCAGTAGATATAGATGCTTTCATGTCATGACAGGTTCTGAAAATATACAAAAAAATGTATTGTCAATATAAGCATAATGATTCTCATCACAGGCATATCTGCGATTTCAAAGAGTCATATAGGTGCTTGGTCATCTAAATGCACATGCGAACTGCGAGTTCAACTGCAATTTTGATACACGTGTAGCCCATGTCCAAATCGCAGAGCATCTCATTGCAGATGCCTGCAGACCACATAAGCAAGTATCGTTGCAAGGTCAAATAAAAATTATTTCCGGCTGCTCCGGGTCAGACAGTTCACAAGCATTTTTCCGAATCAATTTTTATTACCTTTTGCATGTGATTTCTTCTCATTGCATTTAGGGTCTTTGAATTCCTCCTTGGTTGCTATAATTGATATACCGGTGCCTCGAATCGCTCATAGTTGTTCCTCGTACTCGTCCGGTCTCTTTACTTGCTCTTAAGGGTGTGTTCCAATACTCACGGTAGACGGCTAAATAGACGGTTACGTAACAGCGGCCATCTTGAGTCACAGTTAACGCTGAAATTTGGGCTAGTTGGTCTTGACTTAAAAACGTATTAATGCGGAACAAAACAAGGACATAGAAAGAAGCACACAGGACGACCGCTGTGCTTCTTTCTATGTCCTTGTTTTGTTCCGCTTTAGTATGTTTTTAAATCTTGAGTCCCATTCCATTTCTCACGTAGACGCCAAAATAGACAGCTTCGAGAAGACGGCATACGAAGACAAAAACGATGCAGGCTACTTTGCTGTCCAAACAAGATGGCGGCTGCGAGAATTGCTTGAATATCCATGAACCTCGCCGGAGCGGTCGTCTGCTCGCAAATAGGAGCTTTCTTACGCAATTTCATGGCTTTGCCGATAATCATTGGAACTTAGCCCCTCTCACCATCATTCACTTCGTGGAGATGGCGGGTTTTTTTAAATTTACGCCACACCTATATGACTTGAGTAAAATACGTCGGTGGCCCGTTGGTACAGATTCCTAATAAAACTTGTAGGCCGCTATTACACGCGGGTGAAGTTACTACAAAATAAGCGGACATCGAGCAAGTGCGTACAAATCCGACTCAAAGAGGACGGGTCGGCGTGTTCGTGTCATGCGCGAGCTTTTTATTCTTCCTCTGTTTTTATTTATTCGGGCACGTCGACCTCTTGAAAAGCCTGTCTCTACTTCCTTCTCTAACAGCCTGAATAGCAGGCAATGCTACAGTGCGGGACGTTTTGCTTCGTCTAAGACAGCATATTTATACACCTGTTGTAAATCTAGTCAACTACCTTCTTTTAGGCCTTCAATGCCAGGCCTAAAAGTGCCATAGCGTAAGGACGCGAAAGTGTGACATCGTATATGGCGAGTGTCTTCCAAGGGGTGCCGTCTATGAAACGATTTCCTGAAGTTACCAGACCAGCTGTCTTTAGAGAGTGGTGAAGTTGTGTACAAGAGAGAATGAAATGCATAATCCGTCCTATACCTTATCTTCATTGCTTGAGAGGCTGTGTTCAAGTGATATTTGTTACAATATTAGTGCTTGAATAACACGCGGGGCAGCTATGTACAGACATATTTACGCTGCAGCGTATGTCAACAATAAAGATGATGATGAGCCTCTGTTTATGCCCCTCACCCACTCAGGAGGATAGGCCGAGAATTGGGCCCCAGTAGCGATAGCCAATTTGGGATTAAGAGGGACTGAGCCAAAAAAGGGAAAAACAACAAAAAAAAACTCAACAATACAGTAGTCAGATGAGCTGAGATGGAATATATGGTAATGCAAGGGTAGGCAGACTTCTTGATATGAAAGCCACGAGAATCGATTTTGGCACAAGATGAATTTGGAAGAGAAAAAAAAAAATAGGAAGAAGTAATGCAATTAGCAAGGAAATCTTTTTGTTTCATTTAAGTAGTCGAAGACAGCGCAGCATACGTCCCTGCGGCAGTACCCAAGTACAATGGTCGCGAATGATCAGCTGGACAGCCCACATGCCAGACAGTCCCGCCTTCTTCGTCATCTTCTCAAGGTCATATGCCTAAATCTGGGATTGTAGCAGCTTCGTGGCATTACCCCCAGGGGTACAAGTGCCGTCTCAGTACACATGAAACCTATTTGGTTGAAGAAGAGTGGCATACCTATAGTCTGCTGACATGCACGATGTCACTGGCAGAAGCTGCAGGCGGCCAGCTCGGACAGAGGGGAACGATCTCGTGCGTGAGGTCCGCTACGCGTGGTTGATGCAATACGGCCCTTGTATCAAGATACCGGATTCTTTAACAAGTCATGAAGGCGGAATGGACGCCAGAAGAGAACCAAGTAACCTGGTGAGAAGCGAACGTCGCGATGCCGGGTGTCATTAAGGCTCTTCTGGCTTGCCTGCGAGGCCACCAGCCTAGAGCGGGCGATCTTACTCGCGTGGTTGCAAGAATGATGCAGTCACGTGTATATTAACTTGGCGGCGCTGCAGCATCCGGAAATAAAGTGTCTGGTGGTAACGTTGGTTCACAGCCAAAGAGCATATAATTAAAAATGATGAATAACTGATGGTGTCCTGCGGTGATAAATAGTAGGTGAGGGTCACTAAATGTAGTGCCAGATCCCAGTCACGATGTTGTCATGAAACATAAGTTTAGAACATGTGCGTGAGGGTGTGATTTAGGCGCTCCGTAAAACCATTTGTTTGCGGATGGTGTGAAGTGGCAAACTTGTGCAGCGTTGAGGAAGAGCGCAAGAGATCAGCATTTACTGGGGACAAAAACGAGCGGTGGTGCTCTGTGAGCAATTGGCGAGGAGCGCGGTGATGTAGAATAAAATCCTGGTGCAAGAACTCGGCAACGTTAGTAGCAGTGCTGGTAGGTATAGCACGAGTCATTGCGTGCTCTTTTGCAATCGCGACCGAATTGCTGGCCTGTTTCGTCTCAGAAAAAGGACGGAAACTTAAACTAACACAAAAGAATGGTTCTGTCGGTCCGGACGTGTGTTTGACGTAGTCCTTCAGACAGGGCAATTTCACACGTTGGCATTTATCGCAGGAGGCGCCATAATGCCGAACGGACTGGGTGAGACCGCCAGAAGAAACGCGTCGAACTCTGTCGCACGTGCAAGATACGCGCAGGTGACCAGGAGTTGGTTTGTCGTGCAGCTCATGTAGTACTGATGAACGCGGATGTTTAGGCACAACAAGAAATAGCTCAGGGCCATCTGGCTGAAAGTTGCAATGGGAAATTGTACCGTTTCAGATGAAAGCATTCGCGGCGACGCGTCGTTAGGTGAACATTCTAGACGACCTATGAGTAATCATAGTCAACTATCATGGGGCTCTTCCTGACCAATCTGTAGAAACCGAAGCATATACATGACGCAAGGGGTAGGTTTGGTTGCTGCTGTGCTGGGATGGTCAGCGGGGTAAGGGTATAAACAGTTGGCGTCGAGAGAAAGGCGGCCTGATTTGTAGGTGACGATGCAACCTGAAGGCGCAACACCTAACGACCAAGACGTCCAGTAGGTCCTTTCGTGATGAAAGCCGCCACAGAGCTTTGTGATGAGTAACAACGTAGAAAGACCAGCCATTCAAGGACGAAATTTTCGATATGAGGACGAAATTTCGAAACTGCCTGGACGAGGGCAAGGCACGGCCGTTCTGTAATATTGTAGCTGCGTTCAGGCTTGAGACGGCTGGCGTACGCAGTTAAACGATGGCTGCCTCGTTGGTGTTGCCCCAAAACTGCACTGATTCCGTGACCACTAGTGTCTCTGCGGGCTTATGTGGTAGTTGCTGGGTCAAAATGTTCGAGAATATGCGTAGTCGTGAGGGCGGTGATTGCCTTGGAAAAGGCATCAGCTTGTGGCAGACCCTACAAAAAGTTACGTCTTATTGAGGTCAGTGAGAGGACGTGCGAATGCCGCAAAGTTTTTCACGAAACGTCGAAAGTAGAACACTGGACCACGCAACTACGAAAATCATGAGGAAAGCATGGAACGGGGGTGTTTGTGACAGAACCCACTTTCTGGGTCTGGGCGGACACAAGAAGCATCAACAAGCTGGCCAAGCACATTGATCTTTCGTAGAGTGAAGTGGCACAGTGAAGAATTGAGCTGAAGGCAGCCAGTCTGAATATTTCTAGTATGGCCGAAAGCAGCTCAAGCTGTGTAGTAAGAGTGGATGAAGAGATGATCACGTCGTTCGGGTGACTCAAGCCAGTCGATCATTTAAATCCTTGAAACATCGTGTCCAACTTTCAAATGTCGCCGGCGCGTTCTATAGGCCAAAACGCATTATCTTGAACTGGGGAAGTTCATCAGGGATAACGAATGCGGCCTTCTCGCGGTGCATATCATCGATATCAATTCGCCAATAGCCTGATCGAAGGTGCGGAGATGAAACGAAGGTCGAAAGACGGCAGTCGGAAACGTCGTCATTACGTGTTAGAGGGTACGCGTCCTTTTTGGTGAGTTTGTTGATATGCCGGTAATCAATCAAGAATCACCAGGAGCCATCTTTTTACTTTACCAGTACGACAAGAGCGGTCTAAGGAATAGATTATGACTCAATGATGTCGTTCGCAATTATTTTGGTAACTTTTTTTTGATTACTTCACGCTCGGATGCACACAAACGGTAAGGACGACAGAGAATGGTCAGAGTCAACAGTGTTGATTTGTGGGTGACAATATGGGTCTGGCTCAAAGATAGGTCACAGATGCCGAAAATATAGCCATAGTAAGGCAAAATACGGCGGAGCTTGTAGGCATGATCAGGCAAAAAGTCCGATGGAATAATTTTTCAGAAAAGGAAACAGTGTAGTCCAAACTTGGTGACTATGGTATTTCAGCTTGATCAGGAGCAGTTTTTATTTATTTATTTATTTATTTATTTATTTAAAGAATACTGCAGGCCCAAGAACGGGCCCAGGCAGGGGTCAAATGTACAAAGAAATAAATACAATGCAAACAAACATTTGAAAGTGTCGAGAATACATATTGAGCAAGAAATAGTTCTAATAAATATAAAACAAAAGCAAACATGAAAAGGAGGAAGGAACAAATCATATAATTATGATGAAGTAGCAATGCGGAGTGTAAACAGCAAAAGTAGCACCACAGTGAAATAAATGTAAAGTTCAGACATACTTCAAATTATGGCCACGTTGACAAGATCGTGTCATACGTACAGTTACACACATACACGTGAAAAAAGCGATAAAACAATTTTATGATGTCACTGCAGTAGCTTATTAGACTATGGATCAGGGTACATGACATGATCAATGAAGGTATCAAAAATAGTAAATGAATCACAGTAAGGTCAAATAGTTACACGCTCTAAGAAATCAACAACCGCGCTGTCATGCTCTCGTATAACAGTTTGTTGGGCAAGCGACCAGGTGTTGCCGTCCAGGTGTTCCCCGACATGTTTTCCGGCAAGACCTGGAGGGACAGGCTCAAATTTAGAAGCGGAAAGAATACACAATTGCGTGATATCATGACCTTCGTATGTGGCAGAGTAACCTTGCGCGTTAGCCTCACGTCAGTTGTCGGAGTGATGTGGTAGTCGCCATCAGGAACGGGAGGGGTCCCCGGCAAGGACACGCACGTTACAGCACGGGGTGGCAGGTGAACGAAGGTGGTGTGGCTTAGGCGGCTGACGGGTGGTTCACTAGCATCTGAGTGCAGTGACAGATCGAGGGATAATGTGCCAGAAGAACCATCAATAGACCATTTTTATCACTAGCTACCTTCCCTGCTGTGGAGCTTGCCCTACTAATGGCGGCGTAGTCAATTCTGCAAACAGTGTGTACACAAGCACAGACTGCTTGTGGTTGGGCAAGTAAAATGTCGACTCAGCCCTTCTGATGCAAACACGCACACAACACAAGCCTCAGCATGTGCAACTTGTATTTTAACAGCATTTCAGCATGATAGCTGTCGCCATTAATAGGGTAAATGTGCAATGCAAAGAAGCGCTCTTGCGAATGATGAAAAGGGTCTATAAAGGCCGAGTGCATCGAAAAGGAAGTCAAAGCCAAGTATAAGGTCATGTGGGCAGCAAGCGGGGACGGCAAAATGGACAACGGTCTAACGATTGGCAATGGTGACACAGGCAGTCCACATTCCTATCATTTGTACAACACTACCATTGGCAACACATATAGCCTGCCTCATAGGTGGCGTCATGATCTTCTGCACGCGGCAGCGTATAGTAGCGCTCAAAATAGATAGATGTGCACCATTGTGAACTAGGACGACTACGGCAACATTGTCGACTTTCATCTCACGTAGGCTATGGTGTGTGGGTAGCGTCAGTAGGGGATTCCAAGAAGATGTCAATGTGGCTTCACCTCCATAATTTGCACCGTATAGTCATCCGCATGCGAGCATCCGGAAGATGTCGGGGAGGGAAAGCGCCGAAACTGCGGAAAGCGGGATCGACGACATTGCGGGGACGGGAAGCGGGACTAGCAGCGAACAGAATGTGCGTCTGTGGCAAGAACTGCGTGGGAGGACGACGCGTAGGGTTTAAGGGGAGCAGCGGCTCAATGTGTCGGAGAAGTAGGGTGCATGTGAGTAGGAAAGCTCTGATGATCTGTGTAGGTCAAACCGCGCCAGTAATAACGCGAAATGTGTCCGACCTGACGACAGGAGAAGCAGATGGGCTGATCGTCGGGCGTTGTCATTACACTGGATTGCGGTAAGGCAAAAGGGGGGCAAATCATCAATGAGCGGGCCCGTGAAATGCTGCCGATTATCGGGACAAGTCATTGGGCATGCTGAGCGAAGGCCAAGATTCGGAAACTGCTGCCTGACAAGAGTCCGAACGGGGGATAGCGGCGTGTGCGAGGAGTCACTGGTGTGTGGTGCGAAAACGGGGGTTAAATTGCTGCAGGGCAGGCAGCTTCAAAATCACGACGATCTATGCGAGTGCAATGCCATAACTTGGCAGATGGCGAACGACATCACACGACGACGTTGGTGACGTGTTGGGCAGCCGTGCGAATTTCTGGTTGATACGGAGTCTGTTTGATTGCTGAAATTATTAAATCGTGGGCACTCTTTAAGAATCTTCTCGAATGGGTCAATGTTGGTGTAAACGAGAAGGTTGAAGGCTTCATCATCGATAGCTTTTAGCACACAAAAAAACCTTCTCGGACTCAGGCATGTTCTCGTAATCAGGCGGTAAAGCCCAATGACGTACTGAATGTACTCGACGTACGACGTACGACTCACTAGATGTCAGTGCGCGAGGCAAGTTCATTCAGTTCCCCCACCTTCCAACCTGCGTTGTCAGCAAAAAATTCACGCATCTCCACGAAGTGAACCCTGACGAGTGGGCGGAGCACCGGTTATCGTTCTGTGTTACCGTAAATCACCCGTGACATTGCCATTTATGCATGTAAATGAATGACAACGCGTGTGTAAATTTACACACGCGTTGTCATTTATGCTCCTGGTCCTTATGAGGTTCCTGCACTCCCACGTCGTAGATCGTGCCGGGTTCTGGATTACTTTTAGTTAACGCGCACGCTGCGAATCCTTATGGTTCAATTACGCACAAGAGAAATCTCGCACCTGCACTATATTGCAGGTGAAGATCCAGCGCCTACATATGCGGGGTGGCCGGTGAACGGTTGTACAGCGCGAGCAGTCGGTTTTTTCAAAACAAAATCGAGAAACTCGCTAGCAGACGTTGCCTGCGTCAGCGTTGTCTCTCGCGGGCGATGGCGCGTTCCCCAAAGAGAGGGAGCACGCCGAGAGCGAACGCGGTTTATAGCTGTGGTCCTCTAGTGGGTCTACTGTCAAACTAGAGCTCGCGCCAGAGTGGATGGATGGATGGAAGCTATGAGCGTCACTTTGTAACGGGGCGGTGACATGTGTGCCACCAGGCTCGTAAAAATATTTAAGAACTTTGTTGTTCCTTGTGTCTTTCAGTTGTCCTCGCGCCTTTTAAATCTACTTCAATTAAATCAATCATACTATGGCGAAAATGGAAATTCATAGCCCAGTTCTCTGCTCCTTATGGCAGAAAGTCCTTATTTTTTCCTATGATTATTTTTTCCGTTCTCTCTGGTTTTCTGCCACCAGTATTCTAAGCGTCTCTTAGTTATTTCAATCGCGGGTATGTTCAGCTTTCCACTGTTCTCCCTAAGACACATGGCTTCCTGTAGGGTAGTGCCCAAACATACACCTCGGTGGATATTTCCGCATTCAATCAGAACATGCTCCGTCGTTTCTTTCTTTCTTTGTTCCTTGATATTTGTCCGTCGTTTCCTTATCTTGCTCACAGCATACGCATCTTGCTCACAGCATGCGTTCTAAGGCAGCCCGATCTCGCTTCAAACACTAAAGCGCTTTCACTTCAATTGTCATAAAATGCCTCCCTCTTTATTTCGTTTTTGCCCTTTCGGTAGTTATTCAGAGTCGGTTTTTAGGGGCGAAGCTCCTTAAGCTGTGGGTCGGTTGTCACGCGTCGTATGATGTAACCTACACCACTCAAAATACCATGCAAGGCCACGCAACGCCGGGAGGCTCGCGCTCGCCCTCGGCGCGTGCCTCCCGGCGCGTGAACTCTCTCACTCTTCCAACTGCTGTCTTGTGAGAAGGAGAGAGAGACAGAGAGAGAGAGCGAAGGCGCGCGTTGACTATGGAAACGCTCTTTCTTAGATGAATGCTCTACCAGCTCGCAAAGAAGGAGAACGCGTCCTCACCCGCGAGAGACAACGCAGGCAGTGTCTTCTAGCGGGTTTCTTGATTGAGAAATACCGACTGCTCGCGCTGGAGAACCGTTCACCGGCCACCCATATATATATATATATATATATATATATATATATATATATATATATATATATATATATATATATATATATATAGGCACCGGATCTTCACTTGCAATGAAGTGCCAGTGGGAGATTTCACTTGCGCGCAGTTGAACCATAGGGATTCGTAGCGTGCTCGTTAACAAAATAATCCGAAACTCGGCACGATCTGGGATGAACTTCCCGAGCTTCGCCCACTCACCATCATTCACTCCGTGGATATGTTGTGAATTTTTTTTCCATCGCTGCCATCCAGTAAACCTTCTTCGCCTCTCTCGCTTTTCCCTTTATGCTCTATGTTGTCAGATCTCTTAGAGCCGTATATTTACTGGTGAGCCTCCTAGTTCTTTTTCTCCTCTGCGTGTCAACGCTCTTTCTATATAAATAACGGAACACCTTCACTGCCCACCTACACTTTTTCATATTCCTAAGCCTCTCTTCAAACCTTATTTTGCCCTGGGCTTCCCTTGCCTGAAAACTCGCCCATCCCATATTGCCATTTAAAGCCTCATTTGTCGTTTCCCCGTGAGCACCCAACGCGAGGCGTCCCACAGTTCTTTGATTCACATCCATTTCTGATTGTATCTCTGGCCTCATGCACACCACTGAGTTCCCAAATGCAAGCCCCGGTGCCATTACCCCTTTCCACAAACCCCTAAGCACCTCGTACCTATTGTATCCCCATAACGCTCTGTGTTTCATTATTGCAGCGTTCCTCTTTCCCTTTGCTATGAAGGCTGCTTAGTGTACCTCCATGTATCTATCACCCTCATTTACCCATATCCAAGGCACTTGTATCCACTTACTCTCGGTATTTCTTGGCCCTGTACGGACACCGCCTGGTCGTTGGGGACCATTCAATGCCATCAATCCACATTTTGTTACGCTAAACCCTAGTCCTAGAGCCTCGCCTTCCTTCCCGCATATATTCGCTAGCCGTCTTATATCATCTCGACTGTCCGCGAGTAAGACAATATCGTCAGCATAAAATAAACCCGAAAGCATCTGCTCAATGCAGTGGAGCAAGCGCCGCAGAGCCATCTAGTGGGTTTTCCGAGTACTATCGGCTGGCTACGACGCAACAACGGACAAGCCTCGACCTTAAGAATCTTCGCCCATGAAAGGTCGCGAATCTGCTCTTTGAGCGAATTCCCATTGGCAATGTCAGCTGATGGGTTTCGAACAACACGCGCCGCGGGCCGTTGGGGTAGACAAGCTCAGTGGAGAAAAGCTCGGCATAAAGTTTGGACCCCACCGGTAGCTGGCGCTGATTCGATAGTAACGGTAGAGGCATATGTTGGCCTTAGCTCCATCCTGGCGAGAAAAGACGCCATGGTCACGAGCTGGAGACGGGGCCACGTAGGTGGAAGACGCGGAGGTCGCGGAGGGAGCAGGTGGGGAAGCAGATGCCCGTTCACCGTCTAACACGGTCGGAACGGCGATGAGGCGTCCGTGTAGGAGCCCCGTGATGGGTACAGGGAAAAAGACGACCTCCACCACAAGGATGTTACGTCAATATCACGCCGGGCGGCTACGTACAGGTATATTTACACTCAGGCATACAGCTTGAATCAATGCGGTGGACAGCCCGCAGACCAGACACTCCCGTCTTTGTCGTTTTCACTAGACCGTACGTAGCTCACTCTAGGATTGTGGAAGCGTCAGAGCAATGTCGTGAATACTTGTCCATCGTAAATGCAGGAAAAGGTAGGAATGTTTGATATTCAATCTAATTTGTTGGCACTGCGGACCCAGAAACACTTACTTGCTACGAAGATCGATTGAGTAACATTCATCGTATTCATACGTAGTGGTAGTCACGGACTTTTTGGTGGCACTAATGCATTGATATGGGACATCCTCGGTGCTCTCCAGTATGGTCCTCAGAACTGTCCAAATTTTTTTTTCGGTGTTGAAAAACTGAAACGAAATACATATTGAAATATTATGGAGTGCTCGCCGAGGGTGGATAGGGTGCTGATAGATACGGTGTTTCGTGGCTTAAAATAGAAAACCTGCCAGTGTAACTTGGGCGATATTGTCTTCTTTTCGACCAATTTTTGGCAACACCTAGAAATGAAGCGTCTCGCCAACGCCGGTCTCCAGCAAAATACTAAGAAGTGCCGATTTACAAGACGCAGCACCAATGTATTGGGTGAGGCTGCCAGTATGCACTTTATTGAGTAGGATCCCGACAAGATTGCTGCTGTATTGCACTTACCTCCACCAACCACACATAAAGACCTTCACAGCTTTCTCAGTATAGCGTCATACTCCCGCCGCTGTGTGCGCAACTTCGCCACTGTCGCAGCTCCTCTTTATAAATTTCTCACCGCAGGGACTTCTTTGGCCTGGAGAGTTAAATCTGACACTGCCTTCGAGACGGCCATGTCGCGACCACTGCTTCCTCATTTCGAATCAGCAGCCCACTAAAATCAGCCTTGCACGCTGACTTTAGTGGGCTTGGCATCCACGCTGCGCTGCTACAGCGGAGCCACTCGTCTCAAGAGCACGTGGTAGCCGCCGGGATCCGTACTCTTTTTCCTCAAGAACAAAGTTAAAGGATTACAGAACAAAAATTTCTGGCCGTCGTTTGTTTAATACAAAGGTTCCGCCCCTATTTTTACGCCGCCATTTCACCATCGTGACTGATACTATCGTAACTGACCCCCCTTTCGACATGGTGACACATCGCCCAAGTATAGCCTTTTGTGATTGGCGATCCTAAGGTGGCCACTAAACAAGCAGATGAAAGCGAACAAACGTGCTTTATTGTCCTACACCTGACATCTGCGTTGTCGCAAGTAAAAGTACTACAATAGGCATTTTCAGTGTTAGGCCCGTAACGCAAATTGCAATCGTGCTGTTTTGTCCACAAGCGGCGCTGTGCATCTAATTTCATTGCGTGGCATAGCAACAGCTTTTTACCTTGGCGACTCACTTGGCACAATGCGCGTGCAGAATCGAGTTCGCATTTTTACCACATTTCTACTGTCCCTTCTGCATGGGGCGCCATAACGTGCGCTGCGCTACCCATTATCGGAGGTTGATGTATCTTACACACTACCTGAGTCGTATGGGTATCTTCTATCTATATGAACAGACGTCTGGCCATAAATTTGTAGATGATACTAAGGTAGTCCACCGGTTACGGTGCTCGGGGGATGAGCCGAAGTACACGTGCTCGATATAGAGGCATTTCAATATAGAGGCGAAATGCTAGATGTCCGCGTGCTGTGGAATGTCGGTAGCTATGTGATCTGCACCATTTCATTGTTCCGTGTCATGCAAAACTCAGGCAAATGACGCCATTTTTCTAGCCATTCGTTACCTGTGCGAGCCGCTCCTTAGAAGGCAGTCGTCCTGGGAGATACTCAAGCTGTGTTTCAACTAGTACTCGCGCATCATCTCCTGGCAAGCTTTGGTTGGCAGGCGCTAAAGTTCGTGAAGCTCAGCAATAGAACATCTGTTTGAAGTTTTCGGTTAGCAATTCTTATACGCAATGAAGGTGCAGCAGCTCTGGGGAAGCAGAACAGAATGGACAAGTGCGCTAGTTGGTAATGCGTCTTTTAGGAAAACAACAGCGCAAATTAGGGTGCTACACGTAGAAAGAACCACACACCGTAAGCGCTCACTCGAAACTGTTTATCACACATGGAAACGCGTAGACATGCACAAAGCGACTGCCACCGCACCTGTCGATTTGAGGTAAACAAGCTTTACATCTATAGCACGAAGCAATTTATTTATTTTTTATTGATTTGTTTATTTCTTATTGTACCCTCAGGGCTCAAAGGCATTACGGAGGGGAGTGGGGATACATAAACGAAACAAAAACAGCAAAACATAACGGAAAGAAAGAAGTACAAAGCGCGTGGCGAAAACGCAAAACAATATAAATACTTAAAATAGCAGCGGGGATACATGAGAAGAATTTTAATGAGGAAAAATTATACAAGTAACAAACAAACACACACACACACACACACACACACACACATACATATATATATATATATATATATATACATACATACATACATATATACAAAGAGCAATTGTTTTGCGAAACACAGTAAGATCTGCTATATAAGGAATGTCATGGGGAAGTTCATTCCAGCTGACGCAAGTTCTGGGTATGAATGAGTGATGAAGGCATCTCGTGTGACAAGATGGAATCCCAACTTTATTGCGGTGATGCATGCGAGCTGATACGTATGATGGTCTTAATAGTAACTGTTCTCTCAGAGAGCTGTTGTGGTAAATTTTATGAAAAAGACATAATCAAGCTACAGACGTGCGGTCAGAGAAGGGAGGGAGGGACAAGCTTAATTTCATGGCGGTTACGCTACTTGTTCGGTGATAATTGGCGAGTATGAAATGACAGGCACGGTTCTGCAGAGCTTCCAAATCGGCAATGAGACATTCAATGCCAGGGCTCCAGATAGATCCAGAACACTCAAATTTCGGCGAACCAGTGTTTTATGAAGCAATAATTTTATTGAACTTGACGAATGAGAAACGTTCCTGCGAATATACCCAAGTATACGGTTGACGTTATTTATGATATATTCGATGTGAGTTTTCCAGGACAGGTGTTGGAAGAAATGTGAACACCCAGGTACTTGATAAGAGAACACAGTTTCAAGAAGAACATTGTTAATGTGGTAAGTTGGAGGTTCCTGGGAATTACGAGAAATGCGCATGTTTTTGCCTTTATTAATGTTTAGTTCATGTTCCAAGTGCTACACCAATACGCAACTTTGTTAATATCGAATTGAAGGCAAGAGACATCATTATATATTGTTGTTAATCTCGCGGCAAATAACACAATCATCAGTAAAAATATTTATTGCAGAATAAATATCAGTCAGTCATTTTTATAGATGGAAAGAGAAGGGGGCCCGAGAACGGACCCCTGAGGCACGCCAGAACGGACAGGAAAAGGATGTGAATCGGCGTTGTTAGCTGTTACGAATTGAGAACGGTTAGAAAGAAAGCAGATAAACTGTGCAAGTACATTAGGGTTAATGTTAAGAACACGCAATTTAAGCGATGGCTGTCTATGCGAGACTTTGTCGAGCGCTTTCGAAAAATCTAAATATATGCGGTCTGCCCGAGATCCGCGATCGAGGATGCAGTGAAGGTCATGTGTGAAATATATGAGCTGGGTTGCGCATGAGAATGACTTGCGGAATCCGTGCTGTGCAGTGCCGAAAAAGGAATTCGATTCTAAAAACCAGACGACATGAGAGCATATGCCATGTTCCGTGACTTTATTTATTTATTTATTCGGTACCTGCATCACCATTTGCAGGCATTATAGCAGGGGGGGGGGGTATATACATCACTAAATCAAGTCATTCATTTCTGTACACAAAGCGCGGTAAAAGTCCTCATTACTTTGTAATGCAACAATGTTTGACGGAAGAGTATCCTCGTGGTCCTACAAAAAAAATGAATAACGCAAAGTGTAGCCTTTAAAAGGAAATTCGCGAACTTTCAAGGCATGCTCCCTTCTACGCGAAATATATGATGGCAATAAGATGCATTTTTTTCTGTCTATGCCTGTTCTTGAATAATAGACACTGTGAAAGAACTTTTGTCTCAGGGCCTTTCTTCTGTCTTTTAGATCCTGCCAGTGAAGCTGCGCGCTTACTTTCAGTGATACAGAGGCTGCTGTCGTAATTTGCCAAGACAAATCGTACAGCTTTACCCTGTATTTTTTCTAGCAGGTCAACTAACTGATGAGTAAAAGGGGCACACTAGTGAGAGAAATGGGACGAAAGTTGTCAGGGCAACGTTTATTTCCAGACTTGTGCAGAGGAGTCACTCTCCCAACTTTCCAATCATTCGGGATACAACCTGTATCAAGGGATCGTACAAACAATTTAGTAAGTATTATAGAACTGTGCAATTTTGTCTTAATCAGGAATTTGGAATCGATGTTGTGGACACCACCGGAAGAGGAAATTTCAAGTTTTCCTATGATGCTTTGAATGCCTTGTGCGTCAAAAAGAGTCGGGTCTATGGGAGGAGCTTCAAAAACAGGGTAGTAGCAATTATCACAGGAAACATCGTTAGAAAAAGCCGCCGCTAAGATATTGTCGAGAACAGTAGCACATTGGTTTAAAGGGAATGCAGCCCCATCAGGAGATGTAAGTAGCAGTGTGGTATTGTTCCTCTTATTTTTTACGTTCCAGAATTGTTTAGCATTGTTAATTAGCGTAACAAGTAAAGTGTGTTAATGAAATATAGCTATTTATTTTGCAATGTTATTGATGGCTGACTAACGCAGAGCGTGACGCTTTTTGTGATATAATATGCCTGCCAAGTTGCTCTTGTAGTTTGGTTAGGGTGACGGAACAAAACCACGCATTGTCCTTCGTGCTAGTAGTCCCCTCTTAAAAAAGACAAACAGTTTGTTCCGCCAATCTAAGCAAACTACACGAGAAATTTCGGAGGCATACTGGCAGGGTAAGGAACGCCAGGACAAAGGCAGGGCAAGGAACGCCGCGCCCTGCCTTTGTGAACCATTGATACGATGGCAAGATAAGAGTCCACTGTCATTGATAGATGATTACCACTTACCATGGTTGTTAAGCTTATTCACCTCAGATCGGCATGCGTGACTTGAATGTTTTTATAAAAATCTATGTGTTTCCGTGTGTGAATGAACAGTTGCGAGTGAGCGCTTGTGGGGTGAGCTATTCTCAACTGTTACTAAGCCCGTTTTCGTAACTAACGAGCTGCTCATTAGCTCGCTTACCGTTTGTACTGATATATCCTGCGTTACTATTCACGCAAAAGCTGTAGAAGAAAAAAAAGGCACATGATTATGTCACCTCTGGAACAAGGCAGATTCATTGCCTAGAAAACCTAATCAATAGGTAAACTCGTACTCTTTCCATCGTAGGTGGTTCAAAGTTCTTAGTGGCAAAAGCATGAAGTGCACCCTTATGATTTTTTCGCTGATTATCAAAAGGCCGTATTAAATACTCTAGGGAATTGAAAAAATAAAGATTTTATAAACTATAATACAACACTGGTGATTCATCATTGAAATTAGAGCCGATGTCAATGCAGGAACAACAAACTAG
Source organism: Hyalomma asiaticum (assembly GCA_013339685.2). Lineage (NCBI taxonomy): Eukaryota > Metazoa > Arthropoda > Arachnida > Ixodida > Ixodidae > Hyalomma > Hyalomma asiaticum. The sequence goes on from CM023491.1 coordinate 55,644,188, forward strand.
ACACTGAAAATTTGATCAGAACACATATTGCCTATTAAACGACAGACAGAGATCTGACACCTAATAGGTGGGCTTTAAGTTTAGGCATAATACGGAGACAGACTCATCCGGTTGTTTTCTGCTGTATTTGGCGGACCAGGAGTCTAGTGAGGTCTTAAAGACTCGCCTTTGTCTCCAGCACGACTGTAATTGATGTATTCTCATGTATTATCGGAATCGTTAATAAATTTTAAATCTTAAACTTCATGTCTGGGCTCGCCGGTGGCCGCTAGCGATGGGGACGTGCGTTTGAGTTCCCTTGTGTAAGCGGTTAAGTGCTCGTTACAACGCTCGATATTGTGTTCAGCAATCTGGGGTAAGACTCGGAGATCGTTGTTTGCGAACGCGGGCGGTTTTGTTCTCTTTTCACGGCACGTCATTGGCCGTGGTTAAGCTTACCTCATGAGCAGAGGGGCGCAGCCACGTTTTTGCATGATCACGTTTTCTCTACACGTCACGCATTTTAAGCTCACGAAAAAAAAAAGCAAAATTCCTCGTTTTCATAAAGAAGTATAATACCCCTGTCATACGGTACGCGTAATGGCATTCGCAGCGAATGTCATTACGTGTTAGTGTCTTTTTTTGTTGCTGCTACACTGGCACAGTGAATGAGATTCACACCTAATGGCATTCGCCCACTGAATGCGTTCGCCGAACTCATTCAGTTTCTACATGCGTATTCTCGACGACAGGGGCTTCGCAATAAGATGCAAAATTGGTAAGGAAAATCAAAATGTGCACAACGTTACGGTTCTTGTTAGTTTTTCTTGTGGCCCTTTGATAACTTTCTGGCGTACAGGACGATATTTGATGCAATCTGTGCAACTATATTCTTGTTCCCAGACTCCGAGTTTACTCCGACGCTTACTAGTTGTCAGCCATGCTTACAAAGGCGCGTTTGTTGCTTGAGCTGCTTCAGCCGGTTTCGGCGCCTTGTAGTGGATACCTGGAGAGCAATTAATGTCTGTTTGGCCTGGTCGTCTTCCATAACAGTCACAGGAACGCAGGCACGGTCCACGGTATCGCCGGCTCCAGAAGAAATCGAAGCGCCTTTGCACTAGTCTTGCTTTGGATACCTGTGCGGATTTCTTCCTTTGTTAGTGCTGCCGCATTGTATTGCGATATATTTTCACATAGCCTGCAAATATTTACCACTGTGTTTTTAACAATAAGGAGAAAATGTGCAAATAAAAGGCACAATATATAACATTTTCTTATCCTAGTATCCGGCGAGTAAATATTGACATCACTGGCGAATGTAATTTTGTATGACCCTGTAGACGAGGAACGCGAAAACAGAATGAAATTAGTAGTAAATGTCGTTTGCTGCGAATGATGTTTATATGCGCCGTGTGACAGGGGTAGTATTCACTGACGACGAAAAACGCTTCGCTATTTACTATATTGTCGCAAAGAAGACAGCAAAACATGCTCGTCAACCACTTGTCCACTGATTGCTCTAACCCTCGCATTCTCGCATATTTTACGGGGAACCCTGTCATAAAACACTACCCACTCAAACAAAAGAGAGTGACCAATCTTGGAGGCCTCCGCCGCACCTAGTCGCACCACAACTGTAGCGCGAACAACGAGAGCCTTGGCCTCGCTTGGCGACGTTGCAGCGAGCGAACGCGTTCTTTTCCGAACAAAGATCTCCGATCGCGTTCCTCTTAACAAGCACTCCAAATCACTGTACTCTATTCTGCTTTTCAACCATCTACCTTTGGTTTTATATTTACGCGGGCCGCAGAAATTAACGGCGCTCTTTGGTCATCGGAACACTTTTTTGTGCTATATTATTTTTCCGCTGATAGCTTGCACGGTTCGCCCTCCTTAATGTAGACTTCGAATAATTGCAGCAGCCTACGTCGTAGAATAAGAACTTCGGTAAATATCTCAGAATTCTTATTTTTAATATATCGGAAGGTTTTTTTTTTTTTTATGGGGAACTATGCTGGATAAGGTAGGATTCCAGTGACAAACGCGCCGTGCGTTATATTTGAAAATTATTGTCATTTGGGATTGTATAACGTTATCCTTGCTATTTTCAATGCCAGTATACATTTTGGAATGTATAATGTTATCGTAAGCATGCTAAGGCTACTATTGGGTCAAAATGAGCAGCGACGAAGCAGTGTCGAGAAAGCAGTGGGTTCAAGAATTTGATGTATTTCCGGCGTGAAGCATCGTGAAAGGGCGCCAATACCATGCTAGCTTATAGCTAGCGTACATATCATGTGTTGTTTAGCGTATCCTCACGTAGTGCTGAAGTATTGCTGGATGAGCGCTATTAAAATTTGCAGCAGCGCTGTGGTCCCAAAAGCTAGCGTCGATGCGCCGTACGGCGGAACACACACAAACATGTGCACACACGTGCGAACGTATACACTTACGCACACTGAACGCTATGTGGGAACCCTCGTTCGGGATTCACAAAGACTTTAAAATCGTTAAAGGAGAACATTAAAATAACGAAATGTAGAGGTTCACGTGCTATATAAATGAACTCCTGACGGTTATTAGACTGATGAAAGCATCGAAAACAGTATCTTTCTTCTCATTATTGCAAGCACTACAAACTGGGGAAACTGAGCGGAGGTAACTTCAACATGGAGAAAATATCAAGACTGCATATTCGCGGCTAGACTACTGCGTTTTATAGGGCACGGTTTAGCTGGTTACTCATACTGCATATGTGGAACGGATATTTTAGCACGTGAGGCATTAGGTTTCAGGTTGAAGGTATGTCAATTAAATTCTACTTTATTTTAAATGAGAAATAAGGGGTGAGACAATTTTTTTCAGAAATGAATAATTACTACACTGAAAGCAGATGCTGTAGTGAATCTGCTTCATTTGTGCATGAAGTTTAAGACGTTTAACTGAATTCAAAGTGCACGGACAGTCAAACACGGCACGCTTGCGAGAAGTTCTCCAGGTACCAAAAACGGGAAGATTGCACGAGCACTTTGAAGTAAAAATATCAGATCATCCCTTATGAAAATGACTGTTGACGTTTCATTGAAAAAATATTGCCGTAATGTTGACACATTAATTTGTCAACAACTTTTCAATATTCATTGATTTTCGTCAACATTTCGTCAACAATATTTTTGTTGCGAAATTTCAACAATAAAATTATTGACTAAAGTTTGTTGAAATATTATTGTGAAATTATTTTCTGCTCCTGCTGGAGTATGTGTATAATGCCATCATCTGCACATGCTTTACTGCAAGCCTCACGTTGTACGCGTCTAGAATTCCTGGCCTAATATGCTGTCCTGGTTTATCAATAATTCAAACTTTGTTGATAAAACGTTATTTTTATTCTTATCGTTACTGTTGATGATTGTTATTTTTACCATTTATCATGCTTTCGAATCTTATGCTGGCAATATTATTCTAGAAGGGTGTCCTCTGAGAACAGAAACAGTATGGTATTTCGTTTTTGTTTGTGAGGACACTTAGCAGAGAACTCTATATCAAATGGTCGCAGCAGACGTTACACCTACAACGTAATTATCTCCCCCTTTTCCTTCCTTGCGACTAAGCGACTGGAGCTTAAGCGACTTATCTAAGTACACTAGACGTGTAGTTCTGTAAAAACTGCAAGGCGTGCAGAGGATGCAGAACTGTGGCAGCGCATGCTAGATATTGCTGCGTTCTCTCTCATTATCCTATTTCACCTAGTCTTTCTCAATTCCTGCTTCTCTTCCCCCTCTTCTCCGTCTTCCATAGTCTTCCTCTCTGCTTCCTCTTCTTCTGCTTGTTTTGTTCGTTGTCCCCTCGTTTGCTTATTCGCTGTCTTATTTCCCTACTTCGCAGCCTCTTTGATGTTTTTTTTTCATCACCCCTCCTCCTCTTTTTCTTTGTCTATATCGATGAAACTACTGGCCGTGGCTGAGTCGTGGCTGAGAACGCAAACTGCGCAACCATGGGGTGAGAGTCGGAGGTGCATTCCACTACTAGATCCTCTTGAGCTAGGTCGATGCAGCCATGAAAGCTTTTTTTTTCTTTTGTGTGTGTGTGTGTGTGTGTGTGTGTGTGTGTGTGTGTGTGTGTGTGTGTGTGTGTGTGTGTGTGTGTGTGTGCGAGCGTGTGAGCGATCGCGGTTACAGGCACCGGCAGTGGCGACGCACACCATCGCTGCTAATTTAGGTCATAGCAACAAGCCCATAACAGCCTGGGCTATAATATCACCATGGTTACAGTGACTTCTTTGTTCAAAACCCCGTTGCTTGCAAATGCGCGCACAAGACCTTTCAATTTTCGCGCGCATTGCGCCTCACTCAGTGATCGGCAATATTGCTGTTTTCGCGTTCGAACAACAAAAACTTTGAAAGCATTTTGATGTCTTACGTACCTTTTTAATTCTTATTATTATATTAATTGACAATTTTACGATTTCAAGCTTGTAAGAGTATTTGTAAAAGAAAGCATCGTGCGTTAATGCGGCCACAGTAGTGTGGATAAAACCGTTGTTGCTCGCCGGTAGCGCCGGCAGCGCCGGCAGTTCATGTTCGCGCGTGTTGGGTCCATTGCGGTTGAAACGTTGAAACTTCAAGAAGTTGAAGCTGCATTTTTCTTGCAAGTGAAGTGTTGCTTCTGCTGTGTGCGTCTCTTCCGTTTACCGGTGCTTCTTATTACGGGAATCTGCTGCTTCAGTGAACATCGTGGCGAACCCACCGAACGGCTACGCGCCGCATTCGGCGCCTTGAAATATGCGAGTGAGCGACCATCGATGGACCATCGCTGACAAATGCGCGCTAAGTACTCTGGTAAGTACAATAACTGTTTTCTTTGCCTCCAGTACACTGTAAGTAACGTTTTGTTAGTGCACAGTGCACGTTGTTCTGTGGGTACTCTTTATTTCAGTGGTTCTTGAGTTGAACGTGTATTGTGCGTGCGGGTGGCGGGTGATTTGAAACAAGCGGGAACTGCGCCTTCTGTGCGCATCACGGCGCACTGTAGCGCGGTGTTTGAAGACACCACGCTGGCCGTTTATGAAGTGTGCTTGATGAACTGTTGTTTTCCTCTACTATTGTTAGTCCTGCCCCTTCCTTTCATGCTTCGTCCACTAGGCGCGGTTCCCGTTTGAACCTCACAGTATCTCGGCTTGCGTCGGACTTTTCACTTCTAGTATATTTTCTTTACGCACAATTGGACTACTGGGTAAACCATGCTAAAAGTAAGCACGTGTTCGTGAATACTGTTATCACTTTTGATTAGATTCATCGTGCGGTTTTATACTCGGGACAATGATTCTGAAAAGTGTTTCGTGAAAAGAAAAAAACAAAAAAAAAAAACAAAAGCTTTTGCCTCCCTTATGCGAACATATAAAATCACTTCGTTGAATGCACTTTTATGCCAATTTAGCGATTTCTGGGCTTTAAGTGCACTTGGGAAGAAAATATATTTCTTCACGTGAACTACTGATACACAGTATATTGCTATAGTTGTCGACGCATAGAATTTTGACGAAATATCGAAACGTGGCAATTCGACCAAAATACCTGTAACATGGGAATTCACAGCTGCACTCATTCAACGGAAGATGTGGATACTGGCAGACATTGGCTTGTGGTATTGTAATTGTGGAGAATGTAGAAAGGAATTAAAGTGGACGAAAAGACAAGCCTGCCTTCGGTGGGACCCGAACCCACGACCTTCGGATGTCGCGTCCGATGCTCTACCAACTGAGCTACAAAGGCGGTCGTCCCCCCGTCCACTTTATTGTGTATTTATGTACGTACGTATTATCCTGGGAGTGTTAGGCAGCGCCACTCGTGGCCAAGGCGGCGTGTGTAGAACACACTTTCTTGCCAGGAGGTGTCACGTAGAACGTGAACTTAGATGACATGGCTGCTGCCCAATAAGCCCTCGCATGCTACCTAAGGCACCAAGTCTGCCGCAACGAGGCCCAAGCTATGAAATAACGAAAGGGAAGGGGTCAAAGTTTGTCTTTTCGTCCACTTTAATTCCTTTCTACTTTCTCCACAATTACAATACCACAAGTAACTTCCCCTATGCTTTCCTAGGCTTCATTGTCTGTTTGCTCATTCAGTTGTTTCTAACAAAATAAAGGACGAGCCCTTGACCCCTTCCCTTTCGTTATTTCATAGCTTGGGCCTCGTTGCGGCAGACTTGGTGCCTTAGGTAGCATGCGAGGGCTTATTGGGCAGCAGCCATCTCATCTAAGTTCACGTTCTACGCGACGCCTCCTGGCAAGAAAGTGTGTTCTACACACGCCGCCTTGGCCACGAGTGGCGCTGCCTAACACTCCCAGGATAATACGTACATAAATACACAATAAAGTGGACGGGGGGACGACCGCCTTTGTAGCTCAGTTGGTAGAGCATCGGACGCGACATCCAAAGGTCGTTGGTTCGGGTCCCACCGAAGGCAGGTTTGTCTTTTCGTCCACTTTAATTCCTTTCTACTTTCTCCACAATTCCAATACCACAAGTAACTTCCCCTATGCTTTCCTAGGCTTCATTGTCTGTTTGCTCATTAAGTTGTTTCTAACTATATATATATATATATATATATATAGTGAATCCTTCGGGAAAGAAATAAGCTTTAAGTGCTCTGCGTCATCTTTTCTCTATGCTCCTGTGGTATTGCACTGTTACTAATTATGAATCGGCTCTAAATACTATACAGTGGCTTTACAGGGCTGTAACTTCATCTTTTTGTTATCGTTAGTACAAGTTCACTGAACAGCAAAATCTTGCGGCATGCGCAGTCAAAAACATTAAATTGCAACTTAACCTAGGAAAATTTTCACTTGGTTAATGTTTTTCCGATGTAAAGGCCACAACGTTTATTTCAAGGCTACGTTCCAAGGCTAGATTTTCGAAAGTTTTGCGTCCGATAAACATTTGCATTGTAAAGTATTGAAGTCTGAAAATTTTTGTGAATTTTAATGGCTTCGTGTAACTGCTTTGTTCAAGACCGTGCTGCACCAGACCTTCCTGCTGTGTGGCATGGACTTCTTGACCTGTTCCAGGCTCCAGCATTCCGGTCATCATAGCATCTGCAGTGCGCCTGAAGTTGCAAGTTGGACTTGTTTGTGTGACATGTCTGAGTATCTTAGCTTGATGCCATTGGCACAAAACAAGTCACCCACACACATGGTGCAAACCTTTAACAATGTGTTCTTGACATGAACATGCAACCCTCTATATACAACCCTCTACTGTAGGTGCATAACCTGACATGTACTACATTGCCACGATACGTGTGCGGTATTTGCTTAAAGAATGCTGATGAAATTGCAAAATTATGCCATGGATGACTTTGTGCTGTGTTTGAAATAGTTAGCCTAGTGAACATGTTCATGCTTTTACATTTATCACTGTATCTAAAGAAGTTGGGACCTGAATTTTTTGCAGTGACATGCTAAAGAACCATCTGGCTACCGCTTGCTTGTTTGTGTGCTCGCTGGTGAAGAGTACCTAAAGTAAACTAGTTTCATGCCTAATTACACAGTAAAGGAATTAACCACAAAAGTTGGAAAATGCAAGTGCTGTTATTTACTATCACGTACTTTTTTTGCTGTGAAAAATTTAGGAAGGTAGGCACCATAATATGTGACTGAGTGCTCGACTGACAAATTTTTTTCACTAACATATACAGAAGCCACTGCACGTTAAAACAAATAAGCCACGGTGGAGAAACCGAATGCGCAATAAGTGAGGATGTCAGCGGCCATGTTGTGCACTTTCCTTCACCTCGTATTGTACCACTGTTCACGCAAAATCAATTCCCACCAGCTAGCCCAAGTATCTCTTCTAGTGAGGATGATATGCATAATGCAGCTTTCTGTGCCACCGAGTACAAGATTACATTTAAAGTACAGTTATCTTCTGTGATGGCCAAACTTCGTGTACATATGCATTAGCAATTATATTGCAGCACTCCAAAAACTTTCTTGAACTTCCTTATGAAGCTTGGGTTAGTGGAAGCATTTGGTCACTTGGCTTACCGCTGATGCAAATTCAAGTTGCTGTTTGTGTTGTGATAATGCCTATGTTCACTCTCCACCAGAGAAATTTGTTATTCCACTTGAATTTTCAAAGCTGTCGATGAATGCAAAAGTGCGCATCCTTTGGCTGTCACAGAAAATGAGTGTTTTACTTTAAAAGGAACATTGTATTCAACGACCCATAATGTCTCGTAAAGTGAGAATAATTCCTCACTTTTGCACATTCACTTTCTCCTTTGCATGCTAAGTGAATAAAATTTGACCTCTAGTGCATTATATTTGCTTTGTCTTATCAAGTTTTCGTGCTAATAAATATGCAAAGATGGAAATGTCAGCGATACCATACATATTTGGCTGACAGTCCTGAACAAACTGACAAAAACGTAGAAACGTGAGCGTCGTGCCCACATCGGCAAACAATTTACGCGTAGACAAGACTAGGGCACACAAGGAGACAAGTTGTTGAATAAAACAATGTGGGTTTTTCAGTGTAAGGCAGTTATTTTGTCCTGCCTTCCACCACTATGCAATGCTACAGAGGGTGGCCTGACTGGTATGCGCGTGTATAAAACCATATTAAAGAGCAGCGTAATGATTAACTTAGCTGCAAGAAACGCAGCCTTCAACTCCAGTAGCGGCTGAGCGATTCTTAGTAAAATAATGAGGATATCAATCGGACTAATAATTGAGGCACAGCATGTAATCTTCCATAGTAACATTTGCATCACAAAGCCATGTACCATTACCGAGAAAAGACTTAATTGCTGTGAATGACCGAATTGTTTACTGCGACATATCTCTCACAGCTGCATGTTTCTGTGTCATTATTCCCGCAGCGTATGCTCTGCTATGCACTGAGGTAATAATACATGCTTGCTTTTGCATCTCAATTAAACATGTTAAAATTAAGTGTCACATGTGAAAATTAAGTGTCGCATGTGTTGTGCTGCACTGTCATCCTGTGTTGTCTGATAATCTAAGGCCTTTACCAAGTGCTCTACCATAGTGTACCAGCCACTCTACCACACCATGAATGTGTCAGGTGGTCTCCTATGTCACCAATTTGCCAAGTGCCACATGTTGAATGGTTGGAGCGTTTCACTACATTTTTCCATTTTCCAAGTGCTCCACCACATCTCCAGTTTGTATGCTGACTGCATCCACATTGCCTTGAGTGCTCTGAATATGTTAAAAAATGCTCCTCCATTGGTTAGGACTGACGCATTATGCGTTTCTAGCCACATTTTGAGGATTTTTTGTTCACTGTCACGTGTGCCATATTTCATTTTTCACAGCCTCACTTAGAGGTAACATACTTTCAGTAAAACTGAATTAGCCATCCAAACACACATAATGTGGCATTTATTATTCTGTTGTGCATGATGGATTTAATTATTTTGAAACACTACCATCCCACTTTGATATGATGCATTTTTTTCTTTTTCCTTTTGCCATTTAATATTGTATAATGTTAAATATTACTTAAGAAGACTGAAGTACTCTTTGTCAGTATAGATATTTGTATTTGACAACATACAAATGTATTTATTTTAATTCTATACAACTTTGGATCTTATGTGTAATTTAAGCCCAGCAATAAAGCTCTGTGCAACCAAGTTTGCAGGCTTGTCTAGCTTTTTGTAAAAATTTAAATGTAGAGAGAACAAGTGCGGAACCTTCCGAGACAGTTATAATGAGACATAATCATGTCAAGGTGCCTTACTATTGATGCATTTTCCCCCAAAACCATTGCGTTGGATCTCAACATATTATGTTTTGCAACATTTTGTCAATTTTTCATGATTGCTGTTCACCCCTTACAAAAATGCCATATATGGCGATATCAGTAATTGGGCATATGCGGCTATATAGGGCACATGCCCGTACGTGGCCGTATTTGCCCAAATCGTGATAGAAACATATATGGCAATGAAAGACCAACACGAGGACTGCCATGTCACTTTGATATGTATTGGACAAATACGGTTCCGTACAGACACGTGCCATATATAGCCAGATATACTCATATTGCCATATATGCATATCTGGCTATATATGGCGCGTGTCCGTACAGAGCTGTGTTTGCTCAATAGGTATCGAGTCTTGCATGGCATTCCTCGTGTTGGTCTTTCATTGTCATATATGTTTCTATCACGATTTGGGCAAATACGGCCACGTACGGGCATGTGCCATATATAGCCGCATATGCCCAAGTACCGATATCGCCATATATGGAATTTTTCTAATGGACGATTTCGCAACAATAAAGCCACAATTTGCCGACAATATTTTATCAAGAATGTGACAACGACTTTTCAATGTTGTCATTCAACATTATATCAACAACTTTTAAATACGGCAGTCAACAATTTCTCAACAACTAATAAATGTTTTGTCAATATTGCAATTGTCAATAACTTTTCAACGAGAAGTCAATGGCCAATTTTCAACAACTTGTCAACATTTTTTTCAATAATTTCTCAACATTTTTACAATGCCCTTTGTTGACGTTGCTCAATAACTTCTCAACATTTTTTCAATGACGATTTTCATAAGGGATTGACATAGTCGATGAAATAATTCTGTTTAAATAACTCTGTTTCCACCTCTATGACACTAAATGTCTGCTTTGTCATTCACACAACAAATGTTGCACGAAATTCGCAAGAAATTCTCTTTCCGATATATTATCGCCTGTTTTAACAGGCGTTAAAGTGAGTGAAATGAAAGATTTCTATGCGAAGTGCAACGGCATTTAAAGATGCTCGTGAGGAACCATTTCCGCGAACCACTAGGCTCGTAAAGAACCATTTAAAAATACATTAGATTTAGGATTGAATGCGGCAGCACACTTGAACACATGATCAAAGCCGATGTCCATAACTGGGTCATAACTGTAATTTAACCAGGAGCACTGAGTAGCCTCTATTTCAGAGAAGCAACATGCAACGAAAATCATGTTTTAGCTGAATATCCGAAAGCGCGACCCGATCAGTATATTTCGCATACGGTTCATTTCGCCAGTAAATTGCTACACTTGAAATTGTTATTACCTGGGGATGTCGTGCGTTTTGCACGCTCTTACTAAATGCGAAGCATTTCTTTGGGAACTTCAGCAACTTGACCGTATCTATCTATCTACTTATCTAGCTAGCCGTCTCTCGTTCCCTTGGTGCGCACCAAAGCTGGCTTGCTAAGGTATCACTGTATCAATGTATGAACCAAACGAATTGTTGATCTAAACGTCGCTGACGTAATATACTTGTCATGCAAGTCCCGATTAACCGCAATACGATTGCGTGCGGTCCACCTCCTTTATGTTCGGCCCGGAGGTATGTGCCGCAGTAAAAGTTGGTAGCATATTAACTTTATATTCTATGTGAACCAAGGTGCGGCAATAGTAGTTATTGAAATTTTATCACGGCCCATTTCGAAGTGTTAAACAAGATGAAAAGAATTATATCATCTTGACACAAACTCGGTAGCGCAAAAAAAAAAGACACGGACGAAGAAAAGAAGGAACACAGACACGCGCAATTCCTTTCTTCGTCCGTGTTTTTTTTTTTTTTTTGCTCTACCGAGTTTGTGTCAAGAATGTACCATAGCCGAAACAAGAGTGCTACTGCAGCTTATACCATCTCCCGCTAAACGGAACCATGTGTGGATGCTGAAGCAGCGGAGAGTTGGTTAGCTCGAGCGGTAGATGGCGTAATTTTATTGAGAGGACGAATGAGAATTTATAAGAGGGGGAGAGAACGCGGTGGTTGCGTGATGGCCCGAGCGCTTATCCCGGCGCTGCACTAGGAGAGAGAATGAGACGCGCGCGCTCCGTCATTTTCATACCGCGGAACTACCGTGGCGCCCCCAGCGGAGTATGCAGCTGTCGCAGCCACCTGTCGTGCGCGCCGCTCCGTAGAGTAGAGGATTCCTAGAGAAGAGAAAGGGGGGAGCGTAGGAGAGGAGAGAGAGGGGGAGGGGACGCGCATGCGCTGTGGGGGTATGGGACGCGGGACGGAAGGAGGGACGGACAAAGCCCCCGCCATAAGCCGCTTCGCATCTAGTATATTTCTTTTAGCATGCGAAAGAAACTTTCACGACACAATCCACACAGAAACTGGCTGTGATGACCAAAAGCAACGAACGACATGGTCGGTGGGCAGGGAGCAAACCCGGGTCATCGAGGTGGCAAGTCAAGCACTCTACTGGTCTTCCAAGGCGGCTTTTCTTAGGCGTTGCATATAGTTATTACAAGCATCGGATCAGGAGTGGTGGTGAATGGTGCATGTCTAAGCGGCTCTCGAGTGTGTAACCGCTCTGGTAGCCGTGTAACAAATCTTATATACCTGCTCAGCACATATTCAGATTACTCAGCCTGCTTTCGTGTAGCTTTGCTGGATCCGGTAGGAATGCTCCAACGAATGACGCTGATAAAATGCACGTCCGCATACCTTAGTGTGCATTCATCCTCAACAAAACAGACGTCTTTGTACTAACGTGAGTACCGACGTTACGTCATGCCCCCAGGCTACTCTTCAGTAACCACGCGTTGTCCACGTGAGCTGTAGTTCATCGTCGCATCACCAACTGGCCAATATCGTCACAGTGGCTCTAAGCCCACATTACTACTCTCCTTTATACAATGACGTTCACGGTATTCGCAACACGTGCCTAATGCCTAGCACTATTGCGTAAGACATTTTCTCAGTGACAGTTTCGCATGATATCAATTCCCACAGCACGTGGAATCTGCCGCATCTTTATTTTCTAGAATGTATCTCCAGTAAAAAAATGAATAAACCCTCTAGGCAGAGAGTTAACAGTTGGCGGATAAGGACACTTACGTACCTTAACCATGTCGTCAAGAGATGGCACGTTATCAGTTGGAGCAGGATCATCACAGACACTATTTACGACACAAAGTGCCAGAACTGTTACTTGGAGATTCATTTTCGTGGTTTGGGTACAGTCTTTGAAGCAGTATTGGTCGGCGAGTACTGTGACTATATCCGCTCAGAGACCGTGACGCTCTTATATGTGCCTGTGGCTCATATTGAAATAGGCACGTTCATTGTAGGTTATCTGAACACCAAGCGAGATGGTTTAAGAAGCATACATCGGGAAAACGACGGTGACAATGTGAACAATGCGCAGTCAGTGTGGAGGTAGATACCTTAATCATTATGAAAGAACAAATGTTTCAGAAGGTACTTGTTCGAATTTGTAGAAAACGCATTCTAAGAAACACTTCTTTCCTGCAGTTTTTCTATTCATTCTAGAAACGCAGCCTTCAGAAAAAATAATCAAGCATACCGTGCCCCAGCTGCGCTGCCGCAGGAAGCAATGATGCATGACGTTAAAACCTGTGACATTATGCGAGAGGTCAGAGGAGGAAAAGAAAAGAAAAATGCATGAAAAAAATTCAAGTTCGAATACTTACTGATGTCAGTGCAATAAAGCGATACTTGCCGTGACTAGCAGTAGAACAATTCATGTCATAAAAGCCGCAGCATAATTTTCCAACGTATTGTTTGCAGTATCCGAGATTCCCTATATCGATTTCCATCGCTTACTGAAGCGTGGCAACTGAGAATCACACTGCCAGAGGCATGTTGAGATAGGCATATGAATTTTATTAACCCGACGGGTTAATAAAATTCATATGCCATCTCAGCATTTGCCATCTCAACACAAATTCAGCATTTGTGCTGAATGGACGGGTAACTTTCCACATCGCAAGTTTGCCACAGGGCCAAACGTAGGCGTGTGTAACTACTGAATATTTCTTTGCAAAGCATGGTTTCGCGATTCTATTTCCACTGTGAAGTTGTAACGGTACCATCAAAGGGCTAGGAAAATCTCATTTTGGGCTTGTGCCATTTGACCACTAAGGAAGCATGCTAGTCGAATGTTAGAATGGTTTGTTTTGAATATGTACCTTAAAATCCAGAGAAGGCAACTCCAGCCGTGCAGGCTCCCCTTTCTTGTTTTCGAGAGATTTGAAATTGGTGCTAAAGACCGAGCAAACGCCACCTCCCCTTTTGCTTAAATGTGTACCACAACGCATATCTATAATAAGTTTGTGAGCAAAATTTTTTTAGAGTTTCAAGCAGAATTTCATATTAGTTGTAAGAAATCATGCAATTGAGTGAGAAATTACTTGCTATATGGTGCGCTTTTGCTAAGGCCCGTTAATGGCTGTACCACAACGATGAAGGCGAAGTCTTAAGGCCTGTCTGCTGTGCAATGTCATTGAACATTGAAGATTCCAAAGTTGTCGATATGTCCCGGAGCCCTCCTCCACGGCGTCTCTGATAATGATATCGTGGATTGGGAACGTAGAACCCCAGAAATTGATGGAAGTACCATACCCGCGCACTTCCTAATTTTGCGTAGCTGGCCATGACTATAGCTGAAAGACGAGATAGCCGTTGGGCGTTGCCGTTTTCATCGGATTAGAGAGAGCTGGAACTGTTCTAGATTCCTCTAATTGGTTGCATGGGTGCGAGCCGCATCGGTTCCTAAATTGAATGTTACATGCTGCTCAAGCCTACCACTTGTGGGTCCGACTCCAAGCAGTAGTTCAGCGGCTTTGAGAGCAATGACGACGAATAGAAGAAGTAGATGCACTTACCCCAAACATATTACTGAAAATAACCTCTCTGGATTCCTTTTTTCTCTCCTGCCCTTCTACCGCAATCTTAGCGACCGAAGAAATTCTGACCAACACCGTGGTACATATGTTTTCTTTTTATTTTAAATTATCGGCCGTGGTGTCGTTCCCTCTTACGTACAAAACGCGACATCTCATTTTAGTTTGTTCCTCTTGCTGCAGTCCCGTATGTCAACATTTGTTTTTGAAAACAGTCTGCCCACATTCTAACAGTTAGTTATCCTGGCGACATCCGGCGTGGTCTCTAACTTCCATCGTTGTTGTTATCACGAATGGCGAGAAAAAAATGTGGCTGATCCCTGTGACTCCCTCTGGCAACAGAAGCGGTATAACAGGAAAGTGAAATGTGTCTTCGCATAAGCAGTTAAATGTTTATTGCTGCGTGGAGCAGAGCTTGCCCATTGCTATCGGTGTTTTGCTCGTGCGGCACTGTTTGAAGTGGTTGAACGCGAGTTCACACATCACCTCCATAACGTCAAGGACCAAGCCCTTGTGGTAAATGAGTAGTTTACGTAGTAACTGGACACAACGGATTGTAAATGCCACGTGACAATGATATCGATTACATTTACTTGCGCCACACTGACCCGTTACCGTGCTTGGACGCCTAACGCAGCAGTGTCCCTGTTGCCATCACCCTCGAAGGGTAGTCAGCAGGGGAACGCTACCCGCGACGAAATGTGACCGGTCCTCTACCACTGCGCTGTCGGCGCACATACGGTCGAAGCTGTACGAACGTGGCTATGTTCTTTCTTATCGCATTTCTTTCCAATGCCCGCGCGGTTCCGCACGCGTCCATCGAGGCGGACTTCGGAACACGCCTGAATGGTGCTGCCATCCAGGAAAGGTGAAGCTGCAAGGGATTCACTTTGTTTCTCCTGGACGGCGGCACCGCTTCCAGGCAATGTGCTTGATGCGTGCACGCTGAGCTGGACGAGAGCGTCAAAGAACAAAAAATCACAGCATATCCACGGGGTGAATGATGATGAGTGGGCGAAGCTCCGGAGGGAACCATCGGTAAACCGTGAATCTTCCGTATAATTCGCCCAGTCGATCATCATGTAAAGACGTCTTAAGTAGCCCCTTACACAGGCCGGAACGCGCACCGCGTTTGCCGACGCCATCACATGACTGCTGAGAGAGTATAAGGCGGAGAGGCCACAGCGTCTTACACCAGCTTCTTACACGGGCCGTAACGCACTAGCACAAACGCGCTAGAAACGCACAGTCTTTCCTTAATGTTGGGTATTTAGTGTCATCGTTGATGCATGTATCTACGTGCGCTTCGTGGCGTAGAAGAGAGGGGTCCCTGGTTCGATTCCGCGCTTCGGACACAACTTTCGGAATTTTTTAAAGATGCACACATCTCTATGGGATAGCGCCATCTAGGAAACTAGACGAGAAATGGAGATGACGACACAGAATGCGTACAGCGCCATCTAGTGTATCGTCACCCAACTGCAGTTCGCGTGCACCTCTGTGGGACAGCGCCATCTATTGTATGCTAAGGGAGATGCTACTGGCTACGCAGGATGCATCGACAACCGAGAACCGCCCAGGTGATGCCATAAGGAGCTTCGCCCCTAATATACTGCGCGCTCGTACAGCCGAGCAAGTGCGGTGTTAGCACAATAGTAGAGCACCGCCCACCTCTTGTGGAGTGAGAGGCTGTGAGTTCGATTCGCAGCGACTGAGCAGAAGCTTTTCTGATTGTTCGATTGTTCTATATGTTCAGTTTAGTGCATCATATCTGTTACGGTAGTGACGTATGGGGTCATGTGTACGCCAGCATAAAACATTTTCATGTTAAAAGGGTATCTGGGTCCGGCTGGAGTCGTACTAAATGAGTCGCTGCAGTATTTTTCCACTGCGGCATTGCAGGCATTTTTTGGTTAGTACAGGGTGCGTTGTACTTGTCCTAGCGATTAAATTGCCAACATTCACAATTCCGAACTGATATTGAAGATCGCGATATAGCAAAGAGCAATAATACAGCTCTATGTACCATATGCAGGAGGCTTATGCCTTCGGCGCAAACTGTAAGGCATTGGTGGACGTTATTTCAAGTGCGTTTCGCTTACCATATTTCAGATATTTCAAAATTTTCAGCTGTTTCATGCGCGAAAGGGCTGCTGAAGGGCCGATTTGGTATACCATAACTACAGCTACATTTCTTGCTACCTTGACACATGAAGAACGATACTGTAATGAATAAAGAGGGGGACTGTTTGACAACCTGTCGTCCGCGTCGTGCGAACAGAAAAGAACACGGGGAAAACGCAGCAACTGCCTTTATCGGACAAGAAAAGGGCCACAACACACAAGCCAACATGACAATAAAGAACGGTAGTGGACGATCGACAATAATTAACGTAGGTCCGAGAAGAGAGTTCAGAGACCTCACAGTGCACAGGACGGACGGGAGGTCGAACCCTTCGATGTGCAGGGGCTCGTAGGAGGTGACGGGGATGTGCTGGAACGGGTCGGCGTTCGATGTTGCGCTCTAAGGTGGCGAAGGTGCTTGATGGCGTTATCGGGACGCCAAATCTCTGCATCCGAGACAAGATGCTCGATGCAGGATTGGCCAGTTTGCCCAGCCACAGCTTGAGCTCGACCCGCAATGCTCGACCACGGCCGGTCTGGACGCGCGCGTTCACTCCCTCAAGCGTGCGTCCAGACCAGCCGTGGAAGGAGGGAGCGAACGCGCGCGTCCAGACCGGCCGTGGCTCGGCGCGTGACCATTTCCAGGCCATGAATGCTGCTGCGCTGACCGCTGGCCATGCAGACGCCTTAGGCGCTGTTCGAAATGCCCGCGGCAAGGAACAGCACAGCAGGCCACACCCCGCCCCGAGCTGCAGTACTCGACGCGCTGGCTGGAACGCCGCCTTCGCTGGTGGTCGGGCAACAGCACCACGGACGGCCGCGTTCCCTGTCTGGAGGCCTGGATTATCGGCGTCCGATGCTTCGGCCTACTGGCTTCCGTCTGCCGGTGCCTCGGCTCGCCTCTGGCCAGCAAGCAATTCGCCATTTATGGTTGAGGCTTGATCAATCAGGACGCACCACATTGCTTGGTAGCCATAAAGGGCGACAGCTGATTCGCTCAGCTCAGGCGTGCTGCTGCTGCTGCTGCTGCTGCTGACTGATGATGATGATGCTTCAATTTTGGCATCTACCCACTTGGGGGGATTAGCCAAGACTCATGCGGATTTGAGTTTAATTTACTAAGTTATGCTACCTGAAAGATTTAGTCGTCCTTTGATGTTGAATTTGAATATTACAAATGTAGTCAATCAATCAATGGTATAGAGAATAATGGAATAAGTAATTAGGTTCTAATAACTGAACAAGCAAATCGATTCGAATCCGCAATGAACTTCTGCAGAGCAAGGCATATATTCCTGTTCGTGTGTCCCAGCACGGAAGATCAGAATGAAAGAAGAACAGTGCTTGATAATGGAATGCCTAGATTTCGCAATGCCATCTCTGTAGTACTTTTCCTAAGGTGGGTAAAGCGCCTGCATTCCAGCAAAAAGTGTTCAATTGTCTCTGGCTCGTTGCAAAAAGCGCATAAAAGAGAGACCGCCAGACCAGCTAGGGGCATGTAGAAATTCAACGTCGGGATTCTACATCGCAACCTCGTGAATATTGTTTCGATTTTCCTTGTTTGGCAAAATGACCTGCTCCAAGGGTATATTGTAAGTGCTGTAAATCAGGTGAGGATGCAAGACATGGTGTCGACATCAATAAAGCGTATTTTCGGAATCTGGCTGCGGTAAGAAACGCCGTATTTTTAACGAGAGGAAGAACAGGACCTGCAAGGGAAGCCTTAGCCAAAGTGTCTGCCAATTCATTTATGACCAATCCTCTGTGACCAGGCACCCAAACTAACCGTAGTTTTTGCAAATGATTAGGAACCAAAGTGCGCAAAGTTCTCAGAATATGCGATTCACCTGGAGTAGTTAATGAAGTACACATTGCTAACGAGTCTGTAACTATTACCGCGGTAGTCATCGAGGAGTGAAGCTTACGCAAAGCCAATATAGCCGCCAAGAATTCTACCACATATACTGGTGTGTAATTCGCCAGTCTAACAGAGGAACACCAGTCGAGTTCAGAGGAAAGAATTCTTACTCCTGCCTTTTCGCTCTGCGAAGCATCCGTTGCTATGATAGCTTTAATGCCTATTTGACTCAAGTTATCCTGCAGCAGTCCATTGAGGATACGACATGGAAATTGCTTGGAATTATTGGGGATATGTTGTCAAATGAAATTTCCAATGAATTAGAACTGCTACCACTTATGGCTATGTGTGTGAGCACTATCTTTAGCGGGTCTAGCAGTTTTTGTGTGACAACCACCTGTGGTACGTACCTTCGGGGCCAAGAAACACGAAAAAATAAATTTGGTTGTCTAATAAATATATATTGGTCTCGTCTTAGGGTAGAATCATATATTGTTAAGAAAAGTTTGGACCGTTAAAATTTCAAATCTGGTTTCAAGAGAAGGAATTCGCGATTCCTTATACAAGACTGTATTAGCTACAAACTTCGGTAGCCCAAGGCACAAACGGAGCGCCTCCCGTTCCAGCAACCCTAGCGGACGTAGCTTCCAAACCGGAGCACCGGAAAATAAGGCGCATCCAATCTCCACTATAGGGCGGACATACGTACAGTAAATAGTTATCGAAGAGTTTCTGCGCATTCCCCACCTACAATTACTGACCCTTTTCAGAATCCCCATGGCTCGAGATGCTTTTGTTGCTGTTTGTTCAATATGAAGACACCAAGTCAGCTTTCCATCATAAGTAATTCCAAGATATTTAACTTTCTCGACTTGGGGAATGTTTGTATTTTGGAACGATAGAGAAATATTGATCGGATCTTGCAGAGGAAATACCAGGACTGCGCACTTCTGCACATTAATCATCAAACAAATACTGTCTAGCCAATGTTCCAATGAGTCTAGATATCTTTGCAATTGCTCGTACAGTGACTGGATACTGTTCGCCGATGCAAAGAAAGCAATGTCATCAGCGTAAACGTACGTAGTTACGTTCTGATGAGAAGGAATGGAGCTGAGTAAAATATTAAATAAAAGCGGAGATAAAACTGAGCCTTGAGGAACACCACGCGTCTGTCTAAATTTACCCGTTGAAAGCCCACTTTGTACGCAGTAAAACTCCCTGTCCAGTAAAAACTCTGTTATCCACGCAATAAAGTAACCAGGTAAGCCTACGTCTTTCATCCTTTCTATTATTATCGGATGTTCTACGCTCTCATAAGCTTTTGAGATATCTAGCGTGACCAGCTCTGTAAGTTGATTTTGACGCCGTGCCAGTTTAATTCTACTTTCCAAATCAACATGAGCACACCATATTGACATCCCTGGTTGGAAACCAATTTGGCAGGGACTCAAAATTTCCTTCTCAGCTACGTATTTTGTCATTCGTGCATGTAGTACCCTCTCAATCAATTTTACAAAGTTAGATGCTAGAGAAATTGGTCGAAGGTTGTCAAGAGTGTACCCTCTGCTTTTATCTTTAATTGATGGTATAACATTAGCAGTTTCCCAGGTGCTTAAAGTCCATGCTTTTAATAAGGATTAATTAATAGCTTCGAGCAATACTTTTGGAGCGACCTCAAAGAAACGTTTTAGCATCTTCGTGGTGAGTTCGTCAGGACTGGGGCTGCTGCTGGTAATCCTGACATCACAGCAGCTAATTCCTCCAGCATTACATTTTCAAATTTATCAGTACGTCTCTGCCTCAACAAAGTTATGGGGAGACACGACGAGAATCTTGCCTCCAGTCCTGTGGCAAGTGTGTTTAAGAAGTCTGCTATTTCCTGTTTTGTAAGCACGGTTGAATCTATGTTTTATGGTAGTGGGATTATTTTCACTCTTCGTAAAAAGCGAAATAGAGTGCTCTTGTTACGTGACTCTGAAAGCTAATCAAAACGGCGTTCCAGTAATAAACTTATAATTTTTTCAGTTTTGGGGACACTGATTGTGCATAAGTTGTTTTCATGCGGCTTTCCGTCTCTTGTAGTCTCTCGAACACTCGTCATTCCACCAAATCTGAGCCGCGGAATCCTTGTTTCGGTTTATTTGAAAGGCTGATTTCTTTCCATAAGTGTCCAAGATCATACAAATATCTGTATTACGCTGTCGTCCCTCTATTGATCTAAACTCAGCGCGTGGGTAATTTTTAAATTTGCTATAATCAATCAAAAATTGAGTTTTATCATTCACCGCGTACTTTGGACATACTATCTCAAATAGGACTGAAACGTGATCACTGCTTGTACCCACATCAACAGTCTCCCATGATAATAAAGAGAGACCTGGGCCCGAAAATGTAAGGTCTAATACAGATCTCAACTGCCCTCGAAGGAATGTTAAACATCCAGATTTATGACAAACAAAATTATTTGTTGTAGCCAAACTCCCGTAGGCGTTTTCCACACTGATCCGTTTTAAATCCCCATGATATATGATGCGAGTTAAAGTCGCCAGCTAATACCATCTTTTTTCCGCAATTTAAAAGAGCTGCATCTAGAGGCCGCCTATCCAATACACCGAAAGGAAAATAAGCATTAACCACTGAAAACGTCTGACCTCCCGGAAGACTTATTTCAACGCCAAGAATTTCGCCATCACCAGACGTTAACTGATACGAAATTTTCGCTTTGTGACAAAACCTTCTCTAAACAAATGTGAGCAAACCGCCACCTCTAGACTGGCGATCTAAGCGAAATGATCTAAAGTTAGGTAAAATAAAGCCTTTATCAGGAGATAACCAAGTTTCTTGTAGCAAAATTACGTTCAGGTCAACTCTAGAAACTAAAACATTTAAATCAGTAGAAGCAGCGGAAATGGATCTGCAGTTCCATTGTAACACTTTCATCTACTCTCGGATGACGATAACAATGTAGCAGCTACTGCCTCTTCCAAAATCTTGGCTGATTTGTGTTGGAGACCTTTCTTCGATTTTACCATTGAAGGGATATTGGAAGGATTCATGGGAGAAGCCCTTCTTTTCTGCGCACGTGCGTCAATGTCCATACTTGTAGATTCCTGTCTATCTGTGTTGTCCAAGCAGCTACCGGTTTTCCTTGACAAGCCAGAACTAGACGTGCGGACTTCCTTGTATGAGGTCGTCGCAGTGTCACTCGCTTCTGGGGTAGTAAGTATAGTTGCATTGAGGCTATGACCCGCTCGTCGCGCAGTACCTGCCTGTAACATTATTCCCAATTGAGACGCTATGAGCCCGCCCAAACTTTCGGTCACGCTTTCTATAACGCGTTCCATCATCTTACCCACAGATTTTTCTACCGCGTCTGCAATCATCTGAGACATAGAGAAAACTCAACTTCTCTGTGTCAATGGCAGGGTCAGCACACTCCCGCCAGAGCAGGCAATAACACTGACATTGGGAACCCATGAAATCAAGGCCACACATGGATATATTAGGATTCTAGGGATTCCTTTCCATAGCTGTAATACGGGCAATCTTTGGACCACTGAGCTTAAAAGGCAATGGCCCAAGCTATTGAACACCATAAAACGCATATCCAATAAATTTGGTGGCGCACGACAATCAGCCTGCACCGCAATCATCAGATCCATTGCGATCAGCAAAATTACTTACGGGGGCACGGTTATATCTTTATCAAGAAGAGCCGAGAAGACATTGCTGGTGCTTCACCGACATATTATGAGGACTATCACAGGCCTCCCGAGATTCACGAACACGCTTAAACTGGAAGAGTTAACGCCCATGCCACCCATCGAAGATATCCTGAGCAATGCTCAGACATCGTTGCATAATCGTTTGCACCTCACATTACAAGGACGGGACACCCTGCTTTGGGACACCAGACGAATTCGCACACATCCATGTCACACCGTTAACGAAGATAACTTCCTTGCTTTCCCTCGCCTCTGCCCCTCCAAGACATCCGCTCCACTAGCGAGTGGGGCCTCTGCAGCCAGACAGCGACTTTCTCGCCAGCACAGTCAATGCAGCAATGATGCGATATTTACTGACGCCGCGCATGATGGCGAACACCTAGCCCTGGCATGGTACAAACCTTCGACAGGTGAAGCTCAGCGCTACGTCTGCACATTGGACCATGCAACTCCTACACATGCAGAACTTTTGGCCATTTGGACCGCCTTACAGGACAACCCGGCGCCATCAACTATCTACACTGACTCATTCGAAGCACTGAAGGAAGTTGAGAATCCTAATACAGAAGATATCACGGCTCTGCGCATCCGTCAGATTCTCCAACACAAACAGAAAAATGGTATTGACGCTAGGGTTGCCTGGACGCCGGGACACGTGGGAATCCAAGGGGGAGGTAACGAGGTGGCACACAGTCTTGCCACCTCAAACGCTGGGGTTCTACCTTATCATCTCCAACCTCTCCTGCGTGGGACTCCCGATCTCGTCGACCACCCATACGTGAATGTGACGCCGAACTCCCACTTTTACATGGCACGTCTGCGAAGCTTTCTGAGATTCCTTAATCGCGAAAGACTCAAAGACGTCACGCCTCCTCTAATCTTCAAGGACCTCGCCCTCAGTCGCTCTCAAGAAATATTTATAAACAAAGTGTTAGCAAACACAGCCACTACCCCTGATATAATCCATAAATGGCAGACTGTCGCAGACATGAAGAGGGGCATCGACACATCTGCCCCCTGCGTATGCACCTTTTGCCACTGTTTCTGCACAGCAAACATCGACCACCTCGTTCTCCACTGCCCTGCTTTTCGCCCTCATCGAAAAAACAGCGATATATTTTTACACACAGATTTGAATGCTCTACAAAAGGATATACTTGAACACCCTGATCGTCTCGTTACACTGGCCCACTTTGGAGTTTCTAGCGGCCTGGCGCGCATGATTTAGTGTTTTCCTACCCCCTCCCCACTACCCTCTCTCCCCACCAGTGACCTTCGGTCCTCCCTTCCTTAACAAATGAATTTCATCATCTGAGACATGTTCGCGTCAACGAACGCTTGGTGCCGTGCCGTAACACTAGCATAGCCGTGCTCTCTCTCTTTTGCGGCGGAGATAGCCTCTCCGCGCGAGCAACGCCTGTTGTCCATGATTTCTAATACCTGTACTTCCTGTGTTCTAGCTGGACACGTAGGGTAGTCAGCCTTATGGCCTCGCCCGCACAGGCAACACTTCTCCGACTCAGCGGAACAATCACTAGACGAATGACTGTCGCCACAAACGCAGCAACGTATGCCATATTAGCATCCTCCTAGGCTGTGGCCGAAGCGCCAGCATTTGCGACATGGTAATGGGAGCGAGGCGAGATGGTCCACTCTAAAAATAAGAGGCCGCACCTTCATCTCAGAAGGGCATGAGGCACCCGCAAACGTGGCAATCACTGACTCTGTTGGGATGCGCGTGTTATCGACCAACCTGTTACACCTATAAACAGAAATAACTCCGACTGCTGATAACTTTTCCAGTGTTTCTTCTGGACTGAGTGTAGCGTCGACCCCCCGAACAATACCCTTGGTGCAGGCTAGATCCGGTGGGATGAATGCACTTACTTGCAATGGTCCGAATGCCGTGCACTTTAAAAGGTTATACACACAAGCCTGGTCCGGCGATCTGCAGAAAATCCCACCTTTGCCGAACTGCCGAACATCAGTAATGTGGAGGTAATGTTGCGTGGCCGCCTGAAGTTCCGCCTGTACCGCTTTCGGGTTGGTAAGCCCGGTGCTTCCTCCATGCAGGGGCACTAGCGCAACAGGAATACTGCTGACGCCACTGCGAAGAAACGCTTCGAGAGGCATCTCATCAGCGGTAAGTGAGGCTGACCAAGGCGGAGGCCGCCTCGGCCTGTCCCCTGGCGAGCTATTTGACATTAGCCACACTGCCGGAAGTGAAAAGAGTAAATTACGGTTAGAGAGCTGCCTGACAAAGAATAGAAAGAAGATCCGCCCAACTCTTAACCAAATACCCTCAGTGGTAGAACGCCCATCGAAATCTCGACGTGGCAAGCACGAACGCCGAACCTGTGATGTGCTCCGCGTGGCTCGCGGTGTTGATACCAGTCGAACTTCCTTTGGCGCCACGTCTTCGTCCTCGTCCACTTCATTCATCACAGATACACACACTAGAAGAGAGGCAGACGCTCAGGTTGCAAGTCTTTATATCACCCCTTTTTTGTAGGCGGTGCTCATATATACATACAAAAATATACAACCAATCTTGGACGTGTTCGTAATCGAACATACATCATCTCCTTTTGCGACAATGAAATAGAAGGTGTGCTAACACACGTGTCCTCACTCAGCTGTAGGGTTACCTCCTCTTATTTCGCATGTAAGCTGAATAAGAAAACGGCCGATTACGATTCAGATATATGGGCTAAAGTCCAACCACACTTTCTGCAGTGCGCCACAAGAAGGCAACCGTAGATAGTTTATTTTATGCAATGTAGCAAACGTCACGTCATCTAACGTTGAGGCGCTTTTAGTACGACCATTATATTACTGCTGACAGTATAAATAAAGAAAAGCGCCAGCTTATGGGCTTGAACTAAAATATTTGAAGCATAGCCCCCTCCTGACCACTACTGTGTGGGTCGTTGTCTTATTCTTTTGTCTGTGTGTCGTGCTAGAAAAATCTGAGCTCATGTGCAGACTCGTGCCCAAAATTACGCGATTGAGGGAGCAAATATTTCTTCTTTAAGCGCTACGGCATATGCCCTTCTTGCGATGACATGGATAAATCAAGAAACAACGTTCGGTTCACCGCTTTTGATTTGCAGGTGTCAGGCACACGTCATTAAATTCGCGCTAGTTGCCATCGAAGTCGAGAAGGAGTTCGCCGAACTCGATGGCCTAGCACTATCAAATACGCTAAGTGGAACATCGATATCGGCTCTGTCGTATGTGTGGACAAAAAAAAACCGACAAACAGGCATTTATACGTTCATTTCCGAGGTAGCCACGCGAAACACAGTTCGTGCAGGCGCTCGAACTTCAAACGTTGTGTCTAGCAGATTTGATTGAATGATTCGATGGGTTTAACGTCCGGAAACCAGCTCTGATTATGAGAGACGCCGTAGTGGAGGTGTTCGGAAATTTCGACCACCTGGGGTTCTTTAACGTGCAATGACATCGCACAGCACACGGGCCTCAACATTTCGCCTCCATCGAAATGCAGCAGCCGCGGCCGGGATTCGATCCCGCGACCTTTTTTTTTAACTGAATTGAACTTTATTCAGACAATCAATTGTCTCCTTGCATCTCCAGGCGAGTGCCATAACCACTAGACCACTGTGGCGGGGCTGTCTAGCAGATTAAGAGTTCCTGAATACGTGTGACAAGAAACATGGTTCACTCAGATGACAGAAGCACTTGCCTCGATTAATCGACGACGGTATTAAGCATGCTACTGCGGAAGACAGAAGCGACCTTTTAACACGGGCAAACGTCCTGCGCGGTAACCATCTCCTAATGTAGCCTTACCACATTCGGCATCAACGACGAATCTCACCAGAATTTTAAAACGGCATCACATTTCTATGCAGTGTCTTTATGCCGCGCATCAAGCAAACCTCGCTTGTGAGCGTGCGGGTTCCAGCGTGCGAGCGGGCGTCCAACGCATGACCACCGAATGTAACTGACGGCTTATTCAAGAGCAGAAATTCAGCAGGGCACTCTCACTATATTAAGATGAGCCGAGCCTTAAAGCAATATCAACGTCCACGTCTTCTACGCACTGTGTCACAGCTTCTGCTGGTGTGCTTCACTACAATAGCTTTCAGGGAAAACTGAACCGAATGTACGTCCACTTCTACTGTACCTAAGAACGTATTTAAAGATTAAGTGTAAGTAACAGATGGACTAAGGTCCATTCTCGTATGGCTCCAGGGAAATATGAATATATTTAAAGGAATTTGTGTTAAGATTATTCTATAAGTGTCTGGGAGTGCCTATAGCGTACTGACCTAGACAGATTGAAAGAAATGAACCTGACGTGTCGATGGTTATGTCACTGTGAATTCACCGAAACAAAATCTTTGGCTACTTTTACTTGGTGTGGGCGTTTATTAAGCACGTCATCATCCTCTGTACTTTACCATCATCACCATGCGTTCTGCGCATCTTCTTCACCGCTGGTGTGTGATCATCATCGTCGGGTTTGTGCCCAGTGCTTTGGCATCATCGGGTGACCTTGCCGGTCTACTGAGGAGAATAAACGTCGTCCAAACTGAGGTCTCATACTAATACATAATAAACGCCCACATTAGGGTTTGAACTGTTAATAGTCTAACTTTCTTTTGTAATTTAGTAGGAGAATCTGTTGCCTTGTATTAGTTATAAATGAACCTTACCGCCTTCCTCTGTACCTCTTCCATTGTCCCAGTACCGACTTCGGCCAACGTAGTTTAGGCTCGACTCACCACAATAGCGAACAGGCTTCCGACCGAAACGTTGATTAAATGGGAGAGAGCGCGATCCGGTGCTCCTGTTTTGCCACTCGACCGGTTCTCTCTCAGATCCCAATAGGATGCTTCTCTCGAGGTGCGTTCGGCTCACCATCTCGACAGCTGAGTGGCGGAGAATGGCTGGGTGCGCCTTGTGATCAAAAGAATCGGGACGGTGACGTTCTGCGCTTTTGTGGTGCAGAACCATTCTGCTGTCACCGATATTATCAATACGTGTCAGTGCCCCTAAGCGCGTTCGAATATGTGCTTGCAAGCTGACACGTCTGATTTCACGACAAATACCGACAATGCCACACCTGCACTAACGCTCTGTATCAACCGACAACAACAGTATGCGAAAGCTTCGTCACGCCCTGTGGAGCCGCGTACACCGCTTCCTGACGGTAGCCCTGCCATACGGTGAGGGAATAAGTGGCTTTTGTGAAGTGCGCACTAGTCTCGAAACCACATCCACCGTGAACTCAAATTTAGACACACATTGCTACCATTGTACCGCGTTCTCAGCAAATGCCTCCGCAGTGACCTGCAGGACAGCGTCACCGAGTCCTCTCACGCCGAGAACATTGTCTTAGCCTTACATAACTGGCGTGGTTCTACATTGAAATAAAATCAGTGACGAGTAGGAAACTGTGGATAGTAAAATTCACGCATCTGCGGGAGGTCAGAGCACCGTGCTATTTCCCGGATCAAGCTTCATTGCGGATCTGTGTCTTCGGCGTGTGCTAAGCCACGAAGAGTATGCTTTCTAAAAAGCACCAGAGTATTCGTCCACTGAATGGATCATATTGCACATGATAAAATGGATAGCGCCTGCACGGCGCGTATTTTAATTCGCTGCGTGGTCAATCAACTAGCACGTAAGCTGTACATTCTTGAAGCCACTAAGTTTTCGCATTCACGTCCTTGGTCTCCTGAAAGAGGATTTTGATAATAGTGGGGCGCATAGACATGCAGGGAAGCGTGAAAGAGGATGACCAAGTAAGTGCGTACGCGATACACAGGGACGCCATTGAGACAATAACAACGTGGACAGAATTTAGACATCTAAAATTCCCGTGGAAAAGACAATGGTGTCCGTCGCGACAAGCTGAAGTGCTGATTACGAGATTACGCTGCAGAGTCCCTCCATTAAATCTTTACTCGCACAGGGCTGGTCTGGTGATATCGCCTCTGTGCCCATTCTGTCTTGAACTCGAAACAATTGACCATTATTTCTTAAAATGCCGCCAGTATACATCAGTAAGAAAGAGACAACTGGAAATTGTGCTTTCTAAATTTGGGCTAACATTGTCATTGGAAGTCATTCTTACTTTTGGCGCCTCGGTATTGGGCTTCAGCCACAGGGACATATTTGATGCAGTATGTGGATTTATAAAGGCCTCAAAACGACTACGTTTGTGATTATCCACATTCCAAAATTCTTAACTATGATAAAGCCTATACATTAAGAAAAAAGGAAAACATTACCTGTTTTGATGGTAGAAGTGCACAAATAGTTTACATAGTCTTTTTTTTTCCCTCTGCTTTACTTTTCTCCCGATTATTATTAATTTATTATTCTATTTTATTCGTCATGTTGTGGTATGTGCACAATAGACCAGCTAAAGGTTGAGCACTCCAGGTCTTGGCCAATCCCCCGTAGTGGGTATGCGCCATATTTGAAGGATCATCATCATCATCATCATCAAGTGCAATCAGACTTCAAATACAAAAGACGTCCTCTGGAGTTTCGATCACGCATCCTAAATTATCACGCCTCCTGTTCCGTACGCCTTTGTATGACTTTTCAGACTGTGGGAACCAAATACTATGGAGTGTGATCAAAATCGCGCGCGAAAGCACTTATTAATGCACAGATTGCGCGCAGTCATTCCTTGATAGTATTGAAATTGTGTGACTAAGTACAGCACCCACATAAGGAAGGCGGATGACGTATACAAGAGATCTTTCTTTCGTTTTCCCTTCTTATTCATATTTCTTTCTTTCTCTCGCTTTTCGCTGCGTGTGGCTCAAGCCCTAATATCGTTAGCTCGTTCCCGCACATCTCAATGCTGGTGTGAGGGCACACCTGACATAACGCACCAGTATTTTCTTTATCGTGAGGTTAGGTGGTTATTGCTGGGTGGCCATTTAGATTACTCTTAACATGTCGTCTTGCGTCTATCTTATATTGTTTACTTGTTCCCAATTTTCTTAAGTCAAAGGCGACTGGATATTAATTTTCCACAAGTGTGTGATGTGGAAACACTTCTTTTTTATAAAACATCGATGATCACTAATGTTACATGCAATATTGCGCGATCGAACCGAAAATGAGCACCTTGGGCACGCCTTACCCACCACGGCCTTCGCGAACTGGTCAAGTGTCCGCTGCTACTGCAGTAGGCAGGGAGGCATCCGCCATTGCCACCGGATACATACTGATAAAATAGGCGAAACCGCGCTTCCGGCCTGGTGCTCGACAGTAGGAAGCTGCTCTTAACTTGGTAGGTCACCCACCCTTGTGAAGGGACGGTGGCATGGCACCGCTATATCTAAAAATAAGGTCACTCCAGTTTTTGTGAATGCAAGGTCACAAGTGAACATGAACTTGCCTTGTTCATGTTAATGCCATGTTCTTATTTGCCATGAACTAATTAGCCATGTTCATGCCCTTGTGCTTCGAGTTGATGGATTCGCCCTCGCGCTGTCAATCACTAGCCTCCTGGTTAGCTCTACTGGCAGAACGAGCGCCACGGACAGGTGATTATCCAGGGTTTGGACCCCGAACCAGAGAGAACTTTTAGGAACTAGGAGGGTTTCATTTCTGAGAAATCCGTGTAGATTTCCTTGTGGCTTCGGGCTGAAAAACGGTGGATGCTAATTTTCCCTTTCGTAATTTTCTTGCAGCCTTGTGCTACAAACGGGAGCATGCTAATTTTCCGTTTCACAGACGTTACTCCGCCTTTAGAGTATCCGCAGTACTCAGTTACCAATATAGCACAATGTAGACATATACTGCTCCGTGGACATTGAATTTAGGCTACATCTTTTATTTTGTGGTTCGAACAGAAACGCAAGGAAACTGATTTTCAATAATGACCCTGACGATTTAATGACTCCTTGTTGCAAAACATCCATGCTATGAATTTTTATCAATAGTATAGGATTCCTAACCTGAGGTCTATTTTCCAGTTTATGTATCTTGACTATTGAATTTCGTAACGCGTATTCGCTGTGCTCCTTTGGAAGCAAGATTGTCGCTCTGTGGTTGTGACGCTAACGGGCCACTATTGTCATAGAGCGGACTGCTATGTATAGAAAAAAAAGGAATAGCGAGCTATCTTGATAACCTAACGTGCGGTTGTGAAAATCCTGGCTAGCTACTGTGAAAACACAATAGACGATCGGGCGCGATTCTACTAGCGACGTTAGCGAAAATGGCTTAACGTCTGTGATCGGAACACCTTATAGGTAGTACAGTTAGCACCCTTTGAATTTCGCTATATGTGTGCGTCATTAGGGATACCAAATGACGTCGCATTGAAGTACTTTCGATTGGACTATCCTCTAAAAAGTAATTCTAAGAAATTGGGTCAGAGTGGACAATGCCTTATGCGTCAAGTTGCACACGGCTTCAAAGTTGGACTTGCGTATGGGAAAGAGACGTCTTGCACTGCACCTGCACCCAAAATGCAGTACAATTGTGAATCGAGAACACTTTTGTTACAGGAATGAACAATTCTGTCTCTTGTAGCTTTGTCGTAGACACTTGCAGGGTGCTAACTTTTCCTTTTGCCATGCCTTAATGTACTTTGCGGAGTTCCGCAGAAATGATCTGTTGTATTTTCGTTGCGTAGATAGCAACAGCGTCCCAATCTTGTTGACCGCGACTTAGAGGCGTCCTGCCTGTGCTTTCTGTCAGTTGCTTACCACATGCAAAAGCAGAGGGCAGGCAGTGAAGCACCGGTAGAGACATTACAAGATATAATAAAAACCAATAATAAATCGATAAAGCTTACTATTGGGTTCCCGGTACTACTAAAGCATACTTGCAGGGTGAAGCGCACTATGCAGAACAAAAGAAATCAAGACGAGCGACACGAGCGCTTCGCGAGCTACCACGGCGGGGGAGAGCGTGCAAACGACGTCTCTCGCTCTCTTTGTCCTGTGCTTTGCGCTTTGCCGTCAAAGCATTAAGTACCAACTCGCCAAGAATTCTACTATTCTATACTAAAGGCTAGCGCGATGTAATGTGAAATCAAGGACTGTTATTTTTTACCATGCGCATTTCACTACAAGGGGTTCTGAACCATATGTCCCCATTTGTCCCGAAAAAGGGTGGAGCAGGGATGAGAATGTTGCGTTCATCAGTAAAAAGAAATGTGTACGTAGCGCAGAAAGTTGACACAGGACAAGAGCAAGGGTGAGTACGAGAGCTATATACACAGGAGTCTAACTTCAGTGAGGTGCGCCGTGTTGGTTTAGTGGTTACGCTACTCGGCTGCCAATCAAAATACACGGGTTTGATCCCTGACGTAGCCTTCACGTTTTCTACGGGGGCACAAATACCGGAGGATCATGCACTGTGCGTTGTCAGCGCACGTTAAGAAAATCCACGTGGTCAAATGTTCCGGGCGCTCCACTGCGGCTATTCTCTATTTTCTCTCACTTTCAGTCCATTTCTCCTCACCATACGGACGCTTAGCCTTGCTCCAGATATGGGCTGCAGAAAGTTTGCGTCCTTTGCTTAATCAAAGCACGACCATTACCGTAATAACATCACCGACGAAAGAAATTATTCGCGATGCAGGAAGCCGCTCCTCGTAACCTTTGTGCAGCGATTTCTCTGAATGCCTTGATTATTTGCCGTACAGGGCTCACTTCTGCATAGGCTACAGATTTCTTCCTCATTAAGATAGACTACTGCCACGTGAGCACTACGTGAGCAGTCATGCATTAACAAGAAGCCCAACTTTATATTCCCCTACCTTTTTACGATAGGAGACCATTTATGCGCTTTTCTCGCAACCACCGCGCGACTATAGCGCTGATTGCCTTGACCACTTGCCACGCGAGTACGCGGAGCAAAATCTTCCCTCAGGAATTTAGACTCCTGTTTTGGTAGCGCTTGTTTTTATCCCTTTACTCCCTGAGGAGCTTAAACACCTGTTTGGTTAGCGCTCGTTTTTATCCTTTCTATTTTCCTGTGTCAAATTCCTCCGCTACATGAACACATTGAAAGGAACCTGGTATGTGATAAAATTCTCTGAGCAATGAAGTCGCAGTTTTTTTAAATGAAGGTTTCCTGGAAACGAAGATCTTAGAACCAACCGGTAACGTTTTCGATCGTCAGTAGTCAGTGTCACAACGGCGTGGCTGGTTGGGCGCCAGAAGAGCGACGATCCAGGTGCTCTGAGCAGCGCATATTTCTCGCCACCTTTACGCTGCGTTCTCTAGCTCGGTGGGGTCCTAGCGCGACGACTGTATCAACGCGTTCCTGCGAGGCCTTGCTTGTTTCTGGTCGGCAGATTCTGCGGCCTCAGAGACATGCTCGCTTACGTCACGAGTACGCTGCTTGCCTTCGATGTCGTTCATGTGTCATCAGACAAGAGCAATGATTACCACTGCTAGCACGTTTCGGTTTCCTCCTCCTAAGGCTCCCATAGCAGGGCACCTTACATTCATTGTTCATGAAAAGCCGTTGATGTTCAGAGAGCCCGTTAATGAGTGCCTACCAGTTCACACTCACGCGCGTGCCAAAGCAAACTTCAACGATGGTTTTGTGACTAATGTGTGTGACTGCTAATGTGTGTGCTACTGCTAAAGAGTCAAAACTGTGACGCTTTTTTATTTAGAGCAGCAAAGGCACCAAAATCGAGCAGCGCTAATTAAGCTACGGACCGTGACTTATGTCCTCTTCTCATTCTCAACCGACACCAGACGGAACGAGCGCGCCACTTCTGCTCTCTCCTTCATTACAGTACGACCCCGGCCAGCCATGCTAGTGTCTCGGGGTGACGTGATGACCATGCGATTGTAATACTGATTCAGACGGCTCACTTGCCCGGTGCCAGGACCCCGTCGCCGCAGATTTTGAGACGGCGTGAGAGACTCGAGCACGTAATTTAACACAGACGTATGTTGCACGATGCTGGAGAGACCCTGGTATTGAGCTGGGAGCTCGGACGAAAGACCGCGTAGCTGGAGTACCACGCACAACTGAAGAGACTCACCGTTACAAAGCATGTTAGTGGTCGAGTAATTATCGTACCGATGTCACTGATGAGCCTGATGTTCGGTCGTAAATGTGCGAGATTGGCGCGATTACTCCACATACCTATCCACTTGAGATATTGGCCAGTATTCTCACGCTTAGGCCTCGTAAGGAAGTACGGTGTGCAGTATGAATAATGGTTCCCGTCTATGAAGCAAAAGTGGTGGCGAAAAACCAGTGATAGCTTGGGTAGCCGTAATTTTCGCCGTGTGTGGACAAAAACGTAGTGGAGTCACTGTTGCAGTGGTCGTATGCGATATAGGTAGATAGAATATGGCCAAGAATGCAATTTAACCGTTCATTTCATCCATTAGTTTGAGGATGGTACGCCGTAGATGTCCGATGCATTTCTGTGTCAAGCGCGGAACTTTTTAGACGCGGACGGGGCATGAAGGTTACACACACACACATGTGAACTGTCAACAATGCTTCCTTTGTATAAGGACGAACAATGTATAAAATGCAATGTGGACACCCAGGCATGCGCATTCTTAGAGGCCTCAAGGAATGATACAGCTCTTTGCTTGTTAAATGCGAACGAGCAGGGAACTCATTACATGCAAACAATTGGCATGAATTCTATTGGTATTATTTCATCCGGAAAATGATACAGTATCCCTAAAAAGCATCTTGAACCGCGCGTCAAGCACGTGCTGCCTATGACCGGACACTGACCTGGCGGCCGCCGTAGCAGACGACGCTGTTGTGACCACTCTGTACAGAGATAAATTTGACAAGGTTGGCGATGCAGGCTTCTTGGTCGCTCATTATAGTGCGGGTTGAGCGCATAAAGGGGACACGGACAAAAGAAAGAGACGTACACACACTGGCACTACTCTGCAAACAGCCGTGGCAGGGAAGGCTACAGTGCGGCTAGGATCTTGAAACACATGTAAGGAAGAGCCTGATGACCAAGATGTAAATTCGACAAGAGTGGTGCTGCAGTTTTGTTGGTTGTTCATTGTAGCGCGGGTTGAGAACATAAAAGGTACACGGAGAAAAGGAAGAAACGTACACACACTGGCGATACCACTAGGAATACAAAAACTGAGAGAACGCGCTATGCACACAGCCGTGGCTAAATCATGGCAAGGAAGGCTACAGCGCAATGGTAGGGCCAGTGTGTGTACGCCTATTCCCGTTGAAGACAAAATAAAATCAGACACTGACCACGATAAAAGCAAATACGAGCAAGACGTTTCCCGCTGTGCGTGTCCCGTTTTTGAGCTCAACTCGCACTTCAATGAACAACGAAGGTGCGGGACAGGAATGCGCTACACGCTGGGATTCGAAGCCAAGAGCCAGCCCTTTCCGCCTTCCAGGACTAAAACAGCAGATAGGAGTCAAGTCGAACGTGTTTCATGAAATAAGTTTGAGTAACGCAGCATAAGTTGGATAAAGATGAATAAGGCACGTTGAGGTGTGTTAATGTGTGTTGTAGTATATTCTGATAGCTTAAGGTAGAATATGTCATTAAGGTGGATTAAGTCGGATCAGTATATATAAAAATGGATTAGGAATGATTAGGGAGGGCAACATAGATCAAGACGGATTAGGATGGATTAAAGCAGATCAAGTATGATTTAGCAACAAAAATACGGAATGAGACGGACTAAGTGAGATGATGTATTAAGACGGAACAAAATGGTTTAAGGTAAATTAAGGTGTAATGATGTGGTATATTTGGAAGAAAACATGAATTTAGCTGCGTGGAGGCTGATTTCGATAGATTATTGTTGACTAATATCGAGTGTGTGAATATTAATCTTGTATGTAGGTGAAAGATTAGGCAAGCTGCAGCGAAAAAAGCCAGAAACAGTGCTCAGCTAGCTTCAGCATGGGACTTAATCACGTGGCGCAATTTTCGGCGCTGAAAAATCTCATCATTTGCAGGAGAGACATCAGTTTTCTCTTCCAGTAGATGCAGTGGGCAATCCATGAGAGACCGCTGTGGATAATAACACCTAACAAACGATGAGCCTTCTCGCGTAGGGCATTCTTGCCATTTATTAAGCCAACATATGGAGTTATGGCCTTGCGAGTAAAGGCAATTTGTGCGCACCTCTCACTGTAGGCACAGTGTCTTTGCTTGAGCAGATATGAACAGACCTGTTAGTGTGGCTGCCTATTCGACCGTTGCGCGAAATTGAAGACTGGTCACTGCCGAAAGACAAAGGCAGATATAGTCAGCGTATACTGAAAGGTGAACAGTGTTCGGCAGGGGTTTGCCAAGAACAACTATAGTAATCATGAACGCAACGACACTTAATACATCGTCCTGTTGAACGCCTCACGAGGTACGGTAATTAGCCGTGGGGCCATTTTCTGTCTGGCACAAATAAGGATCTTCTCATGACGTGTTTAGTGAAACATATGACCACCAATAGCAACAGCCTCCGATATCTAAAGGATAGGTTAATTTGCGACATTATCGTACGCCTCTTTTATGTCGAAAAATAAGACAGTGATGCACGCTTCAGGCCGTTTTCGTTGTTGGACAAGAACTGTGAAATTAATAACGTCATCTATTTTTGACCTCCATCGTCGGAAGCCCGTCCTATAGTCTGGATAGACATTGTTAGGTTCTAGGTCCAATGATAGCCGTACAAATGCCATCCTTTCCAACGTTTTCTCTGCACAAGTTGCCAGAGGAACAGGGCGAAATGATGTCAGGTGAAATGACGATTTTCTCGGTTTGACTAGCAGTACAAGGTGGTTTATTTTCCACTGCTCTGAAACAATGCCCATATGCCACTAGCGGTTGTAGTATTTGCGCAACTCTCTTCTGGCAAGATATAGCTAAGGAAGCGGCGTAGGTCATGTCGTCAGGGCCTGGCAAATATGACTGTCTAGAAGATGCCAAAGAAGCGGCGAGTCCTTCAGTCCTTCCTTGTTGAAGCTGGTGTCCATTTCTGGGAGTCCGGGCTCGGGAAAGGAAGTCAGACCTGTGTCATTGGTTGTAACATATGCACCGGAAATACGCGCACAAAATTCATTTGCCAGCTCAAGTTGTCTTCTGCACTAGTTTAGTGCTGTGCAATGAAACGATGCTGCTGTTGAAGAGTCGAGCACAGGAACTGTGCTACAGACACGGGACAGCGGCTTACGGAGGTGCAGAGACTCACTAAATGATTTCCAGCGCCGCTTCTCCGTTTTCTCGGAACGTTGTTCGACTTTTTTTTCTGTGTACGGTGGGCCAATCCCAGGTCACATGCTGTCTTTGTGCATTCGTATCTCCTTTCCCTCGAGTGCGAGGTGCACGTGGTTTCTCGGGTTCTGGGTCGAAATTTGAGCTTTTTGCTCTCAACAGGAGCGAGTAGGAAATTTCCCTTTAAGTGCCTCTGCAATGGCGACCAGGGTGATTTCGGTACGCGTCCTCCGCGTGTATCTACAACTTGGA
This sequence comes from Hyalomma asiaticum, assembly GCA_013339685.2. Lineage (NCBI taxonomy): Eukaryota > Metazoa > Arthropoda > Arachnida > Ixodida > Ixodidae > Hyalomma > Hyalomma asiaticum. The sequence continues at coordinate 55,681,028 of CM023491.1, forward strand.
CCATTCGACCCTTCTACAGTAGTCGTGGAGGTAGTACGGGCAAAACCGTTCATTCGTTGATTCGCGCATACGTGAGAATATGGGCACTCAATCAGGAAGGGACCTACGGTAGTCGAATGAGAAGGTAGTCTATAATTGGAACGGTATGGTGTGTGCATTGGCTCGAAAGTAGCTCTTGTGTTGATCAACAGAGTAAATAAGTGCATTCAACGGGCTGAACGACTTCTGGGTTTTTACGTCCCAAGCCACTGCAGTCAAGGGTGTCTCAGCAGTTTAATCTTCGAAGTAATTGGGTATATAGGTGATTTTCTAGTTTCTTTTCAGGACAGTAACTTTTAACAAAAAGTCTTAGGTGTTATCCAGGTGTTCATGGATTGCAGCATATACTTTTAGAGTTTACCCATGAATTGTCAAAGACGACGCGTGACAGCTGCTTGACACGACATTAGAAGTAAATAATAACCATATGCATGTTGAAAATACAGCCCTCGTTGAGAACAAACGCTCCTAACTTTCAATTCTGGCCATGCAAATGTCATTAAAAATGGTACTGTCTTTTGTTTACTGGCTGCACTCTTTCGGTCATGCCATGATCAGGGCCCGTATTCGCAAAAGCAACTAGCGACAAAAATATTGGTAAGGGCGAAATTTCAGCCAATCTTCATCCCTGATATATCATCAGAGAGGCCGGTCAGCCAATCGCAAGAAGCATTTACGAAAGAGAAGTTTTGTGAATTCGGCCCCAGATACCTGAGCACCAGTTTCTCTGATCCCGTGGCGACGCAGAATATCACGCGGTTTTCGGCGGCTGTGATCTGGCACACCGTTCCGAATATTATTAAGCGAGTTAAGGTTAACACTGTTGATCAAATACCGGAGACGAATGAACCCCTAGGGCTCCTTCCTGATGTTCACAAATTGCCCCATAACTGAAAAAAAAAAAACGTTGGTAACTGCTTTGGAGTGAAGGTAGCTTTTTTCAGCGCCCAACAGTTGAGTAGAATTTGTAGAGTCATGGAACGGAAACTTCAGGAAGGAGTGTTAAGGGTTGTTAAACAAGAAAATGTTGTTGTTTTGTGGGGTTTAACGTCCCAAAACCAGTTCTGATTATGAGACGCCGTAGTGGAGGTCTCCGGAAATTTCGACCACCTGGGGTTCTTTAACGTGCACTGACGTCGCACAGCACACGGGCCTCAACATTTCGCCTCCATCGAAATGCAGCCGCCGCGGCCGGGATTCGATCCCGCTACCCTCGGATCAGCAGCCGAGTACCATAGCCGCTAGACCACCGTGGCGGGGCGTTAAAGAAGAAAATTGTGGAGTGATCCATGTGTCCTCTCTTGTGCGCTGTGGTACGGGTGTGGTGTATTCTTTCGCTTTTTTCGGGTAGTTATGTATACATAGGCCAGAGAAGTAGGTGTACAAACGTAAGGGTGTTTGAGCACACACGCTCTACACAGGGTAACGAACACTCACGTCTGCCACAGAAGGTTCGGGAGTGCCGATGCATTCCTAAGTTTTGTTAAGCTGAGGTGCTGGCTGTACATCAAAATGAACTTCTATGGAAGAAAGTTTAGGTGGTTAGTACTTTTATTATTGGAAGATGCGGTGAACGGTATGTCATCACACCATCCATTAGTTTTCACGGCAGTTAGATGACATTTTTTAATAGCGCGAAATTATGAATATCAGGCCTTGCACGCGGTGTTTCCTCATTTTTCTCGAGTGATGTTTGCCTTTATTTCTTTTTTTTGTCGCACGTGTGTGAAGTCATATGTATCTATCTGTGGAACTCCGAATGGGACTATTTCTTGTGAGAAAGCGCTGCAGTCTGTCCGTTCATCTTCTTTCGTCTTCGTTGCTGTAGCGCTGTTCTTCGAAATGCCCACTATTATTTTTTCATCAATATATGAGAGAAACGCAATAATGCCAGGTGCTGCGATGCTTAAAGACGGAAGTCAGCTGATTAGGCCTGCTTGAATACAAACCGTTGCATTCTTTACGCTGTTACCAGTGGTAAAACCTGAGTCAAATGATGAATCGAATGCGAATTTGGCAACAGTGTTTGCATGTGGACGCCAATTCGACGAAGCGGACTGAGTACAAAGCTTGTTGCGCAATACTGTGGACCCTACCAAATCATTCGATGTTTAGTCGCCCTGGACCGTGAGGTCGTGGTTGTCGGTAGAGCAAAGGAATGCGAGCCAGAACAGCAGCACGCATGGCCAGAAGCCGTCGGATTGGTGCGTATATAGCCTATGTAAGGGCGCTGGGGAACCTCTGGGCTTTATTTCTCGCTCATTTTTACTACTTGTATGTCGTTTGTTTCTATTCTCCATATTATGGCGGTGTTTTTTCAGAGGGGGCATTGGCATGCGTACTTGCTTTGTTTTGTGGCACAGTGACTGTGTTTTTGACAGTGATACGTTATTCTTCATTCCGTGTAGAAGTAGCTAGAATTTACGTCAGGTTCGCGAATGCTACACACTGTACGATTAACTTTGCATGAAGAAGCTTATGCATGCGTTCGTTCTAGAGCTTACGCGAGTATAAGAGACAGAACTACGAAATATTGGCACGCTTATAAAAGCCGCCCACTTCGTCACGGGTCAGTTTTTATGGACGAGAGATGGCTGGGCTTGGCGCTATCATTGTAGAATGTGTATTGATTGCTTTGTTGGGCACAGCTTGGATTTTGGCGCATCACCGTCAAAACCATGTGAGACTATCAACGTACAAAAAAACATGCTCCGGTAACCCAACTAAGTCCTTGGATTTTATACCACACGGCTACGATATTATTATGGACTGCGAAAATTTCGGGCATCTGGATTTCTTTTAACATGCTCTGGACGAAACATTTCGTGGGCCTCAATATACAGCCGCCATCTTAAGGCTACCGCCGCGGGCGGATTTGATTAGTGTTCAAACGAATCTGCGCTGAGTGCGATAGTTGCTGGAGCACCGTGGCTTTCCTCCGGCAACCTCATCGAGTAGGACGTCTTCCCTGCTGGTGGTGGTGGAGAACGACCGTCCAGATATAACGGTGCCCCTTCAGTGTATTATGGAGAAAAAATTGCATCGACTTCAGTGAGGACACCAATGACTCCGTACACACCACGGGCCGGGTATTACATTCGAACACGGAGCGGTAGCGCTTGAGCTTTTTTATGTAAGGAAACATGAAGAGCTCAGTATCTAAGCACAAACGTCGGCGCAAGGTTTGTAACTACTGCGACTCCTTTTTCCTACGCCAGTGATGCACGCTTGCATGTTCGTCCCAGTTCCTAAGCTTCGCCGGACCGGTTACGTTGCTGAGCCAGTCCGTTAACGAGTACGAGATACCCCTCACTGTAGAGCGAACGCGTATCACGGAACGAAATGATTGTAGCAAAGGGACATTGATCACCACACGAGATGATGTTTCAGCGGATGGCACTGGAAGTACTCGACGTCGAATCCACGCCTCGCTAAGCTCTACAGCCATGCTGCCATGATGTCATCCGCTACTTCATTTTTTCTTTGGAAATGAACATGACGAAAACTATTCCGTGAGATGGTGCATTTTAAGGAAGGTGTCCACCCCCGGAGGTGCTTCTATGATGTCTTCTCCCTCTTCAGCCACCTGATGGCGCAGGTTGCAAAGTAAGCAGCGAAATCGAACAGTATCCGAAGTGGTTTGGCGAAGATCTATAATGCATACAGCCTGAACAACACAAAGCTGTGTCCCTGAGCTAGAACGTAGGAAGGCCGAGCTGGAGAATTTCCATGTTCAGTGGAAACAAAACAGCGTCGAGTGTAAACATGCCTCAAGGCGGCGAGTTCGTTATTTCGTTATTTCGCTGGAATTCATTATTTTTTAGGCCGAGGTCTGCGCTCTCGCCAGTATAGTGGGAGGTGCTGTGCGAGGGCAAGAGAAGCAAAGTGGTAATCAACTTTCATTCTTTATTTCTTCTTCCGCAGTCCTACAATGTGGGTAATATGACTTGTGTTTTTCCTGGCAGTGCTCGTTATAATGATGCTCACAATCAGTTGTGACGCTGCCACTAGTGTCATCCACAGTCCTGTCCCATACGCGCATTTCACATTGTGTCTTGCCTGAAAAATAAAAGGGATTACAAGGATCAATCGCTTAAGTTAAGTCATTTGAAGAAGGAATGTTACAGTGTGACTGACCTAATAAGACGCGCACATTTGAGTGACTTGTGGAATTTCAGAGATAATGCGAAAACGCGTTATGACGTGTGTATAAAAGCCGACGCATTGTGCTGCTAGTAAGTCTTTCCGTCGACCGATGACTCTTCACGATGCTGTTGCTGTGTATTATGATTGGCTCTGTTTTTCTGAGCGCAAGTTCGCCCACTGAACAGTTCGCCTAACATCGTCTTGAGTTCTGCGTGCTTCGTGTTGAGTGCTGCGTGCATCACGACCACGTAACATTATTTTATGTGTACACAAATATGTGAAAATATGCTCCTTTACTATAGGCTAGAACACTTTAACAACTTCAGTAAAGAAGCATATTTTCACATTGTTGTGTACCTATAAAATAAACCAAAGGTTACCGTGCTAAGAGTGTAGAGGAATGAGCCCGTACGCGAAGGCTCAAAGTAAGCGAAAACCAGTGAGATAAGAAGCAGCGTGAGAGAGCGAGGTGAAAGTAAAATGAGAGAAGCAGGAAAGGATATACGAAATGACAGACCAAGCAAGGATGGAAGCAAGTCAGTACATCTAACTAGCGTGTAAGGATGCGAGCGGGCAAGGGACAAATACAAAGCGAATGATCAAGCAAGCAAGTGCGCAAGCAAGTAATAAGGAAGCCAAAAATAACGCGGCAATCTTCGCTGTGGGTCAATGCTGCTTTCTCATCAGACGAATTGCGCAAGTACCATTGATGAAGTCGGCAATCTTTACGACACTTATACTTGACGACTGAAACCTACACCAGTCTGCTTTGAGTTCTTGCAGTTCTGGCGGGAATTTAGTGAAATTACCAGGTGTTAATTTCTATATTAAGGTGAAGCCATGCAAGAGACACTTTGGTAAATATGATAAATCGTCCGTATCAAATAATTACAAAGATGCTCCCCTGTATTAAAATGCGACAAGGATGTTGAGGTTTAATCCACATGGCGAGTTTTGCTAGAGGTCACGCGTCTGATTTTCAAGAAGCTGTAGTCTTAATATAGACAATGAAAATTAAAGAAAATCACTCACCATTCTTGTTAAACACAAATACCATGCAATTTTCGTTGATATTATTATATACGGCCCTGTATTTGTTGGCTGAGAGTCCTAAGATAAAGGAATAAGCAGATGAATATTTTTACAGTCCCACAACTAGAATTTTACAAATATTCGAGTTTTCAATGTGCGCTAGTTCTTATCGCACATATCTCGTCCGGCTAAAGGTTCGCCCTAATAGAATGAGTTAAGTTGTAATATGGGTGCCCTTAACAACTTAAAGACGACAGATTATGTTCCATGAAATGTTCAGCGCTACTGTTAGACGTGGACAGTACAGTTAAACACATAGAACGGGCTAGCGCCCGCCCTGTGTGTTTAACAAGCTGCAACGACTAGCCGCGCAACGTGGTTTGTTAATACGACAGTATATCTTCGATGATTTAGATTTTGAAGTTGCATAGACTCTACCGAACAGGCTGCTCTGAAAATGTGAGGCGTAGTGCGCATTAGAATACCAATCAAGCACTTACACCTTTTTCAACAATATTCATTTGAAGGAATTCGAAGATAGCTTCGAAGATTTGCTGACAGTGAATTGACGGCCGATAACTATGTCAGGTGCCCTGACTCTCGCGCCTCAAGGAAGACTACGCCCTCTATTCGCCGGGGCTGTGATAAGAGAGCAGATGAGTCGACCCGCGCAACGCTCTGCTTCATTTTTACGCAAGAGTGTAGATGGCCCAACCGTCGATACGCGGTGCCCATGTGCTAAACTGCCGATACGAGCGAGCGCTGTGCCGGCATGCGTTTGCGAGCGCAAGGCAGAGAGGAAGAGCAGCGTCGCGTAAGCGACGGGTGCGAGCCACGACAAATGGCACGAAAGAGCGCACTCGTCGAGGGAGGAAACTGCTATTTCGAAAAGGTGCCCTTTCCTTTTCAATTTCCTCCCCCACGCTTCTCTTCCCCGCCATTACAGGACGCTGAGCCGTGCTCCATCTCAACCAGTACTGCAGAAAATAGCGTTCCGTCCTCATTTCCTCGATATATCTCTCCTTTTTTATCTCTTCTCGGCGGGCTGCGAGAGCGCTGAGTGGACATGCAGCATACCCTTACAAAAATTTTTAGTGCATTTTTTTAAAAAGCCTTTTGAAATCGCTCGATAAAATCCTATGGTGTTTATTTTGACGCCCATAGAATTTTTCTGTGGACTTCCAAAAGTTATTTGGCCACCGCATTCTTATAGAGACCTTAGAGATGTTTTCCTATAGAACATGTCTATCGAGTGCCTTTTAAGATCGTATAGACATATTTCAATAGATAATTTATACCAGGTTCTTTTTGAGACTGTGAAGACAAATTTCTATAGAGATATTCTATGGAGTTTTTTTTTTTGGGGGGGGGGGGGGTATGGTAAATGGAAATCTTGCAATAATTTTTCGAAACAAAAGAAAGATTTTATGCCACTTGCTCGCCTCGTTAGGGGATGTACTCTGGAGAGGATGCTGTAATCAACCAAACGCGAGGCCGAGTGCTCTGCTTTCTTAAACAAAAACTGATAGTCCTTGGCCCGGCAATGGGATTCGAACTTCGTACCTCTCGCACTTTGCACCGATACTCTACCACGTGGCCCCTCTGCTTTTTTTTCTTTATTACATAGAAATGACAACTAAAGTTAAAAATCAGGAAGAGAACGTCTCCACACTCAAAACTCAGGCAAATACACGTCGCCACCTCCGCGGCTGCTTTTCCCCTCGCAAATTTCAGTGATAACCTAGTCGAAGTCAAGGTCACGATATGAGCATATGGTAAGGAAATGCGGTGCGACGGGAAGGTAAATAATGGTCATTAAGGGCGACAGATTGGATTCCAAGGGGAAGAACACGTGGCGGTAGGCACAAGAACGCTAGCTTTTCGGATTAGATTAAAATGTTTGTGACGACAATATGCTCGCAGTTACATGACCATGTTAATTAGAGAAAAACATAGAAGACATTTTTGTACTGCAGTGGGCGTAAATAGGTCCCTGATGAAACACTTTTCCATAACAGTCTCACATATAATAAGACTACGTCTATAGATCCCTTATAGAGGACATATAGAAATGCAGTCTATAGACAGGAGGCGTTAAGAGTTCTCAAGGTACTCTATAAAGGTTACTTTATGGAATTTAGTATATATGATGCTAATAAATCCCTTATAGAACGGGTATGGTGAACCAGTCTATAGAAAGGGCGTTAAAAGTTCTAAAGGAGTTCTGTAAAATTTACTTTATATATATAGAGTTCAGCACGTATGAGATCAATGCGCTTTCTGTTGTGCGTGAAATGACGCGTTTGCATAGACAGGTATTTTTGATCTCGTATAGCCGTCTTATGGAAAATATTCTATAGATGGGGAGTTCCTATTCAGTTAATTTAGACACCATAGGAACTCATTAGGAGTTTGAAAAAACTCTAAATTCATTTTCGTAAGGGTAGGTGTGCGTGTCTTGCCAGCACATGGCACTCCCCGAGAGGCTGCCTTGACCTCACGTTCCAATTTGCATGTTAAGTTAAAGGCATGTGCCGTGCTTCCGCGAACTTACTGGATACAAAACTCTGGTGGATGCGCCTTGGAGTCAATCTGTGACAATACTCTGCGACAAATGTGTCCCGCTGACACTCTGCGTCAGCGGGACCGTTCGTACAGCATGACACACCCGCAGACTAAATCACTTTAGCTCCGCGCGCAGGGAGCGGTACACTCCTTTACCACAAACACAAGGCGCCGGTTTACGGCGGATGCTGCTTAAATGGCAGACTCACGTGTGTGTTCATTTTTGCGTGGTCTTTGTTTCTGTCGTTGCTACTCACGCTGAGTAGTAACAATGCGCAAAAGCTACCCGTTAGGGCGGCGTTGTGCCGTATTCTGCTGCCCGAACAACCACCACAAGCACGAGGAGTTGGTGGCATCTCTGGCTGGTTTTCGCCAAAGCCATTGCCAACTCTTAGTAAGGTACCTCTGCATAAGGCATAGATGTTTTGGCCTGATGAGCGGCGTGGCGCCGCTGCTCCTTGCTTGCCGTGCTTTTGGTCGTGAAAGAAAGGTTGGAATGTTGCAACATTCCGAATACCGCCTTTTTTCGCAGATACTTCGAAAAGAGGGATGGTATGTAATAACGCATGACGTGTGAGTAGGAACGTTAACCCTATTGGCAGAAGACATGGCGTCATCGACAGTATTCTTCAATGATGTTATAGAGAAGGGCACTGGAGGATTGTTTTCTACTTCATGACGAGGGCGCGAACACTTGCGATCCTCGCATGCCGAGGCACTGTCTCGTTGCACGATCTTAGCTGTTATTTGAAGCTGTAAACTTAGCTGTTAACTGTGATCGCCACTAAGTACGGATTCCCATCGATCTCAAGCCGCCACACCGCGAAAAATGTTTAAACGATGAGCTGTTCTAGGTCTGTTTCTTTCGCAGGTGGCTAGCTATTACTTACAAATCTGGTATAGCTTATCATTATTGCGTTAATATCCACCGTTCCAAAAAAAAAACGCTCTGCATATTCTGTGATATTTCAACCGAAGGTCCCAATGTTCTTTATCGGCATTTGTGGTGTGTATTGTTGTGAGCGGGATTTTCTGCAATTCATTTCTTTCACAAGGATTGTAACAGATCTCTTGCAGTTTTTTTTTGTGAAAGGTAAGACTTCTGATTTGATTTATGGGGTTCAACGTCCGAAAACCAGCTCTGATTATGAGATACGCAAAAGGTACGACTTCATGCTTTGGGAATTCCAGATTTTCCAGCGTTTCTTCTTCCCCTGTAGAAGCATAACTTTTCTGAGGCGGGAACTTTCCAAGAGTTTCATTACTAGCTGAGTGGTATTGAATTCGTGTATTTGTAACAGCAGAAAAGTGTCGCGTCGGTAAGAGTTCATTTTTTACCTGTCTGACCGCTCCCGTCCACCACGGGTCCGTCTTCCCCTCCTTCACTTAATGATGCTGTCATCTCTTTGCAAGTTCTGAAAGAAGCGCATGAAATGTGTTGAATGCGAAGCATTTCTTGGCAGACTTAGGTCACTTTGACCGTATATATCTATATATCTATTCAGTCGCCAATGGCTTCATTCTCTCCCGGCCGGCTCGTTCACCTGGAATACCCAGACACCTGGCAGGTGGAGTATGAATGCATGACAAACACAAGTGACTGATCTTCACATCGCTAGGATATATTCGTCGCTTACGTTACGACTAGCGATACTGCAATGAAGTGTACTTTTCTGAAGCTGAAACGATGCACTGACTCCACAATAGGCCCACAAACCGAACGGTTTGCTTAAAGCTAACTCTTAAAGCAGCCCAACTCCGTTCGTTCTCGCTTGCGATTGAAATGCCACGTCAAGCACACAGAAACACATGCAACTTATCAAGTGGTGGGGGAGTATGAAAAGGGGCCCTCGCGGAACCAAGCAACGCGCTACGAATAGGCTACAGCGGCTTCACCCACACGGTCTATACACAAATAAAGCTATTGCTAGTGCGCCTTTCTGGGCTTTCCTTGCAACAATTCAACAAAGGCCTATTGCACCGTCACTTGTAATGATTGTGCTTAATTGTGTAAGGTGAATTGACATTCTAATTTGCTATAAGCGCCATAATACCAATACATATGATCAGCTACCATGTGGTGTGCTTTTGGGCAACTTTGCTCCATCCCGTAGGAATATTCCAGCAAAAGACGCACTCCGTAGTGGTGGTCAAGCGGCTAGCGTGCAAGGGTGCTGATCCGAAGATCGCGGGTCCGAATCCCGGCAGCGGCGGCTCCATTTCGTTGTGAGCGAATGTCGAGGCCCTTGTGCTGTGCGATATCAGTGCGCGTTAGAGAACCCGATGGTGGTCGAACTTTCCCGAGCCCTCCACTCACGGCCTTCGCTACGGCGTCTCTTATAATAATATCGTGGTTTTGGTGCTTAAAACCCCTTAAACCAAACCGATCAACACATCGACGCGCAGTACAGTGCATTATTCTTCGACAAAACAGACGTCCGTGCTTCCGCCTAAAGTGAGCACCAACAATGCGCCCTCCTGAGAGCTACCCTTCAATCGCCAAAGCGGTGTCGATGTTTCTGGTTAGACCATGCTAAGCTTACTCGTGAGTACTCGTCCGCTTTGTACAATGACTTTTGGTCATATGCAGAACTATTCGTCATGAGCAAGTTCTTCGAGTCTGCTCGCGCAATTTCCACAATGCGCGGGATCTGGAGGATTTGTACGCGTGCTTTCAACAGCATGAACTCTTGTCAGTACTAGCCCCTGCGCCTTATCGTTCTAGTATGTTACTTTTATTTTTTTAACAGAAAAGTGTTTTCTGCCGGGGTACACCACGACCCCATACGTCACTACCGTATCGGATACGATGCAGGAAAGACACTTGTAAGAACAATAAAAAAAACACCAAGAAAAAAAAATTACAGCATATCCACGGAGTGAATGATGATGAGTGGGCGAAGCTCGGGAGGTTCATCGTAGATCGTGCCGAGTTCCGGATTAATTTAGTTAACGCGCACGCTACGAATCCTTATGGTTCAACTATGCACAAGTGAAATTTCCCACCGTCACTTCATTGCAAGTCAAGATCCAGTGCCTATATATATATATATATATATATATATATATATATATATATATATATATATATATATATATATATATATATATATGGGTGGCCGGTGAACGGTTCTCCAACGCGAGCAGTCGGTATTTCTCAATCAAGAAACTCGCTAGGAGACGCTGCCTGCGCCAACGTTGTCTCTCGCGGGTGAGGGCGAGTTCTCCTTCTTTGCGAGCTGGTAGAGCGTTCGTCTAAGAAAGATCGTTTTCATAGTGAACGCGCGCCTTTCGCTCTCTCTCTCTCTTTCTGTCTCTCTCTCTCTCACACACACAAGACAGCAGATGGAAGAGTGAGGGAGAGAGAGGCACGCGCCGCGAGGCACGCGCCGACGGCGAGCGCGTGCCTCCCGGCACGCCGGTTACGCCTGACGCCTTACGCAGGACAAGGTTAGACTAAGAGGAGCTTCGCCCCTAAAACTTCTGTTGATGAGCTAGGGATCTAACTCACCGCTCCTCACGGCACGACGGAAGGTTCGCGATGCGCTACCAGTGCGCTAACGCCGCACATGCTCGATGCTGCACGAACGGACCTTCTTGTCTCGTCCGGCTCAGCACGCGCGCATCCAGGCGCCCATTGCATGGAATGGTGTCGCCATCCAGGGGATGCAAAGTGAACCACTGTAGCTTTACTTCACCTCTCCTGAATGGCAGCACCATTCGAGGCGCGTTCCAAAGTCCGCCTCGATGAATACGTGCAGAGCCGCGCGTATAGCCGTGTTCGTGCAGGTTCGAGCGTATACGAGCCGATAGAGCAGTCGTAGAGCACCGGTCGCCTTTCTTCATGGGTGGAGCTTCCCCGCCGACCGCTCTTCAAGCACGGTGCGAACAACAAGATTTTTTGAGTTAGGCGACAGAGCACGGCAACGCTATTGACGGATCAATGTGGCGCAAGTACATATGACTGGTACCTTTTTGGCGCGGCATTTCCAATAGACCGCACCCAGTTGTTAGGTAAACAAGTTTAGTTACCACAGAAGGCTCGCCCTTGATGTTATGGAGGCAATGTGTGAACGTGGGTTCATCCATGTCAAATGGTGCGGTACAAAGGAAACACAGCAAGCAATGGGCATGTTACCCTCGATGTAACAGTAAACATTCACTGCTTATACGAAGAGATATTTCACTTTCTTGTTAACTGAGTCCATTGTCAGAGCGATCAGCCACATATTTCCAATTTCTGTTGCGCATTAGCTTTACGTAGTTTCCTTGATTTAAGTAACACTACTAGATAATGAGCTTGCATTGGTAGATCTTGGCTCTAAGACGCGGTACTAGGTCTTCGTTCACAGCAGTCTTGTTTTCCTTTCTTTATTTAAGCAAACTAATGAAGGCCCTCTCGTAGGGCGTCCATCGTACTCTAAGGGAGAAAGTGCACACGACGCGGTTTTGAGACAGCACCCTTGTGTGACTTTGCGTAATGCTGTCAGTGTCGCAGATTATCCCCGTTGTGATGTGCGCGCGGTCGGCGCTGTGTGCGATGTGATGGAAAATCTGCAGTCGATACACCACTTCTCCATTAATTCAAACACTGGTGCGTGGTATTATAAAGAAAAAAAAAACATGGCAGTATGCGCCTGACTCTCAGTCGTTGGTGTTTCCGACATACAGGTACTTACTTTGGTTCTTGATGAGTTAAGTAGCACTCCTTGTACTTATATTCTTTGCCTACCAATGATATTCTGCTGGCGCTGATGCATTGATCTTGGACGTTCCATCGACGACCATATACGCTGGTTAAAACTGTCCAGATTGTGTCGGTAGTATTCAGAAACTGCAAAAGACGTCAATTTTAAGTTATCCTATATTCTTGAAGTTTGTGTTATTACAACTATTTGACATTAATACTGTTCAACGGGGCGCAACGCTCACGCGCATAAGCTTCGCCCCTGGATATAGCCCGCCTGCAATGTGGCCGTTTGTGTATACGACGCGTGGATATATACGGCGAGGCGTAGGTTAGGACACGCCCAGCTTAAGAAACGCGAGCCGCAAAGTTATTACTTGATCGATAAATGCATTGCGGCATTTCACTTCCAGCTGAGATGTCGCGCGCGGAGCCCAAGCATTAATTTGCCGAATATTTGCCTGTCGCGATCGTATTCTTATTCAATATCATCATGCAAGAAGCAGAAGTTAGCCTAGCGAGACGCGCTGTCGGCGTTCTTTAGCATCATGGTGAATTAGATGAGTCACCGCTTCTAAGGTCCCTAGACAAGAAATTGTTTAACACCAAAGTGTTTTATACCGGGGTTCACCACGAGCCCATACGTTACTGCAATAATGGATATGGTACACTCAAGTAAACACCGTAAGAACAAGAAAAAGAAACACTAAGAAAAACTTCTGTTGATGTGCGGGGCATCGAACTCCCAGCCATCCACGCCACGGCGAATGATGACCGGGGCGCTTCCACTGCGCTAACGCCGCTTTTTTTTTCTTTATACCACTGCGCTAACGCCGCACATGCTCGATGTTGCACGAAGGCGGCTTCTAGTCTGGTCCGGCTCACCCCGCGCGCATCCAGGCGCACATTTTCTGGAGCGGTGCCGCCATCTAGGAGAGGCAAAGTGAATCACTGCAGCTTTACTTCGTCTTTCCTAGATGGCGGCACTATTCCAGGTGCCATTTAGGAAAGCGGTGGGGAATTGTGTATACGGCGCGCTAGCAGCGGCAGTGAACAATATTTCGTGACACTATTTGCAAATTTGCATGCTCCCTTGACCACCTCTCCATCTCACACACCCTGCTCCTCACGAATTCTCTGCAATCAGAAAGTTAATATGGAAGGCGATGTGCCCCCCACCCCAACACAGCCATGCCTCATAAGATTACTAGTAAGCAACAATGGGAGAATATCATGTGCTGCTTGGGGCCATAGTTCAAGGTGAACCTCTTGATTGGGCCAGCAAGATAGCGGACATGCACCCCAAGTAGGCTTCTCCCCTCCCTCCATCAACGCCCCTTTCTCTCCTGGGATAAGTAGGGTTTCCCTCCTTCTTTCCAAGAGCTGCCACGGTAGTCTACACCGGCCGTGGTGTATTGTCTCGCCTAGTTCGGAGAAACTACAAGGTAATTCTACTGATAATTTGACAAGAGGCGATGATAAAGCCACGCAAAGAAAGCTTCATTCCAGGAAACCCCACCGTATTTGTCACACCAACGCCTCGTCTAGAGGCGGCGTTGGTCACGCATCGTCAGGAGTAGTCGGCTGAATTTTACTGGTGGGTCTCTCTTACTGGTCACGCTAGTACACCTCTATGCACTCCCAATGGCGCCGTGATTGTACATTTCTTGCTGAGCTTCAGTGGTGGTTCGGCTGCAGGCTTTGCTTTCTGGCGGTTCACCACTGACGCCGCCTTTAGACAGCGGTTCGCATCGGTGGTATGGTCACTTAAACACAGCTGGTCTTCGACGCAGGATGTGTTTAGGGTTGCTCACATCGCGATTTGCATTCCGCGCCGAGTTTCCAGAAGCAAGCTACACCAGGAAAGCCTTCCCAGCGGCCTTTTACAGCTCTGCTACCCGTTGTATAACGTGGCAACTGTTGCAGTTTCCTCTGTGTATCACGGGTTGCTTCGAATTGCATATGCCGGAGCCCTCCACTACGGCGTCTCTTATAATCATACGTGGTTTTGGGATCTATAACCCCAAAAATCACTCTGCTTATGTTTTTGCATGTGTTCGACGTCGATTGACGAAGTTTGGGAGTTGGATGCCTGGAAAGTGTTGCGTGCTCCATCGTTCTGGTTGCCCTGCAACAATCACGCGGACCCAAGACGGGCGAAAAACACACCACACCCTCTTGTATCCATATGATTATTGCGGTGTGCACCAAGCACGATTAATGTAAACCAACAAGTCAAACTTGACGTTCTGTTGCGTGCGCCATTGTTGTTGAATTTTCCAGTCAGGGCACAAAGATGTCACTTTGGGTTCGTGAGTGAAAACAGCGCTCAGAAGCTACGTATGCGTGCTATCAAAAGAGGTAATTTTGTACTGACACAGCACGGAAAGGTAAATATGCTGCTGTGCTCTTACTTTCTATCATTGCGTTCCAGGTATAAGCTCATACGCTGTTAACTGTTCTCTTATACGTATGCTTAAACGTATGTCAAGGAAAGCCGTAGGGACAGCTGAAAGTTATAACATAGATTTTGCTGGAGTGCGAAGAGAATTCCCTTCGGAAACATATTCTATAAGAGGTAGGTCATGAGGACAACACAAGAGGGTGTCAAGTGACCGCCCCAATGTCGTGTGTGCAGGTCCATTAAGAAGCTATTCGAAGCGCTTCCCTTGTTGTCTTGAAAGAAATCCAGACGCTAGGATACGGAGCCTAACAGGCACCATTTCGAGGCATCCGTACTGCAAGGACCCGTTCGACAGTCTGTTTTGCACTGCGCGTGCTGAGAAAGAGTACGAGAACGTTTTGATGTAGGAGACGAGTTCGATACATGGCAGTCGCACTGTTTGCGTTTTCGCGTGCCGTCGATGGAAAGGACAAGTCATGTAACTTGGTTTCGCCGCAGTTGCACCGCTGTGCATAAAGCACTAGACCGCTATGCCTGATACTGCGAAAGTGTACGTGAAAGTGTGCTAGTGCTGAATCATGTTTTATGCTGCAACTGGAACATTGTACATGTCTTTGCCGTGGGGCGTGGATGACCACGTAAGGGACAGAGAAAACATGTTTTGGAAAAGAAAGAAAAAGGCCAAGCGTACCACTAAACAGCAGCAAATGTCCACGCAAAAAAAAAAAATACTAATGAATAGCACAATGCACGCTTATTTACAACTATATATTTCGTACAAGCCCGCGTGTTTTCTGGAAAGCAGCGAGAGCTCGAATTGAAAGACTCCAATTCACCATTTAGCACGCAACAAACATCGGCTGAATTGCGGCACGTCGCTCTGAGAGCTTGCCAGCGTTGATAAACTAGCGATGAAACTATTAGTTGCACTCCACTGTGACGTCAGTGGCCGCCCATGTCGCGTCGACAACTTCAAACAACCCCTCAACAACGTGGGAGTAACACAGATATGCTATATACACTAACGAGAGGGGGCTACGTAGGTATGATTTTACGAGCCAGATGTCCAGAAATAACTCGCCACGAAACTGAAGAACATGGAGCGCACGCAAGCGTTTCTGTGATTTGTGCGCATCTTTCATTCGGCATTTCATTCGGGTGTATGTGCCAGAGAAAGAATGGGGGACGTGCTCCAGAAGGCCGCCATGACGGACAGAGGGGCAGAAGCGCGCGACATATTCGCCTCAGGCCGCTGGCGGGCCAATTGTGAATCTCTTCCACCAGGCTACCTGTTCTGGCCCTCCTGACCGATATGAAAAATTGCACAGAACGGTGCCTGCAGCGGAATATTGCGTTGTCCTGCTGCTAGGGGAACTGTCTAGTCCCGCCACGGTGATCTAGTGGCTATGGTACTAGGCTGCTGATTCGATGGTCGCGGGATCGAATCCCGGCCGCGGCGGCTGCATTTCGATGGAGGCGACATGCTGAGATCCGTGTACTGTGTGATGTCAGTGCACGTTAAAGAAGCCCAGGTGGTCAAAATTTCCGGAGACCTCCACTACGGCGTCTCTCATAGTCGGAGCTGGTTTCGGGACGTTCAGCCCCACAAATCATCATTTGGACCACTGTCTACCTGGGTCGCTACGTAGCCACCTTGGCCGCTGGTAAGCTATTGTCTGAAAGAAAAAATTAACATACACCCGTTTTTTAGCACAACCTTACAAGGAAATCCATACGGATTTCTCAGAAATGAAAGCTTCCTAAATACTAAAGAATTCGTCCTGGTCCGGGCCCGGTTCAAACCACGGACCAACGCCTGTCCGGGGCGCTCGCTCTGCCAATTGAGCTAACCAGGATGCTAGCGTTTGACAGCGCGAGGGCGAATCCATTGACAACTCGAAGCACATGGGCATAAAATAGCAAATGAATTCTGCGGAAATTCGCAAGGTGGAGTAACGTTTATGAGAGAAAAAATTTGCCCGTTTTATAGCCCGTTTTGCCCACTAGGCTACAGGCGTTGGTCCTGTGTTCTAACCTCGGACCAAGACGAATTTTTCGTCAACTAGGAAGCTTTCATTTCTGAGAAATCCGTATGGATTTCCTTGTATCCTTGTGTTACAAAACAGATGGACGCTACTTTTTCCTTTCATAAACGCTACTCCACTTTGCGGGATTCCACAGAATCTATTTGCTATGGTGAGCTGTTGCTTGAAATTTTCTACGACCGGAGGACTGTGAATGCTTCTATGACCGGAATTCTTCATTCAGGTCCTTGCTTATGTGATAGCGAACGCGTTCAAGCCTTGAAGAACCTAAATGCTACATTCATGAGCCTCGGCAACATCAACATGCTTCTGCTCTATACCACGAACGAAGCGCCTGAAATTAGGCCTGAGCTCGTGCACCGAGTGCGGCAACTCGAGTAGACACTGTCCCACGAGGGCCGCCGACTGACCGAAGAAGATAAGGTACTGCAGACAGTGAAAGCGTTCAACACGAATGGCTGGCCGCCATATAAGCATACATAACCATACTCGAAAGCATACATGGCATGAAAACTTGACTGCTGCGCGCGGTCTTATCTTCTGGGGCCACAGAATGATAATTCATAAGGCGGCGCGTTAGAGAACGGTTCAACTGTTGCACGATTCTACGAATGCGTTTCGGTACCACGAATATCGCGGTTTACTCATATTTATTTTGCAAGGAAAGAATGCACAGATTTTCTTCCTTGCAACACCATGACAGACACGGGCACCTCAGGAACCCTGAGCTATTTTTGTACCCCGATTTCGCACCAAATATAGGTTCTAAGCCCGTAAGCACAATTTTCGGAAAATTCTAAATATTCACGTTCGCGCCACTAATTTATTTTGCAATGAATTAAAGGTGGACTTTTAACGTGTAACATATATATTCGTGTACAACGATGCATATAAAAATCCCCATGTTTGAACATTTGTCCAATAATGTCGGGTGTTGAATTTTAACATATCCTGTCATAAACCATGTATCTGGCTTCTGAAATCTGTATTCTAGTTTACTTATCTTAATGTTTAATAATATTTGTTTTATTGCTGTACACAGAATGTTACAATGCTATACAATATATATATATATATATATATATATATATATATATATATATATATATATATATATATATATATATATATATATATATATATATATATATAAGTGTTATAAGTAGCAGCGCGACTGGTGTAACGCTGCAAAGCGTAACACCTCCTGAGTACTGTGAAGGAGCTCACGGCAGCTTTGAAGCCGGGGAGACCGTCTATAGTCAGTACTAGAAAAATAATAAACTTCAGTTTCATACGCATTAGGGGGGCTTCGGCTACGAAAGCGGTAGCATGAACAAATGCATGGAGGCCGCGGCTAGACCAGTAGATTAAGCAATTAAGAAATGCGACACATGCGTGCTAGCCAAACCACTCCCTCCTGCGAAAAGGCCGATCAACTGGACCCCGACACATGAAAACTGGTATCGCGTACTACTCGATTCTGCCGGCCCAGTGAAAGGGGCCGTGCTTTTAATCACAGTCGATTCTCAGTCCAGGTGGATAAAGGAGGCTGCCATGCCACACACCACAACCGAAGCAACTGTGCGTTGCGGGGAGATGCTCAGCCGTTGAGAAATTTCTATAATGGTTGTAGCTGACAACGGACCGCAATTTACGTCGGAGATCATGGCACAGTTCTTGTACCGGCAGATGGCATCTAGCGTGTGTCGTCGATGCTCCACTGTGTCATCCAGCCGATGTAAGAATGGAGACAAAGGTGGAAACAAAAAAAAAACAACAAAAACTAGACACTTATAGTTTTGCAGGCTAAGCGGAATAACAGTGGGATCAATATGCGCATGCGCAGATCCCTAAATGTGCATACCTTTCTGCGTACATACAAGATTTAACAGATTTTGTGTCCACCGTATTTTCTCGGTTAACGTAGTCTGCGTAAAACGTGGTGGTGTTGAATGAATCACCAGACAAAAAGGCCCTGTCACGTATCCCTCTTACCTAAAACCATTGTAATTTCCAATACCTAAGATAATTACGCAATCTCGAGAAATTTTAGATAGACCACTCAGGTCCATCAAGTATTCACTGACTTACTGTCGATTGATTGATTTCTGGGGTTTAACGTCCCAAAACCACGCTTTGATTGTAAGAGGCGCAGTAGTGGAGGGCTCCGGAAATTTCGACCACCTTAACGTGCAGTGACATCGCACAGCACACGGGCCTCGATATTTCGCCTACATCGAAACGCAGCCGCCGCGATCGGAATTCGATCCCGCGGCCCTCGGATCAGCAGCCGAGTACCACAGCCACTAGACCACCGTGGCGGGGCATTGACTTATTGTTGAAACTATTAACGAGAAAATGTCTGAGTTCACAAGTTTGCAGCCGTCAAAGCTGTGAAATTAATGGTATATATATATATATATATATATATATATATATATATATATATATATATATATATATATATATGCACAAGACATAATAAAGTGATGCGATGCTTCGGATGACCCCAGTGGAATGATGCAAATTGAGCTGCTAAAAACGTTTGCTTGGGCACCGTATGATATTCAACTTCTACTGCTGTTCACGTTCACTCCCAAACGCGGCGGCGGCATTTGGATGGAGTTGAAATGCTGAAGTCTATGTCCTTTGGGGTTTGAATGAAAGGTTAAGAACCCCAGGGGGTGGAAATATTTTAAGCCCTCCGCGACGTTGTCACTTATAATCGCGTCATGGTTTTGTGATCCGAAACAACAGAAATTATGAATTTGTGAGCCCTATGCATGAATTGCTATAGACCATGCCGCTCGTAAGTGTGTCTATTGTTGTCCCTGCTTTTATCAGTTTATAGAGTCAATTTCAGTCAAGTATATAGTCAAGTACGACGTTAGTCAAGCGGTTGTTTCTAAATACCTTTGCGTAACAAATGATGAAGAAAATATGACATGAATATTTAGACAATGAAGAAATCCGCTAACTTACGTCAGTGAGGTCTATAAGAGATGGCAAGTCTGCTGTTGGGTCAGGAGCAGCCCACACATTATTTGCAAAACCAGTATAGAAATCGACACTCGAATATTCATTTTTACTACTGGCTTATAATGTGTGACGGATTATGGGTCAGCCTACTCGGACCATATAGGGGGCTAGAGTGTGCCGCGCTTTTATATATGCGTGGAGCTAGAACCTAAAGAACGTCTTCATTGTTACTTGTGTCTTCCGACATGACCACTGAGTAAACGTGCATTAGAAAGCGATGCAGAGAACTCAGACAATGACCGTGATGTTCGAAGATGCGCGTTTATGCGATGTATTAGGAGAGAGCACGTCTAGTCAGCAGGTGCAAGCTCATTTACATTGCTCAATTTCACGTATATTGTCCTCCTCGGTTGAGGAAGACTTGCTTTTACGCACGAGGAATATGAAAATGTACAATGGGTCATTTCAATTCAAGTGTTTCAGAAGTAGAGCTCCACCCTGTCCACTTGTATTTTCAGTGATCATGGACGAATAACATAGTGCACCGCTCGCCCTCGTAGTTGATTTTGGGGGAAAGTTCTTTCGCCTTCAACTTTGATTTCCACATTTCCATATTGGTGAAATCCACGTTGCCAAAAGCACAATAAATATACAGTATTGTGGGAATGCCTACATATCTGATAATCGTAAGAAAAAATCACAGCATATCCACGGAGTGAATGATGATGAGTGGGCGAAGCTCCGGAGGGAATCATCGGTATACCGTGAATCTTCCGTGTAATTCGCCCAGTCGATCATCATGTAAAGACGTGAGAAACGCTGTATTCGAACGCTGGGATCTCTCGTTTAAGGGGACGCTAGCACAAAAGCGTTAGAAACGTGCAGTACACTCTAGTAAGGGGGAGAGGACACACATACCCGCTTTCTGTGCCGCACAGCTGCCTTTATGCAGTAGTGGTCTGAGGGCAAGCGGTGGTTACTACATACATACATACAGGTGACGAACGACCCACGCCTTAAGGAGCTTCGCCCCTAAAAGGATGGCCCCTTCTTAATCCCTCCTGTTGGGGGCCGCTATAACGTCTCACTATGTGCTGGTGAAGCAGAAAAAAGTGCGACTCATTGGACTTTTTAATCTTGGCACTTGGCTCATGCACAGCCTCAGCGACGAAACGTGCGCCATGTTTTTTGGTGGTCACCCCTGCATGGTAAGGTGGGTGATGCCAGGTATGTTACCACCCCCAATATCAAACGAGTTCACATGCTTTCTGTGATATTTTGCAGCCGTGTGGTGGAACATTTCATAGCCTCGACCCAACAGACTTTATCTAGACGGTCGCCACTGGTGGCGCTTTTCCCTACATAAAGAATGTCTGCTTCTGAGTGGGCGCGACCGGGCCTGTGTTGCCGTCATCACCTCACCCCCGACTCTCCACCCGCGAAATTACACGCAGGTGCTAGAAGAACCGTCGCGGTGCTACCAGGTGTCACGTACAGGCTCGTACAGTGTCATGCAGGAGACTAGATTTACATAACCCTCAACATGTAGTCGCCGACCTAGGAGTTAGCAAGCAGATGCCTCACGCTGTAGGAGCCAACAAAACGTGACAGCAGCTTTAAAAAGGCACCGCTACGCTCTTTAGCGATGTCCTGAAAATGAGGCCAGTGAGTCGTGGAGCTTTCTATGCACAACCAAATATTAATGCGCTTCAGAAGCGATAATCAACACGTAATCTTAAGCTATTGAATTTCTTTTTAACAAGTACAGCAGGCGAAGACCAAGAATACCACGATGGTTCATTTATTCCCCTAAAGATTTCACACATTTCCCGTTGTATGATGATCCGCTCCGAAACTGACACACGGTAGGGCCTACGGTGAATGGGTGTGGCTTCGCCATTGTGCATGAGGGGGGTAACCATGGAACTCTGGCCAAAACTAGGGTTACCAATACCGAAGTTTAAGTGGTAGCGTGGGAAACTGTTGCGTGCGCGAGCGAGCTAGATTGATATCGTGGTATCAAAATTTGAGTATGAGGAATGTGACAGAGTGAGATAGTGTGGCCATGCAGTGTCGGCTAGTGTAACGCAGTGTCGGCTAGTGGTGAGAGATGCACTATTGATGTGCCAAGTGAACTAAGTTTAGTCGAGGAGCCATAAGTGAGCATGGGAAAATAAGTTGGGATATCGGCAATTCTCACCACAGTGTTTGTTGTTGTTGTTTTGTGGGGTTTAACGTCCCAAAACCAGCTCTGATTATGAGAGACGCCGTAGTGGAGGGCTCTGAAAATTTCGACCACCTGGGGTTCTTTAACGTGCACTGACATCGCACAGCACACGGGCCTCAACATTTCGCCTCCATCGAAATGCAGCCGCCGCGGCCGGGATTCGATCCCGCGACCCTCGGATCAGCAGCCGAGTACCTTAGCCACTAGACCACCGTGGCGGGGCCACCACAGTGTTGGGGTGGTCGATACTATCACTAATGGCTACGTCAGCAACGAGGACAACAGCGTAGTTGCCATGAGGAACTGGTGCAATAGTTCAGAGCTCAACATGAACTGTAGCTTGAGGCCGAAGCTAATGAGCTCCAGTGAGTGTAAACCTTGCTCCCCTGCAGGCGCATTTTCTGGGCACAAACACCATTCTACTCGAAGTAGTCCCACAGAGCAGTGAATGAGCGCAGCATGACAGATATATAAAGTGCATTACAAGTACATTACCAGTGTAGGAATAGAGCGCCCCGCCAGGCCATAGCACCAATTCGGCGATAATTTGCGCAGTAACTCCCTGCGCCAGCCAATTTCCGGCCACAAAAGCAGCAGCCGACAAACTGTCGCTTAACACAGCAAAGGACTGGCGACTGCGTGTGGAATTAACTCGTCAAGGTCGATCAATATAGGTCCCGAAGCTTCCGGCGGAAGGCGGTTCCGAACCTAGTGCTAGCAATATCAGCGGGGGTAGGTATAGGAGCTGCGAGTGGAGCGTGACTAAGTGTGGAGGTAACATACACTAATAGGAAAATATCACTTTTGCGAAATCGAACAGGGCAATAAATAAGACGGCACGTATAATTATTTTCAACTGGTTTAAACGAATTTGATATTGAAATAAAAGCGAAAGGTAGTTTTTTAATAATATCTGATCGACGCAATGGATACCAAGAGAGGGTAAGCATAGCCGCGGACGACAGTGAGAAAGATTGGGGGACGATATCAAGATATTCGCAGGCGTCAAAGGGAATCAGCTCGCACAGGACAGGCAAGAATGGAGAGGATTGGAAGAGGCCTTCGTCCTGCAGTGGACATAAGATAGGCTGCTGCTGCTGCTGCTGCTGCTGCTGCTGCTGCTGATGATGATGATTTCTTCATAAATCATCAGAGGCTATTCTTTTCACTGCAGGAAAGCGCGCCTGAAAATTTATTTTTCTAGGAAACGCCCCCTGGGGTGTTCGCCTCTGCCCCCGCGAGCGTCACAGCAATTTCTGCGGTCCAAATTCTACGGTCGCTTGGCGCCCCTTTTCAGAGATGCGTAACAACGTGAGTGGTGCTTTCAGTGAAAAAGTGCAGCACCTTCAAACCTGGCATATACGTCGCCTTCCGTGGTCTTCGTGGGACACCTGCGACCGAAGCGGGGAATAGCTATACCGATAGAAGCGAGTCTCTGTGCAAATTAGTAATAATTTACGTGAGTACAGGTACCTCGATTGGTCAATCGACTCTCTTATAGATTCGCACAACATGGTTTTAAAGTAAAGAACGACTTTCCTGTTCGTGATGTGAATTCGGGTGTAAACCTTTGCACTTTCGTGTGCATGCCTATTTCCTGTCATAATGAAATAGATAGCAACATAAGGTTCTTAAGCTGCTTTAAACAAACTCGTCCACTGTCTTAAAAGAGTTGAATGCAGCGAATAACGTTATGCGTTTACCACATATATACATACCAATATTTCCCACCTGGCTGCCAGCGAATAGAGGCGGTAATAGAGGCGTCTTCTATTACCACATTAATTATCAGTTGGGCGTGCATAGAGATATCCATCACAAATTGTTATTATATTGCTACATGCATGCTCTAGATGCTTGTATGTGCTTAGGCTTATGATGAATATTTTGTTCTTGTCGCTACAATTTGCGCATCTGTTATTCTTCCTCACTGCTATAATGCTAATAAAACATATATTGTCAAAAGGCTATACCCTGAATGCGAATGCTTTGAATTTGCATCTAAATGTCGCGGCAAAGCTCACCAGCACACTGCCCTAAGTAGTTCCTCCTATACAGCTAGCGGAAAATGACACAGCACAAAAAACGAGCGCATATTGGAAGCTACTTGATCTCGCGAAATACAAATGTGGTGCCACTTAGGAAGCAGTTTACTGACACACTTTGCAATTACTTCAATTTCTTGAGTACACTAACAGATTTCACAACAAAACCAAAAAGGAGCATGCAACAAAATTTCGTTGAACCACTGCCGCGTACAGTGCCTATCATGTGCTTGGCGTTCGAAGGTTTCTGTGCGTAACATTTAGCACAGTCAAGTGGAAATGCAAAATATTTGATTGATTGATTTGTGGAGTTTAACGTCCCAAATTTCGACCACCTGGGGTTCTTTAACGTGCACTGACATCATAGAGCACCCGGGCCTCAACATTTCGCCTCTATAAAAATGCAGCCGCCGCGGCTGGGATTCGATCCCGCAACCTTCAGATATGCCAGATATGGCGTCACCATTTTTCCTCTCTCTCTTTTTTTTTTTTTTGCTGGGTAAATTTTCACATCCACCTTATTTTCGTTCCCGCCGGGATCGCTCCATCCTCACACAGATGACGCTAAGTTCCACAGACCGCTGATGAACCGCCCTTGGCTGAACGTGTTAGCGGTGTCTGCCCCAAATAGGACACGTATTTGTAAAACATATCCGCCATAATGCACGGAGGCATTGAGCGCCGCTATTTGCTATACATGCGATCACGTGATTGGCCTAACCATCATCGGTAAATTTGATTGCATTGCGCTAATATGGCGGCATCCAAGAGTGCGCTATGCCCGTGTTCGTGCTTTGCTTACGCGGCGCGTCCTTATATTTCGCTCGTGGCTGCCGCCGTACAAGACGGCGGACTTAAGTTAGTGGGAATTGATTGTTGTTTTGTGGGATTTTACGTCTCAAAACTGGTTCTGATTATGAGACACGCCGTAGTGGAGGGCTCCGGAAATTTCGACCACATGGGGGTTATTCAACGTGCACTGACATCGCACAGCACACGGGCCTCAACATTTCGCCTCCATGGAATGCAGGCGCCGCGGCCGGGATTTGATCCCACGACCCTCGGATCACAGCCGAGTACCTTAGCCACTAGACCACCGTAGCGGGGCTAGTAGGAATTGAAGTATTGATACACGAAATTGCAGAAGCAAGCCCTTCAATATTATCTTCCTCGTGTTAGCAGCGAAGCTGCTTATGATAGCCATGCTTTGCCCTATCACTATATATGACGTTGAGAGGACCTTGCCTAAACCATGCCCAGCTACGTCCCGTCAGTATTACTATCATTACGCTGTACACTCAGCATGCCACTTGACATTGTGTTACGTTATTTTTGCGGGGACATGTCATGCGACATAGATTTACGTGATTTTGGCGGGAACATACCGCGCCACACCGCGCTACGTGATTTTGGCAAGAGCTGTCGCGTGACATTTCCTTCAGTGATTTTGGGGAACGTGTCACGCGATATTGCGTTACGTGATGTCAGCGGTAACGTGTTACGTGGCATTGCTTTACATATTTTTGGTGGAAACATGCCACGTGACATTGCTTTACGTGATTTTTTGCCGGAACATGTCGCGTGCCATTTCGTTCAGTGATTTTGGGGAACGTGATTTTGGCGGAAACGTGTCAGGTGACAGTTGTGTTAGCGATTTTGGCGGGCACATTTCGCTTGACAATGCGTTAAGTGAATTTGGCGGAAATATGTCACGTGAGATTGCGGTAGCGATTTTGGGAGGAACATGTCGCGTGAGATTGCGTTACGAATTTTGGTTACGCGATATCACGTCACGTTATGTGTTACTTAATATCACGTGCTCACCTAGAATTACCCAACACAATGTCACATATGTGCAGATAGATAGATAGATAGATAGATAGATAGATAGATAGATAGATAGATAGATAGATAGATAGATAGTCGAAGTGACTAGATATCAATTGTTCCGAAGTTAAAATTCAGGTGATCCTTTCTGGTGGCTTACCGGAGCATCGGGAGTCAGGTCAAGGCAAATGTAACATTAAATGTGAATGGAAGAAAGGAAACAAGGGTAGTGAGGTTGAGTCGAAGTGATCAGTATCTTCAGATCTGTATGGGTAAATTCAATAACTTTTATAGGAAAACCAAACAAAGTGCCAAGATGTAATTAGCGACAAGATGGTTTAATTCATAATCATGCGTGTTCGCTGTGCGTGCGAAATTTTGATTGGCAGTTTGGTATTGTCCCAGATTAGAGACAGAAGAGGAATACGCACGTTGCGGGTAGCCAGTGCGCAACTAGGCCCAACAGAGCTTCTGGTGCAAGTGGTTTTTATCCCTGAGTCAATTAGATGTAATCTCGGTGCACTATGTAACCAGAGCCGCACAAGCAGCGACAGAGGAATAAAGAAACCTAGGTACACGTGTCTGCATGCGCGCTAACAAAATGGTAGTACCTTAGCCTGACCTTTGCTGGTAGTGGAGCTAGCAAAGTAATCGTATGCTTTATTATTTGTTC
The DNA here is from genome assembly GCA_013339685.2 of Hyalomma asiaticum. Taxonomy (NCBI): domain Eukaryota; kingdom Metazoa; phylum Arthropoda; class Arachnida; order Ixodida; family Ixodidae; genus Hyalomma; species Hyalomma asiaticum. The sequence goes on from CM023491.1 coordinate 55,707,697, forward strand.
GGGACTCATCACTGCAATATTCACTTAACAGAGTGATTAAATAAAAATCCACGCATCTCCACGAAGTGAACCACGACGAGTGGGCGAAGCTGGGGATCGTTCTGTGTTACCGTAAATCACCCGTGACATTTCCCATTCATGCACGTAAAAGAGTGACAACGCGTGTGTATATTTACACGCGCGTTGTCATTCATGCTCCTGGTCTTGATAAGGTTCCTGCGCTCCTACGTCGTAGACCGTTCCGAGATCCGGATTAATGTAGTTAACGTGCGCCCTGCGAATCGTTATGGTTCAACTATGCACAAGAGAAAGAGCGTTTCCATAGCCAACGCGCGCCGTTCGCTCTGTCTCAGTACAGCAAATGACACTGTCTTGGTGTACTGTCTCCGGGATCGGCCCACAAATGCACACACACCGTCTGACTGCACTCATGACTGCCGCTGTCGAAGAGAGAGAGATCGCGCGCCGGGAGGCACGCGCCGAGAGCGAGCGCGAGCGCGGCGACGACATTTCAAGGGCAGACAAACCTCGACACTAAGGAGCTTCGCCCCTAAAATAAACATCGTGGTGGGATCTTCTTACGGTGAAAAACTGTGCGTTGTTAGTTCACGTTAAAGAACCCCAGGTGGTCAAATTTTCCGGAGCCCTCCACTACGGCCTTTCTCTCCTTCTATTTCGTTCAGTCCCTTTCTCCTGCCCCCACGGACGTTTAGCCGTGCTCCCGACATGGGCTGCAGAAATTAGCGTCTTTTCCTTCACAGAACCACAAGCAACAGTCACGCGAGCGCACGAGTGCCCTTCCGAGCGTGGGTCGATCGGTCCTGCTGAAATACCGGCGCGCTCACAGCGGCGCCGCTTTTTGTCACAAACAAAAATTATTCAAGAGCGCTGGTGTGACCTCGTAGCTAAATTATGCTGAGTAACCGCAGCTTCACGGGGAAGGAGTAACGATGGTGACACTTATCCTTTCATTACTATTGTTGAGGCGCCACCGAAGAGACTGCTGCATAAAGTGCTACAGTTCACATTACTTTGCGTGCGCCGACTCCAAAATATGTGACTGCGGCCTCAACGGGAGGCAAACCAGCCATGCCAGTGGTGCTCCAGCGTTCTCCCGCTTCGGTGGATTTCGCAGATATGGGACACCTTGTGCGTAAAGTTCGAGGCATAAGAACAATTCGCTGCCCCGTAGCCTTGACTCCGCCGAGGCCTCGATATGCCCTAACGCCTGCCTGCATTTAATAGTGAAAAAATAGCATATTTTGTAGACGCAGCGGACTACACCGCGTCACACATAATGAATTCACAGCGTTTGCATGGCGCGTCTGATAATACACGGCATTTTGAACCAAGAAGCGTGGATACTGTACACCACGCAAGCAACTAACGGTCTTGATCACGCCCCGCTCCGCCTGCCCGGGGATTTTGGACATGAATTGGTGCAAGGCCATCGGGGAAGGGTGATAAAGGAAAGAGAAGTAAGCGAGACCGGAGTCAATGTTCAAGTAGCAATGAATTCAATGTTAATTTGCTCAGCTTTTTGTTTTATATCTCTTTAATCTTGATCACAGTACGTGAGGACCAAGCGTTCGCTTATCCTTTTTATAATTATATGCGTTGAGTCTTCGCAGGAAACTATTCTTTTAAACTAAATTTGATCATCAAATTTCCATGATATTTCTCTGTATTCTTTATTAGTAGTCCTCTCCCACACAAGTCTCTTTTTCGGTTGACGGCCGATCCCCCAGAGTGGGTTGCGCCAAGGTAGCCAAGGACTAAGCAACGAATCAAAGCTCGATTATGCGGTTATAATTACGGGTCTTCGTTTATTGCATCCCCTATTCCGTAGGCCTTTCCACACCATTTACGCACTGTGGAATGCAAACTGTTCCTTTCATTCGCCCCGCCACGGTGGTCTAGTGGTTATGGCACTCCGCTGCTGATCCGAAGGTCGCGGGATCGAATCCCGGCCGCGGCTGCTGCACTTCGATGGAGCCGAAATGTTGAGGCCCGTGTGCTGTGCGATGTCAGTGCACATTAAAGAACCTGAGGTGGTCGAAATTTCCGGAGACCTCCACTACGGTGTCTCTCATAATCATAGCTGGTTTTGGGACGTTAAACCCAACAAATCAATCAATCCTTCCTTTTCCTCTCTTTCTTTCTTTCTTTCATGCGGCTTAAGAAGACACACCCTTCGCACATGCCCCCATATACAATGAAGGTATGAACCACTCGTGCCTTAAATTTTTAATATTCGCAGTACCTGTCACGATGGTTACACAGCTCTTTCTTATAAAAAGGCCTATGGCCTGAGGTCACACCATATAGAGATCTCATGATATCCTCTTCAGTGTACTCTATAATGCTTAGGCTCTTCCTAATATCGTAAAGGTAAGACACGAACGGTAATTAAATTTCAATAATTATTCTCATAATAAAGGTCGTCGTTGCCATGAGACTGCATTTTTGTCTCCGATATAGTAAATTTAACCATCTTCTGGTTTCTCGTGTTCATATGTCAATTTTCTGTTTTAACTTTGCAATGCGAACAGGAGCGCACAGAAATTAATTTTAAATGAGTATCCTGATGACTAAATACCTCTCCGTTTTAATGGACCAATGACGTGTTTTTCTTGAGCACAGTATCACGCACTTAGCCAGCCCGGTATTATATATTTTAAAATTTTTCTTTTTCTCTTACATTCCTGTGCGTGAGCTCGTGTTGCGCACTGAACAAAGGTGTCGCTCGTCACTTATGACGCGACCGAAAGGCTATTGTCATACGGCGGGCTGCTTTTCGGACAATATAGAAAACGTGGAGCATACAATAGCCCAATATGTGGTTGGCAAACTCGTCGTTCATCACAGCAAAAAATTACTAGATAATCAGACGCGTCCCTACTTGTGGCGTTCGGCAGAATGGCTTACAATGGCGTACACGTCCACCTGCGCACGGCTTGAAAAAAACTGTGCGAAGAAGAATGAAAGTCCTTACAACGCACATGCACCTAAAAATGTAGTGGAATCGTGACGCACGAAGGCTTCGTACGTACGCGCGGACAATTTTTTTCCAAGTGGCTTTATGCTAGAAGCGACTCGGTGCTTGTTTGCTCACTCGTATTGTTAGCTTACCATGCGGAATTCCGAAAAACTTGTTTTCTTTATCCGAGTTTCATTGATTGTACCAGGACCATCTTGCTGGTCACGACTTCGAGGTGTTCTACCTGCACTTTTTTATCATTTGTCTACCCATAGGTCTAGGTGAGGGTAAGGAAGCACGTGCAAAAAGATATAAGCAATCTAGTATATAAACTAGCAATAGAGAACGTACCATTGTGTTCCCATCACTATGATATGACAACTAAGGGTAATTAGTTAAAAAGAAGAACCATTGCTTATTCATCACGGAGCACTTCATAAAAGGGTGCCCGGAAGCGGCTCTTTAATTTTGTCTTGGAGAGGAGGGGAGCTCTCAGCCAATAGCAGCAGTAAGCTCTTTGACGAAAAGGACTAGCTCTGAGGACGAGGGGTTGCCTCTTTTTGGAAAGAGGCCTACTGAGTAAGTGGCAAATATGTGTGCCACTTGTGAGCGCTTCTCGAGGCGCACGACTGCAGAACTTGGCTGAGCTGCTGATTGCAACGTACGCTAGCCATAGAACGTCTTTCGTCACCAAGACGGTTGCTCAGGACCACTTGAAAAGGTACAGCGGCAGCACAAGAATGCATCATAGTAGAGGATGACAGAATTTATCTATGCCGAAGTTGAAGAGTACCGAAAAATGCATGCCAGTCAAGAACAAGGCCTTGAACTCTGTAGCCTCACGGCTCTTTCTAACCAATACAAAATACCCGCGCATTACCAGGCACGCCGAGAGCTCTGTGCCTTCTAGAGAGAAGTTCATGGTACGACGTAACTCACGGTAGCGCACAGAGGTATGTTTCTTTCGAAGAGAAATGAACGTCAGGGTGAGGTTGTGTGCGTGTCACAGTTGTTCTTTGTTGGACCATTCCTACGGTGTCTACAAAGCTGGGTAAAAGTATGCGGAGAGAGCGAAATGCATTTGGTTGTTACATTACTACGGGGTGGCTCATACACACTACAAGCACAGCGGACATAGAGAAGACGCCATCAGCAAATTGCTGGAACAGCGTGGGAGGTGTCGCTGTGAACGAGCGCTGACATGCCTGCTTGACCCGTACCCCCTTACAATGTGCTTGGTTGCCTTTTCCATCATATCGCACTTGTCCGTGTATGTTTCTCATGTTGTATTATGGAATCACAAGCTGCAACAAACTGTGTGACAGTTGCAACAAACTTCCTTTTGTTAACTCGCGTAGGCTCTGCCCTCTGCAAATTTTCAATGCAAGTTTAGTGGGTCCTAGGTGATACACACTGTAAGGCTAACATTCCATCTCCTGTGGCAGATACCAGCATACGTGAGACCAGCACTGCGGGTATGAGCAACACATGATGCTGTTATTGCTGATTGGAACGTGCGCGATAAACATATCGCATTATCTATTATCAAGACCAATCTCGAACGTTTGTCATGCACTTATACTCTGCCATCAGAATATTGGTGCATGCGAAATGAACCACACCACCTGAAGAGCGGAGTGAGCTGCTGTATATGAACAGATGGGTAGCTGGGCGGATGGATATGTTGAAAGCGGTTTGAGTTCATCCTGAAATGTTCTACATGTGAAAATGCCATAAATGTTATTCTCACTCATACGATGCGTAGTTGCCCGTGTTCGGGAGTTTCAAGGGTGTAGGAGCAAAAGGGCCATATTTCCCGAAAGAAGGCCATAGTCTTTTTTATTCTCTCTGTCTCTTCCTACATGTGCTGCTTTTGCATGTGAGATGTATTTGCCTCACATTCCGTCGTCGAGGTATGCGCCAACATGCCCAACCTAATACCGTGCTAACGTATTGCTCTAGTTTATAACTAATTCATGTAATACTCACAGAAGGAAAGGTTTGGTAAAGAAAAACAGAAGCAATAATAAGTGTCGCAGTCTTTTCTCTTTGTTCATTTGAGCACGGGTGAATTTCTTCTTGGGACACACGGAGCGAGGCATGGAGCTCGTATTCATAGGCATGGTTAGATGGCCTGCAGGTACGGAAGGAGCTGTAAAACATCCGAACGCGGCACTACAGAAGCCAGCTTCGACAGTACCCAAGGAAACACACTTCTGAGAACGGTGGTTATGATTTTTTTCGCCTTTGCGATATATACCCTAAGAGCACATAAAGAACGAATGAAAAATTGATAGGCGAGCCACCACTCAACGTGAGTGCAGTCAAATCAGGCTTCGAATTCCGGATTGCTCGAAAAATAATTGCGATGGTTTCGAAGAAGAAAGTAATGACATGGAATAAGCGGAGTGTTATTTTTCCGAAGCAGCGATTGAACTTCATGTAAAGCAGCCAGCAAAAGAAACTCTGAAAAAGTTTACAGAAGTTTCCAATAAAATCTAGCTAAAGATGTGCTGGAGTACTTACGAAAACTCTGAATGCTAAAAGTGACATGAAATTCGAAACTGCTGGGTTGAAAGTGCCCTTATTACAAAAATTTATGAGCTCTCCGCTCGACGATTGGCGGTGAGCCTTGCTCGCATTTGTCAATGGTCAGGCGAAGGCCCGCCGTAAAAGTCTGCAGTAATATTCACGACCTGGTCGCAGTGTTGCAGACGCTGGGAGGACTGGCACAGCCGACGACTTCCTCCAGGGAGGATTGCGTCTGCATGAGAGCAGAAATAGGAGTGCATAATAGCTGACCGGTATGTGTGTGCGGGGCAAATAAGTTGGGCAAGAAAGAACGCGATAATGACGTGGACGAGCGCTTTATAGAAGCAGCTCCACTTTGTTTCTAAAACAATATTGGTAATAAGTGAATAACAATTTTCAACGTGCAACAGTTCCGCGAGGCTGAAACTAGCAACATTGCATTTCGTGACATCCATGATCGCGGTGAGAAATAATTCCTCTGGTGGACAACGTCCCCGAACGTCTGACAGAGGCGGCGCTTGTTTCGCTCCCACGTTTGCTCTAAACACCGATGGTATCGCTATGTGTAATTGTGCTTATTAATGGGATGACGCGATTCCAGAATTAAGAGCTAGTAAAGAGTTCGTGTTATAGACAGCTAACCGCGCCGTTAGCAGCATCATCCTCGTCGGCTGCAGTTAGCAAAGGTCTATGTGGTGGTGCACTGTTTTTTGCCGACAAAGTGGTTTTATTATTGTGTGCAGCCAAAGTTCATGTTCAAACCTATACAGGTGCCCTTAATGCGAAGAGAGAGATTCGCTTCTTGCACGTTGGATTTTACCACTGTAGTACGTAGTTTGAAAGTCGTGATGCAAAACGCTCCATCTAACTCGAAAATACATGCAGATGCCAATGCTCATACTAGCAACGTAACTTATTCTATTGAAGATATTAGCTAAAGTTTGAACAATGGCAAGTTGAAAACAAACAAACTCAACAAATAGATCTCAACACAGAGACCAAGAGAAGTTACTGAGCTATCGAAGGTGATCAACAAGACATAACTGCGAGAAACAGTGAATTTCGACATGAAAGACTTCCTTCTTATTCGGAAGGTTGCCTTTGGCTTAAAGTATGTGCGTAATAGAAGAGGCGTAGACACATAAAAGCAAGCTACTTTCATCAAGACGAATAATGCCGGTAGGAACTGTCCATCTATCCACCTTCATGTCAGGATGGCGACCCTGACGATGAGCAGTTGCTTTGAGGCTGTGTAGGCGCGGTTCCTGTAGGCTCTCGCACGACCGCGTTAGGTGTGTCATGCTCCGCAAGGAATTCTCTCATTAGAAAAACTAAATAAGTACTCACTTGGAATACCTGTCCACAAATCCATCACCGCTAGGCTCCCTTTCCCCATAATTATTAACAGCCAGTTTCCGTACTCCTTGTCTACCCGATTCGCTTCGACCAACAGCTATTCATTACCGAAACCAAAAATTAATTACGTTAAATTTATACTTCCTTCTCAACCACACTACTCTGCAATTCATTGCCATATCATATTAAGATTGTCTCACATTTTAACACATCGTAATCAAGCTTTCGTAATTGTCTACACTCAACATTATCATTTCATCATTACTATTTTAAATGGATCATCTTACAGTGTTAGTTACTCATTTCATACAATGTTTGTTTGCTGTTTTCTTTGCGTTATGCTGCTTTGTACTCACGTGTATTACTCTGTTTTAACGGGGGGTCCTCGGCACATTGTGTTCACTATGGGACCTCCCTCTGTATGTTTGTATAATCTCCATCTTAACATTCTTATTATGTACAATAAAAGAACTCTGAACTCTCAACCCGCCGCTTCGACCTATACTTTGTTAACGCTCTATTGTACACTACTTTTGGCATAATCGCTAACATGTAGCAGTGGCCACAAGGGGTTCGAGAGCGCGGGTAGGGAGCAGGTTGACATCAAAAACGCGTTCGCTCCCGTCGTGACAGAGGCTGTAGAATATCAGCACCTCCAGTGTTAAGTGTCCGTAGATTTCGTCGATGCTTCACTGTGCTTCTGATTGACTGATAGATTGATTGAATACTGAGGTTTAACGTTCTGAAACACGACTTCATTATGAGAGACGCCGTAGCGGAGGGCTCCGGAAATTTCGACCACCTGGAATTCGCTAACGTGTACAAACATCGCACAGTACACAAGACTCAACATTTCGCCTCCATCGAAATGCAGCCGGCGCAGCCGGGTACAGTGTGCTTCTGTACCATGAACACTTACACTCAACCTTGTTTTTTCTCCATGTCTCCCCACGTCTAGTGCAACAAAGTGGAGAAGTGGAACTGCGATCTGTGCGTTTTTCTGCCTTCCCCCCTTTCCTTCTATTGTTACGTTCTTCATCCTGTAAACCAATATTGAAATAATAACATTGTTGTTGTGGTACATTAAAAAATCATGATTTGATTTTGAGGCACACAGCGTCGAGATCAAAATTAATTAGCACCCCTTAATTTTCTTTAAGTATCACAGACATACCTGCAAATACACGAGTGTTTTATTGTGATTTCGCTCCCCGGTCGTGGGAACGAATCCCGGCAACGGTGACTGCATTTTGACGGAGGCAAAATGCAAAAGCTCTCGTGCACTTACAGTTAAATGCACTTTTATGAAACCCTATGTGATCAAAAGAGCTACAGAGCCTTCCGCTATGTGATCTGCATTATAATCATATATATCCTCTTGGCGCGCGAAACCTCAAAAATTACTAATTATAAATGCGAAGTATTTCTTGGTGAGCTTGAACAACTTCGGCCATATGTATGTATTTAGGGTGAACATGAATAATTGATCTAGAGAAAACAACTATTGTATACTTGTTCGATACTTCACGATTAACGATAATGCAATGACGTCTGGCTGATACCCTTAATGCTTGGCCCAGGGTAGGAGGGTATGCTCCTACCATGGGGTACGCGGCTCATTGAATGCTAGCATCTCAGTTTCTGGTGATTGACGACCAAGCGAAATATGCTTTAAATACTTTATCAGAACAGAGTTTACCTAGGTGAAACCAGAGAATGACATACCGTTTATCGTGGCTTCGATAACTTAGCAGCAGGCAGGCACGCACGTACAAGCGTGCTGTAACGACTCGTGGCAGCCTACAATGCGTTAGAACGGCAGGAATAATTCTCGGGTCCCCAAGGTAGCAAGTAAGCACGCTAGGCACGTTCATGACAGCTTTCGCCACGTGGTATTTATTGCGAACAAAACCGTTGCTTCAAGAGTTGCGGTGGCGATGCTTTTCTACCGTCAACTGCGCTTCTACAGTGTTACCGGCTCTTATAGTAATGTAGAAACGATTAGCTATGCGTCACAATCACTTAACATGACTTCGTCGAGGTTTGCTCGAACCCACACGAATAGTCCTAGAAAACGCCGCTTATTATGTGCACATAGCGCAATACAGTTGTAGCGTACACTTCTCTTGTAAAACACATACGTCTGAGTACTAACGTGAGAATCATCGTGACGTAATTGCATGAGCAAGCCTGTTGTCGCGGCAACGCCCCCCAAATAGTCATGCAGGCCCACGTTTCGCATTCTACTGAGTTTGCGAAATCACGTCGCTGCTAGTCTGCTAGTCGTAACATTTTCCAGGATGGTAAACAGGTCAACAGGGCCAATTTTCTTTTTCACAGCCTTGCATGATATGGAGTCCTACAATGCGTGTTATTTGCGTGGCTTTATTTTTTCGATCGCCATTGTAACACGGGCATTGTGTCCGAGAATTTATCCCATGAACTCGAGATTTGCCCCGCACTCGCCGTGGCAGCGCCCCGGAGTTTAAGGGCGCGTTTTATGAAAGAAATCAGATATTGCTGGACTGTAGGCCTATATTGAAGGACTGATGGATCCCTGGGGTTTCACGTCCCAAGCCTATGCTACTATTATGAGAGACACCGTTGTGGAGGGCTTCCAAAATTTCGACCACCTGGAGTGCTTTAACGTGTATTCACAGGCATCAAAATTTCTATCGAAATGCGGCCCCCGCTGCCGGCGTTTGATCCCACGAGGTTCGGATCAGCCGCTGAGTGTCACAGGCACTAGACCACCAATGCGTGGCTATATTGAAGGAAAGTAAGCTCTTATTGCAGTGTTAGTCCTGCAAAGTTGGAAGGTAAGATCCTGTAGGAACACTTTCTTGGAGCACGCTAAACAGCGAACAAACAGTTCGTAAATTCGGAATGTATGTCCCGTTAGGTAGTGTCAGAATTCGTATTTTTCAATGAAAGTATGCAGAACATTATAGGTATCTTAATTTGTGCAAAATGTGGAAGAGAGCGAAAAAATAATCACAAGGCCATAGAATTTATCTCGTTCACGAAAGAGAATTCACCGACTGTGCCCCGTCAGCACCACAACTGAATCCTTGACGATACTTCGACATTTTGTTTGCCTTTTCTGGTACCCATCCCCTAAATGAGACATGATGATTCCTTCCTTGAACCGACAATTGACTACCCGTGTTAGTGGAACGAAATCTTTCTACGCAAAACTACTTCATTCACATTTAATTTCGATGCCACTACTCTGATCAACGTACGATTTCAACACATATTCAGCTCTTTCTTGCTGTCCTGCTGCCTATTATGCGAGAAAGAATACATGAATGGATTTTTATGTGTATGTTGCCATTGGCAACAAGAGACAAGTATATAAATATCTTAAAGAAAAAAAAGAGCTAATGCCATAGATTTTCGCGCGCTGAGAGGAAACTCGAGCTGGTATATTTTTGTTATCGAGCTAGAGAACGTAGAAGGAGACATGCACTGTATGAAATAAATAAAGGCTTTAATGGGCAGCACGTACAAGTTGCCCGAACTACGCGAACCATTGCTACTATAGTCAAGAGTGCTCCCTAAAGAAGTCCTCCTCTGGTTGGTACAAATGCGCGAAGATAAAAATCTGGAATCCCTTCAATTTACTGTGTGAACAGAACAATGGATCACGTAGGATGCTCACTGCGTTCTTTTTTTTGTCCTCGCGAATTAACGTACGCACGTCACTGAACGGCTGCATGCTATTGCGTGAAATTCTTTGAATAGATCGGTGGAAAAAAATTAGAGAACCGTGGAAGATGTGCAGAACAATGGCAGCTACGATATGCATGCATGGTCTGCGAGTCAGTTCAATATATGAGAAATTTCACAGGGCCGAAGTTTCCATTGGGATATACCTTCACGTCACAATATGGAACGGAGAATTCTGTAGTTAGGCAGATACCACCACTCGTAACCATTAACTCAAGGTTGAGGCGAAGCGGCGGCAAGGAAAATTTAATTACGATAACCCACGCACATTATCTGCCTAAGTTTAAATGCACACATCTATATGGCCGCAGGAAGAATATAAATATGTATATTTTTCATAGTTCTGAAAAGAGTTTTAATAAATCCGTGCTCTACGCGAACACTCATAACTGAAATTTTATTTTAAAAGGACTGAATTGCTTTGCAAGAGCAGAAATTAAGCTTTGTCCTGTGCAATGTGCAAATATGAATCAAATCAACCGAATATTTAAAACAACAATTTTATTAGAGAAATGTGTACCTTCAGTGGGTACACATTTGCATAAACGGAAGTTATATTGAGTCCGTTGGAACGATTTTGTTAGTTGAGGTTGATTACACACAAAATAGTGCTACAAAGAACCTGCAGAGCTATCAATGCTTATTAGAAATAAAGGGTGCGTGTTTGCGTGCGAAAAATACCAGAAATATCAGTTCTCAAGTTCAGCAAAGATTTAAAATAAGCGCAACGTTGAGGTGGAGTCATCAGGACGGCTCGAATGCTTCATATTTGTAAGTACATCCGTCTGTGATCTTTGTGTTCTCTATTCCTGTGTTGAAGCACCTGCAATTTTTTTAGCTAGGCTTTAGAATATCAGTGGGATGACTAAGTGCCCTGCAATGCGCTCTAACATGTTTGCTAGTGAGTGCAGGAAGGCTTACCATTCGTGCTCTGTTGCGCGCCGAACCTTCCCCACTTGTGACTACCAGAAATAAAATGTGACAACGAAGAAACACTACAACAACCAATCTTCTGCTCCGTCGGCACCTGCTCGAAGCGTCTTGAATGCAAAAACACTCGGTTGCACTACATGGCGCATCCACATGTTGACAGGTTTATTTTATTTTTACTCTGTTGATTATTACTTAGAACCGCATCAAGGGTCTAGTAGGTACTGTTTGAAGAATTAGCGGGCATTAAATTGGACGTTGTAAAGCTCAGGGAGGTTAGGAGGATGGGGGAAGCCTTTACAGTGCTGTAAAATGGGCACGCCGTATGTTACCACGGTCTAGAGGACAAAAGAGGACTACGAGTGGGATTTCTGGTCGACAAGAACATTGCTGGCAACATAGAGGAACACCATATACTATTAACGAGTGAGTAGCAGGTCTTGTAATTAAGCTTAATAAGAGGTACACATTGAAGGTGGTACAAGGATGTACACCTACATCCAGCCACGACGACCAGCCAGTTGAACGCTTCTACGACGATGTGGAATCGGCAATAGCTAGAGTAAAGACGCGGTACAGTATTGTGATGGGAGACTTCAATGCTAAGGTAGGCAAGAAGCAGGCTGGAGACAGGGCACTCGGGAACTATGGCGTGGGTTGTAGGAATGACAGAGGGGAGTTATTAGTAGGGTTCGCAGAGCGAAATAACCTGCGCATCTTAAATACGTTATTCCGTAAACGGGAGAATCGGAAGTGGACGTGGAGAAACCCGAATGGCGAGCATAAAAATGAAGTAGACTTCATACTATGCTATGACCCTGGCATCGCGCAGGATGTGGAAGTGCTGGGCAGAGTTAGATGCAGTGACCAAAGGATGGTGAGATCTCGAATTGGGCTAGACTTGAGGAGGGACCGCAATAAACTAGTACGTAAGAAAATGATCATTGAGCTAACATTAAGACGGAAAGTCGAAGAATTCAGAATAGGGCTGCAAAACAGATATTCAGCTCTAACAGAGCAAGCAGACATTTGCGTTCAGATCTTACACGCATTATCACGGAGTGTGCAGTAGAAGTAGGAGGTAAGATCGGTAGACAAATTACTAGTAATATTTCTCAGGTAAAGAAAGACTTGATTATAAAAAGGCAAGGCATGATAGTATCTATTGCAACTGACAGAATAGAACAAGCGGAGCTTTCGAAGTTAATCAATAAGCGTAAGATAGCCGACATATGAAAGCATAATATGGAGCTGATTGAGCACGCTCTAAAGAACGGAAGGAGCCTGAAAGCGGTGAAGAGATGGCTAACCATAGGCAAAAATCAGACGTACACATTACAAGACCGGCAAGGCAATGTGGTCACGAATATGGATGAGATAGTTACAATAGCCGAGGAGGTTTACAGAGATCTCTGCAGTAGCTGCAATAACCAGGATAATAGTGAACGAGGAAGTAGTTTAGAAGAGGCTGATATTCGACCACTACCGGCAGAGGAAGTAATAAAAGCTTTCAAAGAAATACAAGCGGGAAAGGCACCCAGATGACAGCAGATCTCTTAAAGGATGGTGGGCAGATTACAGTGGAAAAACTGGCAAGCCTGTACACGCAATGCCTAATGATTGCGAGCGTACCGGAATCTTGGAAGAATACCAACATCAACCTAATTCATAAGAAGGGCGACACAATGGACTTGAAAAATTACCGACCAGTCACCCTACTGTCAATCGTCTACAAGGTATTTACCAAAGTGATCGCTCACAGAATTTGTGCCACCTTAGATTTCAGTCAACCTAACGAACAAGCAGGGTTTCGACTCAACAGTAGACCATATGCACACTATCAATCAGGTGATAGAGCAAGGCGCGGAGTATAACCAACCCCTACATATAGCCTTCATAGAATACGAGAAAGCATTTGACTCGGTCGATACCTCAGCAGTCATGCAGGCACTGCGGAATCAAGGCGTAGACGAGCACCACGTAAGACCGCTGGAAGACATCTCCAACGGCTCCACAGCCACCATAGTACGCCCTAAGGAGCGCAGCAAAATGCCTATAAGGAAGGGCTTCAGACAAGGGGACCCTATCTCTTCAATGTAAGTGAATATGTATACTCAGGCCTAGTAGTGACCCCTGATCCGAATCATGAGGCTGAGATAATTAGGAGGATAAGAATGGGGTGCAGTCCATTCGGGAAGCATTGTCAGATAATGAATGGCAGCTTACCATTGTCTCTGCAGAGGAAAGTGCACAATAGCTGCATCTTACTCACCTACGGGGCAGAATCTTGGAGGCTAAGAGGGCTCAGCTTAAATTGTGGACGATGCAGCGAGCTATAGAACGGGAAATTGTAGGTGTAACCTTAAGAGACAAGAGAGCTGTGTGGGCTGGGGAACAAACGCGTGTTAGGGACATATTAATAAAAATTAAGAAGAAGAAATGGGCGTAGGCGGCTCATGTAATGTGAGGACAAGGCAACCGTTGGTCATTAAGTGTAACAGAGTGGATTCCTGGAGAAGGCAAGCGTGGCAGGGGGCGGCAGAAAGTTAGGTGGGCAGAAGAGATAGGAAGTTTGCGGGGATAGATTGGGCCCAGTTAGCACAGGACAGGGATAATTGGAGGTCTATGGCAGAGGCCTTTGCCCCGCAGTGAGTATAGACAAGCTGATGATGATGATGAGTTATGACAACTGTGCTATTAGAGACTTACTACATGTTTGCAATTGATATCACTGTCAAATAACGTACAAAAATATCATATTGAGCTTTTTTTTCCTCAGACGCACAAAACTGGCATTGACAGTTTCGCAGACGTCGGTGGCTTAAAGTTATTGCTTGCGTCTATTGAAAAAAAAAAACGCGTAGGAAGAAATACTTTGGATGGAAAAACGAAAGAAAGAGACATTTTAAATATATTCTAGGTTTTACGCTCGGACTCATCACTTTGTTACAATTAGGCGCACAATTGGTCCGTGCTCGCTAGCATGAATTTTACCCACACCAATAGAAATTGAAATCACTTTCGAACTTATGGCTAGTGTTCCAGGATATATAATCTATGTGCCCTTTCCCATGATTTCTGTGTGTATTATTACGGAGCTGACAAGGGACAGATAGTGGCATTGAGAATAACGAAGAAAAGATTGGAAGTCGTAACACAAACACGCAGACAAAATGTGTTATTTAATATGCGTAATCGTTGATTTCTTGTCGGTCCGCGCAGGCGACGTAGCACAGTCAAAGCGTGAGCTAGACTTCACTGCGTGCTCTCTGTTTTATTCAAGGTTTAAGGTTTATTCAAGCACAAGTGCAAATGCAAGTACAAATACACAATGAATGTAATACATAAGGAGGTACCAAAGTAAAAACTGGTGGGGGGACATCCTGTGCCCACATGTGTAGAGAAATGAAGAACACAGACAGGCAATTGAGGGGAAAAACAGCAACCAAATAAAAAGCTGAAAGTTACATGTAAGCGAAAAATACACTAGTAATAAAACAATAGTAAGACAAATTTTAAAAGAGAACAATAAAACACCATCAAATATGCAAAAGACTATCAAACAGTTTGTCACGCCTTAACATATGCATTTAAAAGGGGGCTTAGTATATCTCTTATGTGCCGACGCAAACTATGTTATGAAGGACTTCACTTAATAATTTATAGTAAAGGATTCCAAAGCAAAATTGCTGGAAACGACGCTGTCGTTTGATTGCAGTTAGTTTTCACATTTTGGAAGGGGGGGGGGGGGGGCGTAGGTTATTATTTTCAGAAAACCGTGTGTTATAATGGAAAAGATGTGTTAGGGGTAGTATGTGAGTGGGAATGTCCCTGTTTCCGCTTCTGAATAATGAAATACCAATTTGAAATTGAAATGTGGAAATTAATGGCAGAATGTCTGCAGTGTAAAAAATGGGTGCTGCTGATTTTGTGCACGAACTATGTGTAATAATACGGACTGCTCCTTTTTTGGAGGTGAATGAGAGATGTGAGGTGTGTGGTGCAGGTGCTGGCCCAGAATGAAATGCAGTAAGGTGACTGTTAATGAAAGCATAATAAAGCCATCTTAGAGCATGTTGCTGAGAGCAGTGTCTTGTGCGAATAAGTACGCGGAGACCGCAAGCAGTCTTCTTGATGAGAGAACTTGTGTGAATATGATATTTAAGTTAAGCATATAACATTACACAAAGTAGTGACGGTTGATGGGGTAATGACGCAGTTATGGATGTAAATATCAGGGACAATGTTAATGCTTTTTTGGGAGAAGCGACAAAAAGAGCCAGGCCGCGGGGCGGAACCCCCGGACAGTGGCAGCGTAAGCTGGAGGAGCGACCTTCTTAGAGGCCACGTTAAACGCTTGTGGAAACTAGTGCAAGTAGGGGTGACAGGTATCCGCGGCGCCATAACTCTTATCATTTCGCCAAGTAGGGAAGTACCCACTACGCCATAATTTCCGCCGTATTGTAACGCACAAATATGTATAACCGCACATCTTAGAGAGTCTCCTGGCGTCGTTTTCCCGAGAACTAACCGAACTCTCGACCCGGCGTCGACGGCGAGCGGCGGTTTCGGCTTCCCTCTGCACAGCTGTCTGTTGTGCTCGACGTTGCTTTGCTGCAGCCGCGCGCGTAGCTCTGCGATTCGCTCCTTCAGAAGCGGTCCTCGTCTTACGAGGAGGCGCTATCAGGTATATCGAAGAGCCAAATCAGGTTGCTGTCGGGGTTGCGCACGTCGCATGCCGCGTGACGCATGGCACGATACGACAAAACTGCTTCAATGGGCAGCGCTTCGTAATGGTGATGGACGGAAATGTTGAAGAAGATTCTTTCATAATGATGATGTTGGTGATGCCTCCGTAATGGGTTCATAGCTACAAACCATGCAGCCCTGTGTTGTTTCAAATGATTCCTCGAACAATCCACTCACCCCGACGTGTAGTGGCGTATTATTATCCTGCCACGTAACATTAGATTGGTTAATGAGATTCCTCGGCGGACGTTCTGCCTGTTTAGGTCTTATAGCGACAATTTTTCAAGCACAGGCGTAGTGCATTCAGTCAGTGAATTTGTCTTTTATGCTGACAATGTCGTTAGGGGTATTTGTGCGATTATTGTCGGTAGGTCACGGCAACAGTGCCTTATGCAGTTTGCGAATTTCTGAGCGCACTGTAATAGATACCATGTATGAAAAAGGAAGAACAGGCGTAGCTCAGTAGTAGAATGCTCGACTGCCACGCAGAGATTGTCTGTTCGAATCCACGCAGAGGACGAGTTGGAGTACTCCTAGGTCCTGGTTTTTTTTTTCTAAAGTTTGCGCAATATTGGTTGCGGACACCGGCGGCGGCGGACAACTACGGCGCAGAACCGACCCTTGTTGTGATCTCATAACAGCTTACGCTGTAATAACATAAAATTTATCTTAAAGGGACCGTCTACCGTCGTTCATCGCTCTCCTGTATTTTGGCTCAATAGAAAGCGTACCTTTCGAAGTGTCCCAGCGTGCAGTGGTTTCTCCAGAAACTCAATAGAAATTATCAAAACACAGTTTTTTTCATCTTCGAAGTCGCTCCTTTCCTAGTGTAGGCATGCTAGCAACTATGGTTACCGCGCATGATGCGTCGTCGTCTCCCTGGAAACCCTTTCGGGCGCGGGAGGCATCTCAGCGCGAGCCGGCTTCAAGGTCGACATTCCAGAGGCGACTACGAGGAGGAGAGGTGAGGGAAAGTCGGCGCGCGGGGGTGCGTCTCGGACATGCAGCGCCGCATGCATGACAAGCGCAGAACTACGCGCCTCCGCAGGCAGACGAATTCGAAGGCAGCGCTACCTGCGGCACCCCGAAAGCAGCGAAAAAAAGAACAAATTGCTCTTGCACGCTATAACAAGGTCTCTCATAGGGTGAAGTACGCTTGTAACACATACATAATAGTTTTTCAGCAGAGTATGCATACCTGCGTGGGCTGGTTCTCGTACACTTGGAAATTGGCAAACACACTGTTGGGTGTCGCTAGCGGCGTTTTTTGCACCACTTTCAGAGCGAAATTAAAAACATAATTCCTTTTTTGTGGGGTGAAAGCGTGCTCGTTCCCGTAAATGTGACGCACGATCTGCCCAATTTTACCATAATCTTAAAAAATTTTCCGAGCGGTAGACAGTCCCTTTAACGGCGTTGATTTTCAAGTTATTCTTGTACAAGGAAACCAGATTCGCGACATCAAAGTTTAATTTCGTTATTATGTTGTTAAGATCTTTGTCACTGGGAAATATTGCGGTGTCATCAGCATAAAAGGTAGCAGTCAGCGCGATGATGGTAGCTCAATGATGTAGATAAGGAACAACAGAGGTCCCAAACTTGAGCCTTGTGGATATCCCTGGTTGGTTGTTATGGGGGAGGATAAAACACCTCCATAATTGACGACCTTGCTCTGTTTCGTCTCGTCCCCCCTTTTGGGTCATTCCACGCCAAACGTCCCAAACATTGCGCTTGACCCTCTACAATTCTATGGTAAAAAGTTGTGGACGTCATATGAGTGTACTATTTGCCCTCGAAAAGTATTTCTTGGAAAACATTTTTTTCGTCTGTTACAGTGATTTGAATTTTGACGTTGTGGGGGAAACCTAGGTTGCGAAAAAATACTCTAAAAATGTAAAATACTTGAAGTAACACCTTAAATATCTGCCATTGCTTGAAAAGGAATGGCACTATCTTATTATCACCCATTGACGACCACTACTATGTCTCACGATGTGCTTTGTGGAGAAGCAAGGCTGCAATTCCGAGCCAATTTTGAATATCTTATTTAATATTCTACGAATATTATTCAGCATAGGACTATATCACATGGCTGGATAGTTGGCAGTAAGCGTGCCATAAAAGTATTGAAGTCGATGACTGAGTAGTTTCGAAGTGGAAGGGGCGCAAACATTGTAAAATGCGTGAAATGGCTCACTGTTCAGGCACATGTTGAGTGGTGATGCATTCCAAGCAAAAATGCACGCTTGGTGTCATTTGGAAGAGTAAACAAAGGAGACTTATTAAATGCGAAGCATTTCTTAGCGAACTTCGGCGGCTTTGAGCGTATCTATCTATCTATCTATCTATCTATCTATCTATCTATCTATCTATCTATCTATCTATCTATCTATCTATCTATCTATCTAGCCGCCTACGATTTTGTGCTTTCCTGGCCGTTTCCTTAATGGCATGTTTACGAAAATTGGTATGCGACATGACTGCATGACGAACATAATGACAGG
This sequence comes from Hyalomma asiaticum, assembly GCA_013339685.2. Classification (NCBI taxonomy): domain Eukaryota; kingdom Metazoa; phylum Arthropoda; class Arachnida; order Ixodida; family Ixodidae; genus Hyalomma; species Hyalomma asiaticum. The sequence continues at coordinate 55,726,480 of CM023491.1, forward strand.
TCATAAAATGAAAATCATGACATGCATGTCATGAGCGGCATGATTTACATGCCACAGTCTTGGTGCTCTCCTGGCAGTTTCGCTGATGGGATGTATACGAAAATTGGTATGCCACAACATGACAAATGAGAGGTCATAACACGAAAATCATGACATGCATTTCATGAGTGGCATGATTTAAATGTCACGGTCTTGGTGCTCACCTGCTCGGTTCCTTAGCGGGATGTATACGAAAATTGTTATTCCACAACATGACTGCACGACGAACATAAGTGACAGATCATAACATGAAAAGCATGACATGCATGTCATGAGCGGCATGATTTACATGAAACAGTCTTGGTGCTCTTCCGGCCGTTTCGGTAATGGGATGTATACAAAAATTGGTATGCCACAACAGGGCTGCATGGCGAACATAAATCACAGGTCATAACATGAAAATCATGAGATGCATGTCATGAGCGACATGATTTACATGCCACGCGTTTCGTTAATGGGACGTATATGAAAATTGGCATGTCACAACAGGAATGCATGTAAAACAGAAATGACAGGTCATAACATGAAAATCATGATATGCGTGTAATGAGCGACATGATTTACATGCCACAGTCTTGGTGCTCTCCTGACCGTTTCGTTCATGGGATGTATACGAAAATTGGAGTGCCACAACATGACTGCATGAAGAACATAATGACAGGTCATAACATGAAAATCATGACATGCATGTCATGAGCGGCATGATTTACATGCCATGGTCTTGGTGATCTCCTGGCAGTTTCGCTGATGGGATGTATACGAAAATTGGTATGCCACAACATGACAAATGAGAGGTCATAACACGAAAATCATGACATGCATTTCATGAGTGGCATGATTTAAATGTCACGGTCTTGGTGCTCACCTGCTCGGTTCCTTAGCGGGATGTATACGAAAATTGTTATTCCACAACATGACTGCACGACGAACATAAGTGACAGATCATAACATGAAAAGCATGACATGCATGTCATGAGCGGCATGATTTACATGAAACAGTCTTGGTGCTCTTCCGGCCGTTTCGGTAATGGGATGTATACAAAAATTGGTATGCCACAACAGGGCTGCATGGCGAACATAAATCACAGGTCATAACATGAAAATCATGAGATGCATGTCATGAGCGACATGATTTACATGCCACGCGTTTCGTTAATGGGACGTATATGAAAATTGGCATGTCACAACAGGAATGCATGTAAAACAGAAATGACAGGTCATAACATGAAAATCATGATATGCGTGTAATGAGCGACATGATTTACATGCCACAGTCTTGGTGCTCTCCTGACCGTTTCGTTCATGGGATGTATACGAAAATTGGAGTGCCACAACATGACTGCATGAAGAACATAAATGACAGGTCATAACATGAAATCATGGCATGCATGTCATGAGCGGCATGATTTACATGCCATGGTCTTGGTGATCTCCTGGCCATTTCGTTAATGGGATGTGTACGAAAACTGGTATGCCACAAGACTGCATGACGAGCATGAATGACAGGTTATAACATGAAAAACATGACATGCATGTCATGGGCGGCATGATTTGCATACCACGAGTTTCGTTAATAGGATGTATACCAAAATTGCGATGGCACAACACGACTGCATGACTATCATAAATGACAGGTCATAACATGAAAATCATGACATGCATATCATGAGCGGCATGTTTTGGATGCCACTGTCCTTGCGCTATACTCCCATTTCGTTAATGGGATGCATACGAAAATTGGTATGGCACAACAAGACTGCATGCGTGGCGATCATAAATGACAAGTCATAACACGAAAATCGTGACATGCATATCATGAGCGGCATGATTTACATGCCACTCGTTTCGTTAATGGGATGTATACCAAAATTGCTATGGCGCAACACAACTGCATGACTGACGTAAATGACAGGTCATAAAGTTAGAATAATGACATGCATGTATGAGCGGCATGGTTTACATGTCACAGTCATGGTGCACTTGCGGCCGTTTCGTTAATTTCATATGTACCAAACTCGATATAGCGAGACAACAATGCAAATAAATTTTACGTTCCTTATGCGTGCTTCGTATTTCCTTGATTCCCACTGCACGTGGGATCTGCCAATTTTTTGCGAGAATTTAATAGGAGTGATTTTTGTTTTAGGCGGAGAAACAAAAATTTATGTTGGGCGTGCGCGGCGTGCCTGGGCGCGGGCCCGTAAGTCCGCTTCACTGCGTCGGCATACTTCCTTGGGACAACTGAAATATACGGCGCCCACGCGGGTGGCAAGATCGTGTGCTGCAGTGAGTTTTCTTGTTTCGACACGCATTCTTCGGCTTTCCGCAGTGCCGCCGACGAAGTCTTAGGCAAAGCGAGAGCTCGAGTGCTCGAGTAGATAGATAGATAGATAGATAGATAGATAGATAGATAGATAGATAGATAGATAGATAGATAGATAGATAGATAGACAGACAGACAGACAGACAGACAGACAGACAGATAGATAGATAGATAGATAGATAGATAGATAGATAGATAGATAGATAGATAGATAGATAGATAGATAGATAGATCCGTATATCCGTATATCCGCTTCACGAGGGTTTGGTGGGGGCGCAGAGTCATAAGCCAGCCAAGATTAGCTGCGGCGCATTTCGCCATTTTGCCAAGGCGCCCGAAGCTCGCCCTAGCGAGTGTCCTCGCGATGTGTCTATGGTGAGCTTTTAACGTAAAGAATAACAGCAGATTACGCGCGTATTTGAATGAGATCACGTAAAGGTACCTTTAGAGAAGCCGAGAACAGCGCTGGCAAGTGTAGGTGGAGCGCGCGCTGAGATGCCGATTCGCAGTAGATCTTCTCCTGTACTTTGCACCTTGATGTGTGGTAATTTCAAGCACTTCCATGGTTTATACTAACGCAATGAAATCCCTGCTCACGTGCCGAGGTAGCGAATGCTCAGTGTTCATTTTGTTTCACTGTTATGGATCCTATGGCGTCAAATGTTATATTATAACTGCTTATTCCTTCAGTTCAACTAGGTTCTGATCTTTAGCATCTCTCTCTTTCGACAACGCCAGTGTGTATTTATGTGCATGTTTTTCCCAGCTTTTTTCTGCCGGGGAGTGAGAAAGTGAACTACGCTCACGTGAACTGTGCTGAGAAAAGATATACGCTCACGCGTTTATTCTAATCGCAGATTAGGGGACTTCATGGAAGAACCAAACGGTATAGGAGGAAACATATACATATCGAATGACGTAGTCAACAAATCTTTTCAGTTTACGATTATATTTATTCCACAATCAAGCAGCATTTGCAGAATAATATCACGCATCGCTCTTTAATTGCTTGCACATGGAGTCATATAGCATATATTTTGGTTTATCCGTGCACTGTTTATCGAAATCAAGTTCGCAATCCGTAGATATTACTCCTCTTGTGGTGTTTACGTGGTCATCCCACACCCGCATTTCGCACTCTTCCTTGCCTGCAACAATGAATAGATGGAGAAGCGAATAAACAAAAAAAGTTAAATAAATGCTCTAAAGGATCCGTCTTGTTGATTTCTTTAGTACGCAAAATGATCAGAACATTTCTCTGAATATTCATTTCGAAGTAGCGTAGCATATGACATCGTCTATTCTTAATTAAAGCGCCCATCGGCCAAATGACCTTCCGTTTCATTTCCGTTCTCTCATAATGAAGAGCTAATAATTCGATATCAAAGCGCAAAAACAAGTGAGCAAGGTAGCAACGCAAAGCATGACGAATCAAGGCGAAGCTAGTTGAATCAGTCGAAAGCAATGCATACGAAAGCAAGCAAGGGGGCAGGGAAAAGAGTTCAGTGACGTTTCCTCGAATGCTACTTTCACAGCAAGTTCGCTAGGAGCCGAAACACTCCTGGAATCTGGAGTGCATAAGTTACTTCTCGATGCAATCGATGAGCAGATAGCTAAAACCGATTTAGAACAGGGAATGTTGCAGGAGCCAACGTTTCGACAACGTTTCGACAACGTTACGATATCGTTTCGAACTCCTGCGACATTCCCTGTTCTAAATCGTTTTTAGCGATCTGTTCATCGATTCAAGCCTCCATGTTCCCCTGAGCTTCTCTTCTCGATACAATGATACATGAGCAAATTTATAGTTTTCTGGATTTCTCTTTGTTATTAGTTCATTTTAACACGAAGTTTGGAACAATATAGCCAGGGTCATCAATACAGCGCCTCAGCCTGCACTCCCGTTCATCTAACACACCCACAGCCTCTATTTTAGCTATGTAATCTTATACATAGGACACGTTTGCTAAGATTAGAGAGTTTCTAGAACAAAGATTTCTAGAGTTACTGTACTTTTTTCTGAAGATGGGGAGGGTGACTGTGAGCTCCGTGATGTCTTTTTACCATGTCATTTGAATTGTTTAATGTATTGCATGCTATATTGTTTTTTTTTTGGAAAGAAGTTACAGTTTTAGAATAGTTACAGAAGTAATAGGAGGTCACTCACCACTGTCCAGAAAGATCAAAACCATGCACTTTTCTTGAACGCGATAATGTACTGCTGTATATTTGCGATCTGATGTACCTGAAATAGAGCACATTTTGTTTACAGTCGCATAAAATAAAATTCACCAAAGCCTTGCAATTTTTAATGTTCGATTCGCCTGCACGGTGGTACAGTGATTGTAGGGCTCAGCTGCTGACCAGAAGGGTGCAGGTTCGATACGAGCCGCGGCGATCACATAATATCATGAGTTATTACATTTTCCTCATTCGAATGACGGATTCCGCGTGAAAGGGCTCCGGTTTATAAGCTCTGGAGTCGTCATACATGCTTGTGCCATCAAAGTGCGAAGTTGGAGACGTTTATCTGTACGATATGCGATCTCATAATAACATAATAAAACACACATCCCCAATCTTTTCAGACTTTGAAGAAACCACCACACAGGGGTAGTCATTTCTATGTGCTGGCCAACTGTTTAGCCTAAGAGATGTGAAAGTAATGCTATTCTTATTATTATTATTATATTATATATTATTATTTATTATTATTATATTATTATTATATTATTTATTATTATTATTATTATTATTGCAAAGCCCTATAAGGAAAGGATCAGAATTGAGTTCGAAAAGAGCATATCTAATGATATAAACTAGCGCAAAAATGACATGAAATCAAAGTCTAAAGCAAACGCCCATCATCGATCACCGACATTCACAAATATTCTTATGGCAAGATACTAAAAAATTCCTGAAACCAGTTCCTTAACACTTTGCCGTGCTTAGGCTTGGCCATTATTGAATTACGCGCAGCATAAATAAAAGAAGCACCTTGGGCTTTGTTCGTGTCGCCTTCCGCTTCAACACTCCTCTTCTTCGCCAGCTCGCTTATAGGAGCGGGGTGCTCACCAGCGACGACTGCGCCTCGTTCGTCCAGCCACTGTGCCGAGGCCACGGCTGATGCATGTGATTGCCATGTCTCTACCGTTGTGCGCCGGCCTCAAACTGAGGTGGCTAGCATATTACGCGAGAGCGCAGTGATCAGTCCGGCACAGCTTTCGTCGGAGAAACATTATCCGAAAGGCACACTACCCCACTTGCTTTTTTTGTACGTTATCGCGTTCGTGTAGGGTGGGGTAGCCAACGGGACGCCTTTCTGGTTAACCTTCCTGCCTTTCTGTTTTACTGCCTAAGCTGTTATGAGATCATAACAAGGGCCGTTTTTGGCGCCGTAGTAGTCCGCCGCCGCCGGTGTCCGCAACCATCATCGCGCCAATGTTAGAAAAGAATAACCGGGACTGAGGAGGATTCGAACACCCGTCCGCCTGCGTGGCGGTCGGGCGTTGTACCAGTGAGCTACGCCTGTGCTTGAAAAATGATTGCTAAAAGACCTAAACAGGTATAAAACCTGCCGAGGAATTTCTATTAACAAATACAATGTTATGTGGCAAAATAGTAATATGCCACTACGCGTCGAGGAAATTGGATTGCATAACGAGTGCGAGGAATCATTTGAAAGAACACTGTGGTGCATGCTTTGTAGCTTTGCACAGTGGTGCTTGCTTTGTAACTCTGCACCCATTACAGAGGCATTATCAACAACATTATGAAATCTTCTTCTTGAACTTTACCGTCATCATTATTACAAAGCGCTACCTCGTGAAGCGGTTTTGTCGTATCGTGTCATGCGTCACACGACAGGCGACGTGCCGAGTCCCGACAACAACCTGACTACCTGTTTTTCTCCTACTCTGTAGGTTGGCACATACCCAATGCAGCAGATTGGACCATACTGTTTCGACTTAAAGAGCACATTTATATGTGTGGTTTCGCGAAGCACAAATGCTGAAAATAAAGATAAAATTCTTTCGGTTTCATTTAGACATTTCATAATTGCTAAACAAACCTGACTTGGCTCTTCGATATACCTGATGGCCCGATCACTTGGCCATATCCCCAAGCGCTTACAATGACCTCTGAGAAGGTCGCTTCTCCAGCTTATGCTTTCACTGTCCTGCGATTCCGTGCAGGCCTGGTGTTTTTTGTCCTACCTTCCCTCCTACTCGCCCTTGCATCAGTCTTAACCACATTCCCTTCCCCTTCACATCCAGTCGCTTAACTATATTGCACAAGGCTATGTAACGCACACTCTTTCACCATTTATCATCCCTCTTCCCCACCATCTCACCACTCCTCCTCACCCTCACTGCCCTATCACACTCGTTTGCTCGTATGCACGGCTATGATATGTTAGAAGCTGCTCGGCATATACTCGCCTTCTGTGGAGCGTACCGGCCGTGTAATGTCCAATCCCGGAGTTTTCAAGGTCTAAGCATCTTTGCTATTAAAAGAAAGTCACGTCGACTTGCTCGAACAACGCCATGGGCAAGTTTTCTCAGACATAAGGGAAGTACAAAGCTGGCGTCATGACCTGTTTTCTGCATTTACCGGACGTTTCCGACGTCAAACGCCCTGTTCAGCTGTGCTACCCATTGGAAGTCGAACCTTCTGGGCGCTGGACGATGCCGGAAATTCGCTTTCAGTCCGCCTAGAAGACGAACATCCATCGTTATGGTTCTTCTCTCTCCTCGCCTACTGCCGCTCGTTTCAATTAATGCAGCCATTCTTTGTTGCTTCCCTGTTCCATTAAAAGAACAGTGTGCATTTTAACAAGTGCCGTCGCTTTCATAACGAAGACAGCCTGATAGCTGGCGGGCCATGGGTCCACCACAGCCCATGTAATTACTTTTGGGTGAACAATAAAGACATCGAGGTAACCAAAATTACCTTCCATCACGGGCCATACCTTTTAATCGTAGCTGGTTTTGGCAAGAACCCCGTCAGTTATTATATTACTGAATCTGTGATTTTCTGACCAATACCAACACTCTGTACTCAGCGTGCAATTTGCTACAACAGTCACGCGTGTCGATCGAGATCGACTCAACTCTACCGAAACTGTTTTCAACAGCTCCTGCCCATGAGTCGTGAAATGCGCACGCGGTGAGTGATGTGGTTAGCTTTCCGGGCTTTCCCCGACGTTCACAGGAGGCAACCAATATTGTCGCGGCTACCGGCGGCGCACACTGATCCATGGATACCTGGGCAGGCGGCCGCCGTGTGAGGAGCCGCCTTCGCTAGATTGCGCCCAGCTGCTATGCGAGTTGAGAAGCAACACCAATGGAAACGAGGAAGGTGACACTAACAATCCCATAGCTGTTATGGCTCAAGGTGCCCCGCTTAGTTCTTGGTGTAAATGATTCGAGAACTACGTAGCCTAACGAGGACTACAGTGTCAACAAACCGTCCAAGGCCGTTTTAAAGGCTGCTAATATAGACTTAACAAAAGGAAATGGCCCAATGGCTCGTTCATTGGGTAGACACAACCTAATAAGGTTCCTTATGTTCAAAAATATTATCTGAATAACTCGTCGAAGGGAATGGAATTTGGCATGCGGAGCGTAAATATATTTACGTAGTTTCGGCACTTATTCTTCCGACAGATTATAACTGAATGCTTGAATGTCACAATTAACAATCTTCAACGCAGAGCTGAGCGAACGGGCCCCCATGACGTTGGAGTTTCTAGCCACAATTGTTTATGTGAGCAATGTTGCCAGATAAGAAAGCGTTTCCTGGAGTTGCGGATATCATGCCGTTGAGTCAACGTGTACTGGACAAACAGGAGGGAGCGCTTTGTACAATCACCAAAATTTTCTGCCCTGGCTACAATTCATTTCCTTTTTCTTTGGGTTCACACAAAGCGTCGTCATGGGAATTTTTGCTGATGATATTCTCGGAAACTGAAGTTTCTGCAAGTGCTTTATTTCACCATGCTAATAACGAAGTTTTGGAAGCTATGTACGAAAATTACGAATTGTTCTGTGGCTGTCGTTATATTTTTAAATGCTTCCTTTAAATGCTTCCATCACTGATTTGATGATATTGTAATAACCCTTCTCAAACCAAGAATTTTTGCATGGAAAATGCCCGAGGGTTTCTGAGTAACTTAAAATGTATGCGTTATTGTTTATGTAAAGGCTCGCGAATACTGCGACCGTAACACTTAGTGGTTTACCCCGTTGCCCGCTGGCGTCCATCACAGGTCCCCTCCCTGTTCCCATGTTTAGAGATGCCTTGACGTTACGGCAGGTTCTGAAAGAAGTGTTTAAGAAATTGTATCGTTACTTAAACACATTTGTTCTCATTATAGAGATTACCTTCACGAAATAAACGTCATATTATCAGCAGCAGTCGACACCTCATCATGGAAATCCACATGGAAAGAGCGCATATCATGTTCCTCAGTAAAGTGGGGTGTATACTGACATATGTTTAGTGAAATGAGTACCAGGTGGCACTCTTGTATTTTACGCTGCACTTTAGTTGCAATTGGAACCTCAAAAGAAATTGTGGAATCTATGAAAGAGGAAATATTAGGGGTTGTGTGTGATTGATAAAACTCTGAATCAGAGATATTTTATACAAGGACACAATTAATTTGACAAAATAATTTCTCGATTGTCTGTGATAAAAGAAAAGGCAACGTAATTAAGACAGCGTGGATCTGGAACTAATACACACGCGGACAACATTTCTTCGCGACGAAGTCAACGCAATGGAACCAGCCTTTGCCACCGTTAAGTAAAGTAGTCGTGCAATTGCGTCGCTGTTTACTTCGTATGGAATATCGTTGCAAACTAATCATGCTCAGTAAAAAGAGGGACGTCCGGGTGTAGGTGTAGTTGTAAACAAAATAGGATGGCATGCACTCACGGCGGGAGTCTGGCCAAGAGGCAGCTCGTTAGAAAAAATTGAGACCCAGCAATTTCTCAGTAATTTTGAGCAACTTAACGTAAGTTGAAGAACTTGTGGAGGTAACCAGCTCTTCTTAAAAGAAAAAGCGGGTAAATGCTTTGCAGGAACGGATAAGCTGAAGCCTATAGAAATTATGGTGATAAAAGTGAATAAAGTAAAATAAATAAAGAAGCTGAAGTCTCTGCCTGTAAACGAAATATTTTTGAACGCTTCATATATTCCTGCAATGTATTGCCGACCCTTCGGTCACTGACATCCGGAACGTGAAAATATGGGTCAAGAATGGGTGAGCCTGAATGTGGGTGAGCCTGAATAACCGCAGTGACAGTATAAGCCAGCGAAACATCCCACTGTTTCTTCAGGGAAACGCGTTGATGTGACTACGGTGCTTGAATTACAGCTGAGGGTGTCTAAGGCGCTATTCAGGCTCTTAAATAGTCTTCTGCTTACCAGGAGGAGCGGCGGACTGTCTGTGTGCGTCTGTGTGTGTGTGTGCACTGTGCTGTATTATGTGCTCATCCTCCCTCTTTCCTCCCCATATTTCAACATCTCCCATCTTGTTCGCATGGATAGGGTAGCCTCCTGGATAACTGCTTAACCTCCCTGTTCTTCCTGCTCGCTATTTCTTTCTTCTCAAAAGAGTTACGCATGAAATAAAATATAACTACTGAAAACGAAACTTTGATGTGATATCGTGTATCCGATACTATGGCGAGCCGTCAGCGTCTCGACGGCGACGACGATGTTGCGCCTCAGCTGCTCTGCGCGTTCGAACTGAGTGCGAGAGTCGAACGGTCAAGACAGCAACACGGCGACAAGCGCGACAGCGTCTGTGCTAGTGCATCAATAAATGTGGGCAACCAAACGCTTCACGTCTTTCCACAAGTGGTGACCCCGTACTTCCAACGGCAACGCACCACCTGCTCGTCCCTTCGCCAGCGCACTGAGTGTCTTCGGTGACCACGGCAAACGCCTTCAGCCTCATTCATTCCGGCTGACGATAGACACCACATCCAACAGCGACGCGGTGCCGAATGCAACGGCTCGCCATAATACTCTATTGGAAGGTTGATATCCGCCCTCAATTCATATTCGAAAATTTTGGCATTCTCACAACCCAAACAAAAACACAAGTGGGTCGAACGCTCCAGTTAAGCGACGGCTCCCAGACTAGATGCTGTGCCCAGCTTACACTGCCGCCTCCGTGCTGCTCCTAGCTTCGTCAGATGAACGCGTTTGTACTTGTCAAACATACATAATTAACAGCTATGCTGTTAGTCAAATCATAATGACGGCGACCGTACAAAAGCTACCACCATCATGAATTCTCGTCCTGAAGAGTTCGCAAGCGCGCTTCTTTCCTCACTTGGGCTCATGCGATCAGCGCACTGCTACACTGGCGAAACTCCGGCTGGGTGGCTCACATCTTGCACAAGGAAGCAGAAGGCGCAGACAGTGGGCGTCGATTATCCGGTGCACAGCGTGCCGTAAAGCTATAAGTTTACGCATAGCTTCGCGCCACGAGAACATGCGTCCTGTTGTGGCGTTATTAGCAGCTCCTCAATGGAATTAGCATGCCGTGTGTAGGATAGCAAGAGGGCGGGACGGCGTCTAGCCGAGGCCACGCGTTCTCCGTCTGCCACCGTCTCTGGTTCGAAGCGAACGTCTTTACGCTGAGCTCGGTGCGCAAATATTTGAAGCGTTCGCTGGGCCTCGCAGTCATTCGTGACGCGTTTCCTCCCACGATGAATTACGGGGGTACGGGATACAAGACAAGCCCGGACAAGCGAACTGCCGTTCGGCTTCGCTGCTACTCTAGTCTTGCGCCACTAGTGCAAGATTGGCAAATTCGGTTGTGGTAAAAAACATAAGAACATTTGACACTCTGTTGGCTGGTGGTTAGTACACATAAATACTTACTTGGTAAGAAGATCAATTGAGTAACACTCTTCGTATTCATAATCAGTGCCTACGAGGGATTTCTTGGTAGTACTAATACACTGATCTGGGACACCCTCGGTACTGTCCAGCACAGTGCTCAGAACCGTCCAAATTTTTTGGTCTGTTCCCAGAAACTGAAAGCAAAAGATGTATTGCGATTTAGCGGAACTGCTACAAAGTTAAAAAGAAATGTTGCTCCTGTTATGTCGGTAGTAGTAACGAAACCTAACAAAAAATTCACAGCATATCCACGGAGTGAATGATGATGAGTGGGCGAAGCTCCGGAGGTTCATCGTAGATCGTGCCGAGTTCCGGAAAAATTTAGTTAACGGACACGATACGAATCCTTATGGTCAACTACACACAAGTGATTTCTCCCACCGGCACTTCATTGCATGTCAATATCCAGTGCCTATATATATATATATATATATATATATATATATATATATATATATATATATATATATATATATATATATATATATATATATGGGTGGCCAGTGAACGGTTCTCCAGTCGAGGACGCGCCTCCCACACGCGCCCTCCTAGTAGCGCGTGCCTAGTAGGTAATGCGCTACTACAACGGACGGACAGACCCAAACCTTAAGGAGCTTCGCCCCTAAAAAAAATTGGCCGCGTATCTGAGTGCTTCGCTGCAAATGTCGTCGAAAGACTATAGTCTTCTGCCGGCAGTACTACGCTGCGTGATATATGGACGCCATCTGGCAGCGCCGTTGGGAAACATGAGCTTGCGCAAAATCCCTGGACAACTGCTAGGTGGCAGTACCAAATCGTCGGCAGGGGTCTTTTTCGTGCATGGCGTCGCATTTTTAGCGCAGCCTTATAAACACTAGGGTCTTTAAACACTAGGGTCTGTAGAATTGTGTATCTATGTATTTTCTAGTAAAGAAACACACCACCTAATAGTTACGTATTGATGTTGCGCCTCAGATATGTGTAATGTTTTCTTTTTGATCGACAATGTTCACAAGTATGAATGTAGCTAGCAGTTCAAGATGGCTGGGCGTTAGGCAAGTGCTTAAACTTTGGCCGGGTGGCTGAATCGTGTGACAGACTGACAAACAGAAAGACAGGCGGAAAATTCGGCGTTGAAGTATCCCAAGAGAGACTTTGGTCCTTAAAAATTGGCAGATATAGCTCGCCTGTTAGAATCCACAAAGAGGAAACTTGTTATGAGCGCGCCTTACCTCATCTCTTTGCTCGTGTCTTCTGCCCCCCATAACCGATTAACGCGGAGCGTGCTGAGAGGTGTCAGGTAGCGGCTACAACATGCACAGTGCGGGGAAGGAAACATAACTAGAATCAGCATGAAATGAATGCGCGTGAGGGGCAACCTAATGGTAATGGCTTGAGGTTACGGCTGTCGCAACTTGAGTTTATCGAATAGCAAAGTGAAGCTTTAGAACGACGAAACGACGGTAGTGTTTGTGAATTTCTTTCCGATGCCCGACATTCTTGTCTACGTCACTCATCGTAACGCGTCGGCAGCTTCTCTTGGGAAATGATGCGTGGCGTACTTACCACAGCAACGACACGCTTTGAGATGCACAACTACACTCGTTTGACTTGACTGTCATCTCTCAAGTTGGTGCGTGACCGCATTGCGACAATTAAGGAATGATATAGCTGTATTTTCCCTCTTGTTAGCGCGCTATAATGAGATAATGTGTCGCCACTATAGGCTAACCCTAGCGCAGACGATTTTTCTAGTCCGGGTGATATAGCTTTATTCGAAGCTACTTGGCTAATCGCGAGAGTTGCTAAAGCCGCTACAGGCATGCATCGTCTCCCGCTGGGCACCTCAAGCCTACAAATATGCCAAACCATTTTTCCTTGTCGGCCTTCACCTCTTTCGCAGTACGTACCCAACCTGATCCTCGTACAAGCCGTTGTCCGTAAGGACGGACTGTAGCACATGTTAAACCATGACGTGTAGCACACGTTAAACCCCTTACCACCAGTGGATTTCATAGCAGAATTTTTTTATTTCATGGCCTGATCTTACATCACGGTGTTCCACTTCACCTGCTCACCGATCGTGGCCACTGTTCTCTTTCAAAGGTACTTGACGGCCTTCTTTGCTCAAATTAAGCATCGCCCAAGTTCACGACGGCATGCCATTCATTGCCAGGCTTACTAAACGCCCCGCCACAGTGGTCTAGTGGCTATGGCAATCAGCTGCTGATCCGACTGTCGCGCGATCGAATCTCGGCCGTGGTGACTGCATTTCGATAGAGGCGAAATGCTGAGGCCCGTGTTCTGTGCAATTTCAGTGCACGTTAGGAACTCCAGGCGATCGAACTTTCCGGAGCCCTCCACTTGGCGTCTCTCGTAATGAAACCGTATTTTGGGGACTTACGATCAATCAGGCTTTCTAAACGTCTCAACCCTACACTTAGAGGTATGCTCTTCGTGCGCATGTCTGATGGGACCGCCATGATGGGACCGCTCGTGACATTTGCCTGTATTACGTCACGCCATCATATTACTTGCAATAATACGAATAGTGGCTATGATAAGGAAAACACGCTATTTTCAGCCCATGTCGAGGGCACGCCTCAGGATCCATGGGGACAAGGTAAAGAGGTAAAAAAAGACAGAAACAAGCGGAACGCCGTAGTGGAGAGCTCGTGAAATTTTGACTACGAGGGGTTCTTTTACCTGCACTGACAACGCGCAGCACAGGGGCCTCTGGCATTTTCGCCTCCATCGAAAATGCGAGTGCGGAGGCCGTGATCGAACCCACGCCTTTTTTTCGATTTTTTGTGTCGTGGTGGGGGGGGGGGGGGGGGGGCGGCATCCTAACCACTAAACCACCGCAATGGACTTACTTGTTTTCCGCCTTTCGATCGAGTATTCTGCTGCTACTCACTTCTCCTTCTTTACACCTTGCTGCCTTCTGATGCTAACCGGACGGCGTCAATTGCTCACGAAGTCATTCTTTGAGCGGCCACAGCTCATTGCGTTGGACGTGATAGCCTTCTGACGGATTTATTCTGACGAAAAGCACCAATAGGATAGCCATATATTTGAGCGCTAGGTCCAGCTCTGGCTGGCATCTTTTCGTGTTGACCTTTGTGCAAAAATGCCACGATACGTCGGGCCTCATGCACTGGCCTCACGCATCAGGTACGACATCTGAATTTGAACTTTTCATCTGCCCCGCAACTCCATAACAGATCATTGTACTTGTTTGAGCTTTTCTACCATCTACTTCCGTCTTGAGGCGTAACGCTCCGCACCAAAGAATGCAATCATGAGGTATGGACAGGCGTTACTTCACTGCTACTCGCATTTTACATCGGAAGGGCTTAGACGCTCCGCGTTTCTTTATGTGCAGCCTTAGATGAGTCAATGTAATGACGCGATTTCGAAGTGTTGCACTGGTGTCTATCGTGGAATAAAGTGCGTGGTAAATAATTCCGGAACTTTGAACAGCGAAGCTTTATAGGTCGAGGCGAAATGCCTGTCGTCACCTGAAGACTCGGGATATCCGCTATGCGCCACAGAGGTACTAACACAAAATGCCAGTGTCCTCTCTCCCTAAATTGAAACAATTGCATTAGTAAACATTTTCGCTCAATCAGACCATAATGTTTTAGCTGTAACATACTTTACGATTGCTTCGAGCTTCTTATGCTAACGTCTCAAGAACGCTAGCTGGGTTGCAGCGTGAATCAAACAATAGCTGTCTGCGTGTCAGGCGGGTCTTTTAACAAAGACCCACGCCTGTGGTGTCGCGCTACTTTGAAAAATACCCCTATGCGTGGCGAATACCAAATATCCATGTATACTGCGGTATGATAAGGAGGTGGGAAGGCAGAGTGAAGCTGAGGAGGAGGGTCTCTCGTTAAACTGAAGCAATTCTTGACACCTAGAAGGACAATCTGTGCACGTTTCTGAAAATTTTCAAACTACAGTGGCAGACCGCTTGATTGCAAGAGTAATTTGTATTAGAAACAGACGTATTATTGAAGCACACATCCAAAATGACTGCATGGGACAATTACGTTCTCACGTCGATGACTCTATGTTAAGTCGCGGCCCACGCTCAAGATGCGGCATTAAAGACACGAAGAATATCTTCTCAGTATATGATTAGTTACTGTACCCAGAAATTTTCAGGCCTCTTGAATAAAGATTTGTTATACGAAGTGCCTCGGCTGTCAAACTAAATAGCAAAATACTCTAAATGAGCTTTTTTTCAAATACATTCACTTTAAGATTTAATGATGGAGGATATGCAAATAGACGATCATTGTTCGGAGCTCTGCTCCGCGACAGAACCCATCATTGGAATGTACCAGTGAGTGCAGATGAGCGTGCATCTCACAGAAGTAATGTGTAGATCAAAATAGTGTTGTACAGTCATCAGCGGAAAAAGAATGTGCTGAAGGTAATTCAACCATAATTGCTACATTTGAATCCAATGCGAGGTGGAGATTCCATGCTACGTGTCTTTTAAACGTACCTCTCCGAGATTAAAGTAACAAAGGCTTGGTAATGTAGCAAAATACTAACTTACCCCAGTAAGGTCGTCGAAAGATGGCACGGTATCAGTCGTGGGAGTATCATCACATACACTACCTACGGCGAAAAGTGCCAGAATTATTACACGCAGGTTCATCTTTGTGGCCTGAGTACAGCGTGTGAAGCAGTATCGGTTAGTGTACTTGTACTACTTAACGGCAAGGGGCACTATCGCGCTTTTATATATGCTTGTAGCCAAATTTTATGTAAGTTTATTCATTGCTCGTTTTCTGGATATGAAATATGGTCGGCGAACACTCACACGTTGGGCAGACGACGATGAAAAAATAGACATTAAGCCGAAACGTTGCAAGTGAAACAATTACGTAAGGCGTGAATAAAGAACACATCCTTTAAAAGAGCGCGTAATCGGATTTATACACAGCACAATGCAACAAATATAACTACTTTTGATCGATGAAGGCTCGGCAGCTGAACTCACAATCCACCATGCAGATCTCAGATCATTCCCAAAGAGCTGTCTTCGAATATAATGAATTATCAAACATAGCGTGTGAAACGTTTGCTGACGCAGAAAACCATGAGGCACGTTGTTAAAAGCTGCACAGTCTTGCGAACCGTGGGGCGATGGAAGGGAAAGGAAAAGCGCATCCACCAAGGTGGTATAATACTTCTCAGTCACGGTGCAGCTGTAACTTTACTTGCTCCGTGTACCGGGCAAGCCCTCTTCGCGCCCGAATAAAATGACACGATAGTTTGCAAGGATTTTCGCTTACTGGATGTGAGGCTCCTATCGTACTTTGTAGAGTGGCATTTTTGTTATTGTTCGCACGTGCTGCTCTTCTTCTCCTCTCTTTCTGAGGACTGGGGAGAGTGTGCAAAGGCGTACATAAACGAACGCTGGAGAAGGCAGTTGCCGCCCGTGACCAAGACAAGTGCGCTTGTCGAAACGTTGTCTCCTGCGACATTCCCTGTTCTAAATCGTATTTTGCGATCTGTTCAGTCGTTTGTAGAGTGGCAACGTACATGGTACAATGCTTAGAAAATATTTTAAAATATTCAGATATTCAGACAACATATGGTATTTCGAATTCAACATCTCTCTGCTGAAAGAATAGACATCTTTCCATTTGTACGTTTCACGCACCAGCTGGCATAGCCGTACAAAGGAATTGAACATTAATTGGCGTAATTAAGCTTATTCTTTATCTCTAGAGAGTGAACTTGTAATTTTATCAACAGAAGTGATTGATTTCTAGGGTTTAACTTCTCAGAACCACCATGCAATTATGAAACACGCCGTCAGGGCACTGTCACAATTGGTCACCAAGTCCTGTTTTTTTTTAAGGACACGTAGCAATGCCCTAACAGCGACTCGCCTTGATGACATTTATTTTCAGTGCAGTGGCTCAAATCTTACGCTCAGTAAACGGACGGTTGTCCAGCTGACCAAGCGTGGCTGAAAGAGGTGCACTTCAGTATCAAAGTCACCATAACCGATTAGCAGTGGCAGGGATATTCATTGGACTGTCCAAATCATCTCACATTTCAGTTTCATCGGCATATGGCTCATTTTGTTTTATATTCATATTGATCTCTCTATTCATGGCGCTTCAAGAATCACTCCTGGTTCGTTTTCCGTAATAGTTTACTTTCTGTAACAAAATTACCTCAGGGTGCATTGCCTAGATTCATCAATGTCCGATTTGGCAGCACCCTTGTTGTCCCTATATATGTTATGAAATACCCCCTTATATTCCTTTTATTTTTTTGGGGGGGAGGAGGACGTGCTTAAGACGTACAGATCTCGGTGACGTCGTCACGCAAAAAAAAAAAAAAAAACAGAGAGTTCCACGCCATGAAATAGGTGAAAGCGAAGCTGACGGTGAATGTCATGAAGGCGAAGCTGTCGGTCACCCCTTCCAACTGGAACGTTTTGAATCGATAGTTCTTATTAAGGAAATTTCCGTTCCGGTAGTAGTTGTTAAAGGGCAGCTTTTTTTTCTTGTATAATAACACCCGATGTTCCAGTTAACTGTTGGACAGTTTGCACCGCGCAATATTACCTGAACGGACAAGTCCGGTGCGAAACGTCTGCGCTGCATCATTGCTTCAGAACACTCTTTACGCGCCCATATATATTTGCTTGGTTGATTACAATTTAGTATGCATCTAAGGAAAGTGCTAATAGCCTTCCCTGTATTTTATACCGAATTTAACACTAGGTTTTAAAAATTGTTTAAGTGAAGCGCCCACAGCAAAGGCTTCGCTTCAGTTGTGTTGCAGTCGCCGGCACATAGGGTTGATATGCTTCCCACAATGTCACATACTACAAGTATCGGTGGCAGTTCAGGCATTTTGGTAAACGATATCGAAGAAAAGTAAAAGCGCACTGAACACACGGCGAAGAGAGCGAGTGTATATTTTGTGTATGCATATTTGTACTTCTGTTCGTCAGTGTGTACCATGCGGTTTTACGTTTCTAGTGATTACCGCTCTTCGCTTCGTGAGATTATAAGTTAAAATCACGCCTCACCAAGAAAATTTGACTTCAGTTCTTTATTCTCAGCGGCATAGCGGCGACGACTACTGAGGCTGCTACTATGGCCCTGGTTATACAAGCGCAGCTCCACTGTAAAGTGTCTTTTGATAGAAAAATGTTTACCAGTGTCGGGACTTCAAACCAATGCCTGAAACCACCGAAGTGCCTGAACTGTTCGATTGCAAATCCACCTCAGTGACATATGAACATATGTCACTAATAGGAATGTCATGGTGTTTCTACGAAAGGAGGATGAAAGAAAAAACTAAGGAGATTAAAGTGAAGAAAGAGTGTGAGGGAAAAAGAAAGAAAAGCGAACAAAAGTAGGACATCAGGCACGCACAGGCCATGACTTCCTTGATATTCTGGTGTTTTAAGTCCCCATGCCAGCCATGACTATGAGAGACGCCATTGTGGAGGGCTCCGTCAAGTTTCGACGACTTGGGATTCTTTACCGTGCACTGACATCGCTCAGTACACGGGCCTCAACATTTTACCTGTATCAAAATGCAGCAGCTGCCGCCGCCGCCGCCGCGTTTCCTCCCCGCGAACTTCGTATCTGAGAGCCGAGTGCCACGGCCACTGGACCACCACGGCGCTGCCACGGTGGTCTAGTGGTTGTGGCACTCACCCGCTGTCCAAGCCTTCCTTGCTCCAATGTTCCCGCTAGTAGATTAGTAGAAAGGCTCCTTATCTTTATTTGGTTCATTTCCTGGAAGCGGAGAAAGGCCGAAACATGGAACATGGGTAGGAGTGTAGCAGCCCCCTGCAGCGCAAATTGAAGATTAGGTAGATCCCAGAAGCCTCTGATCATTGCTTTATGAAGTCTCGTGATCCATTGTTTTCGGATGTTCAGCAGCAAATATTGAACCATACCACCATCATCAGCCTGTCTATGCCCGTTGCAGGGCAAAGACCCCTGCCGCAGATGTCCAGTTATCTCAGTCCTCAGATACCTGCGGCCTCGTTATCGCGGCAATCCTCTTGATCTGATACGCTCACCTAAGTTTCTGCCGTCGGCTCCCACGCTTGCCTTCGCAGGGGATCCACCGTGATACCGATAATGATCAGCGATTATCTTTCCTTCACATGAAGAGCCCTGTCCACATTAATTTCTCCTAGGATGTCATTAAATGCTTATGTCCCCTGATAAGCTCCGAGATTTTCTTGTTCTATGATGTTACACCTATGAAGGATAATGTACGAAAGCTTTATAGGTTATACCTATGAAAGTTTCTCATTCGGTTGCACCTTGTGTCGTCCTCAATTTAAGCATAACCCTTTTAGTGGGAAACCATGTTCCTACCTCGAAGTGCCGGCATGATGCGGCTGTTATGCACCTTTCGTGTTGAAGCGTACTTCGAAATTAATTGATGTCAGAAATCGCAGTACCTTACTGCACGTCTTCATTTTTCGTTTGCTTTGGTAGCCTCCGTACAGCGAAACATTTCGGCAGATACTACACATTTTGCGAATCACTCTCATGGAACAACTCATTACGGCGCATTGTTTGGCTTTAAGCCTAGCGATGTGAATTCGATCGATATGTTTTTTTTTTTTCAAATTGTGTAGGTGTATGCGAAATATCGGCTAGCCAAGCACGTGCGCAGCACAACAAGGTATAGAAAAGACATCAGTTTCATAGATGGGAAATGCGTGCTATAAGCTTCAATCATACGCGTATCAAGGGCTGCATTTCCTACGCGCTATTTATGGGTGGAACAAAGCGTGTCGAACACATGCTGGTTCTTGGGGCCATGTAGACATGGTTTAGGAAATGACTGTGACAGAGCGCAACCCAAATTATTGTCACGATTCACGATTGACACGCATTTACACCACGACTCTTGTTGCGCAACCATCGCACAGTTGCAACATGTTGCACCTGGTGAATACAACCTTACATTTACGACATTCGCCGTGTGGTTGGTATCTGGCGGTCGTTCAAGCAGGTTGGACAGGGTGTGCGTTTTTGACGCGTGCAATAATAACGCCATGAAAAACAAACGGTATGTATTCTTTTTGTTTAACGGACATAATATGTATTCTCATTAAATTGTCAATGTCTCTTTCGACTGTTCCCGTTGACAAAACTATAAACGTTAGTATTCTCTCACGTGCGACGTATGCCCGCACCTTCGAGGCCGAGAAATGCGTGTACAAGCCACACATACTCGTACACACTTAAACGTCGTATGTTGACGGGGATGTCACGCTATGATGTCAAGACATGTAATTTATATACATAATCCAATTATGTTGCGCCTTGTGAGTGCGGGTACATACCAAGTTAACGTGTCTATCAAATAATTAGTGAGGCGGGGGCAGCTAGTTAAAGGAAGATAGATAGATAGATAGATAGATAGATAGATAGATAGATAGATAGATAGATAGATAGATAGATAGATAGATCCTTCGTTCGTTCTCACGCAATATTTATCCTATATTCCATGCCCTGCGCACATACATCCGTTTAACATATTGAATTTAAATGTATAATTATCATTCATGGTAACGAAGACTACGAATCAAAGTTTTCAATAACTACCATTACAAACAAATGAGTATTTTCTTTATTATACTTCAGCTCTTTCATTACACATACCTCAACTAATCTTAATGTTCAGATCCATAAGATCTCCCAACCTAAGGTGAATCGGAGGCCTGGAAGAGTTTTTCACCGAGTTTTCATTCAAATACTCGGCCATAATGCTCACTGAAACGTGGAGCAGTAATGAAATGGATATATTTAAGCTCTCTAGTTACAGGACATTTTATTTAAACCGCCAGAGTGGTCGTGGTGGGGGTGTTGCCGCCCCGCCACGGTGGTCTAGTGGTTATGGCACTCGGCTGCAGATCCGAAGGTCGCGGGATCGAATCCCGGCCGCGGCGGCTGCATTTCGATGGAGGCGAAATGTTGAGGCCCGTGTGCTGTGCGATGTCAGCGCACGTTAAAGAACCCCAGGTGGTCGAAATTTCCGGAGACCTCCACTACGGCGTCTCTCATAATCAGAGCTGGTTTTGGGACGTTAAACCCCACAAATCAATCTGGGGGCGTTGCTCTGTTATATCTGATACCATTCAATGTGAATTGTTGGATTGCTTTACTCGGACTACCCCTGATTATGAAGTGCTTTGTGTTCGTGCCAACAACACCGTGTTTTCAGTTTGGTATCAACCACCACATGGTGATAATGCCGCGTTTCTCGGTTTTTATGATCAATTCCTGGCATATATGACAGAAAATAAGCATATACTTATTGCTGGAGGAGATTTCAACATTGACGTTGGATCTACCAGCTATATTTCTCGTGGCCTTAAGGCTGTCATTACGTCTAATGGCTTCATGAACACGATTACAGTACCTACCAGAGTGGCCCTTGAATGCGAGTCAGTTCTTGATCTTTTTATCACAAATTTGTCCGAGATAAATATTAGGTCGGGTGTTCTGTCGTGTTGTATCAGTGACCATCTTCCGATATTTTTATGTGCAGCGCTAATGACACAATATGCAACAAAGCCCCGGACAATCATGTTTCAATCAATTACGGAAGAGGCGCTGGGTGCATTTCGTGAAAGTCTATTGCAGATAGACTGGACCGATATAACAAAAATTGTAGATGCATATGACGCTTACGATAAATTTCTTGCAATTTTCAAACGAACATATCATGTGCATTTTCCGCTAAAAGAACGCAGATTAAACCGTAAAATACGAAAACCTTGGATAACGCCTGAGTTGCGTGATCAAATGAAAAAAAAAAAGAGATAAACTTTACCAAACCTTTCTGCGAACACGTTTACCGGAGGACCTAGCGGCCTTCAAGAGCTATCGCAACAAACTTACAAAATGTTTACGGTCCGCGAGAACACACTATCAATCTATGTATCTTGACGTTCCTGGCAATCGTTCCGACGTTTTATGGGCTAGATTAAACACGCTCCTTCATCGTGGTCACACTACCGCCCCTGTTTCCGAGCTGAAAGTCAACGGGAAAGATGTAGATGGGCCAGAATTGGCTGACGCATTTAATAATTTTTTTACTCATATGACTACAACCGGAAGTACGGATGATGCTTGCGAGTACGTTAAAAATCGAAATGTTCAGTCACGCTACTTATCTCCTATCACCACCCACGAAGTCTCGTCAACAATAAGAGGTATAAAAAATAGTACCAGTTGTGATGTCGATGGAATTCAAATACGCCCTGTTAAGGAAGTTTCTGATGTTGTCTCTCCTATTTTAGCACACATTTTTAATGTCTGTTTAACGAAGTTCGTTTTTCCTGTCAATATGCAAGTGGCAAAAGTGACTGTACTTTATAAAAAGGGCGATCGAAATTATTTAGGTAATTATAGACCGGTTTCAATTTTACCTGTGTTCTCAAAGGCCTTTGAAAAACTTCTACACACTCGAATTTCAAGTTTTATTGAAAAGCACAATTTACTTGCGCCTGTTCAGTATGGATTTAGAAAAAATAAATCCGCTGAACTAGCGCTTCTGGAGCAAAAAGAGTACATACTTAAAAAATTCGAAGAAAAGGCACTCGTTCTTGGCGTTTTTGTAGATTTTCCCAAGGCCTTTGATTTAGTTAATCATAAAATACTGCTAAATAAATTACATTGCTATGGTATTCGAGGCCAGACCCTATCGCTTATGGACTCTTACCTATCCAGCAGACGAAAAGTTGTATGCATAAGCAACTCTTTCTCCATTGTGCAACCTGTGCTATGTGGAGTGCCGCAGGGCAGTATATTGGGACCACTATTATTTAACATATATCTCAACGATATCATAAATATTTCCAACGAGGCCAAATATATCATATATGCCGATGATAGCAGTATATTCTTTTCAGGGCATGACATTAACGAGCTTATAAAAACTTGTAACAAAACAATGAAAACGCTAGAAAGATGGTCAGCAGCAAATGCTATGCGTATTAACGAAAAGAAAACAAAAGCTGTTATATTTCGAGCTTAGAACAAAAAAATTCCATCTCACCAAGATATAATACTGAGTACTCGCAAAATTGAGATTGTTGACAATTTTAAATGTCTTGGCATAATTTTTTCCGGGAACATGACCTGGGATTATCATGTGGGACATGTCTTGCAAAGACTAGCTCAGATAACAGGTGTAATCGGTCGAATTCGGGATTTGCTTCTAAAAAAAATTAAGCTTTTGCTATATCATGCACTTTTTAACTCTCATTTAAACTATTGTCAATTGGTGTGGGGTACAACGACGGCTACTAATGTTGATAAAGTATACATGCTTCAGAAAAAATGTATTAGGCATATATACAATGCTCATTTTATGGCATCCACTAGACCCTTATTTCGTAGCTCAGGAATAATTAAGGTACACCAGCTATATAATTATGCATTAAGCCGAAAATTCAGATCAGAAACTATTAGGCACACAAAAAATCTACGCAGTCTGGCCAACCTGCGTGCCAGGAATCTAAACTACCCCACCCGTCATGGAGAGAAATGGGAGGTTGATAAAACACGGTTAAACTCCGGCAAACAGCGTTTATCTTATACTCTTCCAGCTCTTCTGAATTATTGTGACCTAAAAGGTTTTGACTTATTCAACTGCTCATACCATGACATCCATGAATTATTTGCAACAATATAATACTTGATCTTTAAATCAATAGTACATTCAGCTACATATTTTTCTCTCAGTCCCAAATCAAAACTCTTACATATATATTTGCTTTTTTCACTTGAATGTAGATACTTCTAGGGTTGTAATCTATATGATGTATAATGCTGTAATCTATATAATGTCTTTTTATGCAGTGTATATGTCATATTTTGTTTCTGGATGACAATCGCGTTATCATGTTTATGTTTTCTACACAGTGTAATAATTTAGTTTTCAATCTCTGCTTCGTATATGTATTAAAATCGTAATTACAATGTGTACGCCCTGTCATGGCGCACTGCCCGTGAGGTGTCATATCGCCATGTTTACCGCGGTGCTGCTACCGCTCCGACTTTTTACGGTATATTTATTTTCTGCTTTCTTTTTTTTGCATGGGGCTGTGAACTAGTCAAGCTGTCTAACACAGCTTTTTTTCAGTCCTTTCTTTCTGTACGACAGAATGGAAAATAAACTTTGACTTTGACTTTTGACTAAATATATGCATCGCACGTGCTTGGAATATACTGGCTTTGAGAAATTTTAAAATGCAAACATGCTCTTTGCTTGCTAAAGTTACTGAAAGGCATAAATTTGTGCACTACAGTTTCCCATTATGCGTAACTCGTGCAAGGAGCGCTGTGCGGCCCACGTGGTTGCGGTGGTAGGAAGGCCAAAATGGCGCTCGGTTAGGGTACCGCAGTGCAAAAGCTGTGTGACAAGTGTGGGGGTGAGAGAAGCGTGAAATGGGATGCCGATATCTATCGTGTGCTTTTATTGTGAACTTGTAAGCTCAATAACTTCTGTTTACCTATGTCAATCCTGGAAAGTATTTTTGTATTTAGGTCGTGGCAATGGAAGGAACTCCTTTCAGTGCAAAACTCACGGAGTAAAGCTTCTATTCATGGCCCTTTGAACTTAGAAGTTCTCAGAAAGCACAAAACAGCCCAGTGCTTGCAGAGCCGTTGATCTAAGATCGCCTGTTCATTCAAAGGACGATACGCTATCTGCTCCCTCCATACCATCTTAGGCTCGAGGAGGATCCAGAATAAGCCAGGATGAAAGAAGTCTATCGCTGAGTGAGTATTTATAAGGAAAGCGGATGAATTCAAGATTGGGCTGTACAACGGCTCTTCAGCTTTAACTGAGGAAGACCACTTTAGTGTTTCATGAATCGGATGTAAACGTACTTTGTTGTTATTGTTGTTATGTGGGGTTTAACGTCCCAAAACCAGCTCTGATTATGAGAGACGCCGTAGTGGAGGGCTCCGGAAATTTCGACCACCTGGGGTTCTTTAACGTGCACTGACATCGCACAGCACACGGGCCTCAACATTTCGCCTCCATCGAAATGCAGCCGCCGCGGCCGGGATTCGATCCCGCGACCCTCGGATCAGCAGCCGAGTACCATAGCCACTAGACCACCGTGGCGGGGCATGTAACCGTACTCAGGTTATCACGGACGAGGAAGGGAAACGAACAGGAAAGGCAGGCAGGTTAACCTAGGCTGCGCCCGGTAGAATACCCTGCACTGGGGAAGGGGGAAAGGGAGGAAAAGTTCTAGGAAATAGAGATAGAGCAAAAAAAAACGAATAATGCTTGAGTGTCGCTGACATTAGAAAAGTTCTTCGTCCGTTTTCAGGGAGGGTTACTTAGCCCAATAGCATTCAGAAAATGTAGAAAATACAGGTATGCAAAAGAACTAGGAGGTGAAATCTTTAGACACGATATTAGGATGCTTTCCAAAGAGATTACACATTTGTGTACTCAACGCATGATGGTGTCCAACAGGATGGAATGGAACTGGAGGACATTCAAGTCAATATCAGCAAGCGTAAGGGAGCCGTGACAATAAAGTGAAATATGGCAGAGAATTGAACATGCTGTAATTAATGGAAGCAGTCAGAATGTGGTGCAAATAAAGGTAAGCATCAGTTTATGCGTTCAGAAAACTAGAGCAGTTAATATGATCACCATAGCTGATATAGCCGAGGATTAATTCAGATGTCTACAGCAGGTGTGATAACCTGCTGGGATTTAGCGCTCTTATTTCCGCTACAGAAATTTCAAACATCCCTTTGATGGCAGACCAAGCAAAGAAAGCTTTAAGGAAATGAAAAATGGCAATGGACATGGTGAGGGCTAAACAACACGATATCATTTGAGAGATGGTATGCGGAGAGGGCTAGAAAATGTGGCGACCGTCCCTATGCAATATCTCGTGTCTGATATTGCACTAGAACACTGGAGGAATGAGAACATCATCCTAACCTCGAAGGAAGGTCACGTGAAATATAGATAGATAGATAGATAGATAGATAGATAGATAGATAGATTTATTGGTTTATTTATTTATTTATTTATTTATTTATTGTCGCGTAAGTTCGCGAAAAGATTCGTCCCTTAGAAACTACGTTGCTGTTCTGGAACGGCAAGCAAAGCTATTATTGATGAATCGCGCCACGACTACTGAGCATCTCTCGTCCGTTGCGAAAAAACCCTTTGTTACCAGTGACGTTACAGAGCATACAGATTATGTTGCGCCTTATAAGAACTAATGCCCTTTAAACACTTCCAATTGTACCCATTGTACAGATGGAAATATGCGTGCGTCACAGGCGATGGCTATTGAGCCAGCGGTAAATTACGCTTTCTGCCCGCCGTCTTTCGCCACAATACCGTCGCACATCGATAAATTAACAGAGTCCACAATAGATAAAGGCACAATAAGGTAGACAAAAGAGCGCTCTTTCTTCTGGCTTTTGCTCGACCTTCTTGAGCTTTTTTCTCTTGTGCGCGCTACGAAATGCTCCATGAACACCTAGCAACTCGGCTAACTATCATTGGTGCTGTTGAGCTGCCATAATAAATGAATAGCCGCCTCTGTCAGTACTCATATGCGTGCGCAACGCGTGCGTCGGACTCATGTAATCAAATCGTTACAAAAGCCATAGTACCATCAAATGCAGTGAGAAATATCGCCAGGACTGCTCGTATTAGTGTAGCATATGATACATTCTCGTCGCATCGCAAAACCTTTTTCAAAGCAGAGTTCACTGTGCCGTGCGTAATCTGCTCGGTCAGGAGAAAAATGATCGTCGTCATGAAATATTTGAAATTTGCTGAGGCAGCACACCGACATAGGACTTACATGGGCGGGAAGTCAGCCAAAGCCGGCAAATTGCGCTCGCGCTTCTTTCACCCGCATCTCCCCGACGATAGCCAGCCAGAATTCGTCTACTGTGAAAATACCATCATGGGTCGAATTTGGCGAGCCAGCATGGGCCGTATTTGGCAAGCCAGAATGGGTCGCCTTTGGCTGGGCGGCATTGGCCGGTATAGCCGGCATTGGGTTTCCCGCTCAGAATAGAACCCACCTTAAACAGTATACCGAGGAAAGGAGCTGGAAGCTCTAACGATAGCCCACCGCAACATATTTTATACAGGAAATATAAGGGCCTTATATCTTCATTGAAGCGCTTTACAAGTTGCGTGTCATCCGGTTAAAATAAACGCGCTTAACAAGCGAATAATGGGGCTTAACAAGCAAAATTACTCTTAAATTACCATTGCCTCTCTACCCGTGCACTCTTGGTTCGCTTAAAGTCCCTACATATATTTTTCGTTTCTTGAAGTAGCGAAAAGGTTTGATGGTCCTGCTGGTGCATCTAATTCGTCGGCGTTGCTTTTGGCAGCCATGTTCTTCCTAAAGCTGTTACTTGAATGCTGCAGCGAGACAGTGTCAAAGAAAGGAGGAGGAGGAGAAAGGAGGGAGGAAAGACAGGGAGGTTAGCCAGTGCTGAGACCGGCTGGCTACCCTGTGCGGGGGAAGAGGGGTGAGGGGAATGAAAGATAATAGAAAGGAGACACTACAAGAGAAAGGAAAAGGATAGAGAAAAAAACGCACAGAAAAAAAAAGAAAAAAGGAAACGCGACACTGCTTAGAGTCTGTCCTTTAGACCGCTCGTCCTTAAAAATCGTAGCAGCGCGTTCAGCGCTTTCCGTGCTGACGACGGTCCTGGCCAGTGTCCCAAAACTCGTTGCTCGGACAAAGGGCGGCTGTCAAGTCTGTCTAGAGCAGCGGTAAGTTCTTTCCTAGGGCCACTGAAACGGGGACACTCACAAAGAAGATGACGTATCGTTTCGTCGCAGCCGCAGTTCTCGCACTTAGGGTCGTTCGTCATTCCAATGCGAAATGAGTAGGCCTTTGTGAAGGCAACCCCAAGACACAGGCGACACAAAAGCGTCTCCTCAGTGCGAGGTATTCCTGACGGAAGGTGGAACTGAAGGTCCGGGTGCAAACTGTGGAACGTCAAAGAAAGTTACGCGTTTCAGTAGGCACGCCCACTATCAGTAGGCACGTTCCTATCAAACATGGCACGTCCACTATCATATTTGATAGGAACGCGTATGTTGACGGCCGGACGCTATGCGCGCGCGCGTGCTCCGCTCCACGAGTTTAGGAAGAACATGGCCGCCGACGCGGGCTTCGAGCGAGAGGGTGGCGGAATAGGAGGTAGTTGTCACTACTTAAATAAGTTACAGCGTTACAGCATATCCATGTAGTGAATGATGATGAGTGGGCGAAGCTCGGGAGGTTCATCGTAGATCGTGCCGAGTTCCGGATTAATTTAGTTAACATCCACGCTACGAATCCTTATGGTTCAACTATGCACAAGTGAAATCTCCCACCGGAACTTCATTGCAAGTCAAGATCCAGTGCCTATATATATATATTGGTGGGCGGTGAACGGTTCTCCAATGCGAGCAGTCGGTATTTCTCAATCAAGAAACTCGCTAGGAGACGCTGCCTGCGCCAACATTGTCTCTCGTGGGTGAGGGCGCGTTCTCCTTCTTTGCGATATGGTAGAGCGTTTATCTAAGAAAGAGCGTTTCCATAGTCAACGCGCGCCTTTCGCTCTCTCTCTCACAAGACACCAGATGGAAGAGTGAGAGAGAGAGGCACGCGCCGGGAGGCAAGTGCAGGGAGAGAGAGAGAGAGGCACGCGCCGAGGGCGAGCGCGTGCCTCCCGGCACGCCGGTTACACCTGACGCCTGACGCAGGACAAGGTTAGACTAAGAGGAGCTTCGCCCCTAAAACAGAGAAAATATCTATGGACATTAGGTTCGCTTAGGTTCGAAGCGATGGTACCGCCATCTAGGAACGACAGAGCGAAGCAGATTGCCCTTGTGATTAGCGCCAGCAGTCAGCGCTTTGGTAGTCTTCGCGCTTTGATCGTCGCGGAAGGTAATGGCGTGTAAGAATCGCGAGTGTGCGCTCCTGGGGCAAAGTACGAACGCGGCCGCTACAAATTGGTCTTGCGTGGCCAGGAGCGTCGAGTTGCGACGTGCACTGATCAAGAAACCCAAAGATGGGCGTCGACAAGCGAATGACGTGCCTTTCGCTGCAATGGGGTGTGTGTTCAAAAAAGGGTCGCATACAACCCGTTAGGTTTCGCTTTCAAAGTGCCACCATTGGCGGACGCTGCTGGTTTATGGCACATTTGCTTAGAGCTTTGTTGCGTGCCATTCGATGGCTCCGGCTCCCTAGTTAGATACCAGAAAAGGTGCACCTCTACTTATATCAACGTCAGATTCTCATATGAACCTCAGTGACGAATTATAGATACCAATGCACAGAAGGCGCGGTCGAGCTCGATATATTCTGCTTATCCGACTTGCACTCTAAAATTTGTACAGCATAACCGATGGTCAATGATAAACGAATTCGAAAGATTCGGGGGGAACGCAATGACTGTCATTACACAATAAAAGAATAAAGAGAGAAAGTATTCACAGCGCCGTGCACGTGTTAAGGAATTATTAGTCTATTTGCCTGTGCGGTCGGAGAGAGCAGAAAGGTGGAAAATAGAGGTATAAGTATACCCGACCAGTAGACCTTTTCTTTTCCTTAGCTGAGCATGTGCAAGCTGCGATACATGCGTTGCGCTGTACTGGAGCTGTTTTTGAATGGAATGCACTAGCTTCACGAACGCGCTGATGAAACGTAGTCGAACGGCACGTCGTCAACGAGAGCTTGACTCAGACGAGTTGGTTCATACAGTAACTGCGCAACAACAACAAGGGGACAGAATAGAGAGCAGATGTTCATCGGATTTCTTTTCAGTGGATGCTTGCTTTTTTTCATATGCGATGAAATACGCAGATCGCATGCAGGAGAATCCTGTGTGGTCAGAAACAATTTAGTAGTACTAATAAAAGATATCTCTAGGTATCATTCAGGTGCGTGCATTGGTACGCGGCCTTCCAGATGAAAAACGCTTGCCATGGTTTCTTTGTCCTCTCGCTTTTAGTTTGCCTTTTTCGCGAACGCCGTGTTCTTGACAAGAGCCTCCCATTTGAATTTGCAATTGAACGTGATCTTATTTTATCGTGCATAAATACAGCTAACATCCCTTGAATGTCAAGTCAACGCTAGCTCTTTTTTGCCCTGTCGCTGTTGCGCTGCTACTGCAGTATACCTTTGCTTTTCATACGTTATTTATTATCAGTGGTATTACCCCCCTTGCGTGAATTTATCCTCACTTTAGCCCACCAGTGTTGGTTACGGCGATCGTTGTAGAAACTAAGAGTTAGATTTTTCGGAATAATAATTTTCTGACATGCTGCCTGATAATTTTCAAGCATGCTCGTTCATCCTTTCGGCTAACGTTAATAGCGGCGCTAGTTTATGTCACAAAGCTCCCGCAAAGAAACTTGCACATGTATATATTATTCGGTTCTATATATAACGAAAGGAAAGGTGGTCAAGGGCTCGTTTTATTTTTTACAAACAACTTAATGAAACAACGGACATTGAAGCTAATGCCTGTTGTTTCATTAAGTCGTTTCTATATATGTACGTTTTTTGTATGCCGTGTTTATGAAAGAAACTGAACGAGTACAATATTATGTGCACGTGGTCAATGTTCTTGCCCTGAAACACGTATACGTGAGTATATGAAGCCCAACATCTGATTCTTTTATCGAATATAATAAGTGAATGTTGGACATGCTTATCCCGATCGAATCTCAATTAGTAGACACAATCATATGGACAGGCTCGGACAGAGTCCCCGTTGTCTCTCGGACGGCAGAAATGGCTTATTTTTCCTGTGAAACAATATTTCTAGGTAAACATGGCGCCAAATTTGCCATTCTTCGAAAAGTGATGGATACTAAGCGTAAAATGGGCCGGACACATCTGGCTGATTCCTCTGTCAGAGGAATCGGTGTTACACAACAGTGAAGTAAGTTGCTGATTGTTTACTTCACATTGACTTGAACTTGTAATCTACGTTTCGCTGCTACGGCACCACTTCGCGCGGATGAACCCACGTTCACGCATTGCCTCTATTGCATCCATGATCAACCCCTTGTGGTAACTGAAGTAGTTCCCGTAATCACCGGACACAGTCCACAGCAAATGACACGTGACAACGGCGTCCATCCTGTTAGGCATGAATTATGACAAAGGCACCTATCATGCCAACGTCGTTGCTGTGGCAGCAGTATTTTCTGATGCCATTCCGCTCGAAGTGTAGTCGGCGAGGAAGCGCCATCCACAATGATAGGTGGCCGGTCCCCTAAAATTATGCCATCCGGGCTCATGATGTACAAAAGCACCTTATATTTCTCCCTATCTCGATTCTTTCCTCTCTGTGGTCGTCCGGCTCCGCGCGTGTGCACCGAGACGCACTTTAGAACGCCGCTGGGCGGTGCCGCCATCCAGGAGAGACGAAGTGAAGCTGCAGTGCTTCACTTCGCATCTCCTGGGTGTCGGCGCCGTTCTAGGCAAAGTGAAACTTGATGCGCGCACGCTGAGCCAGACGAGAGCATCAAAGGATGAACGAAGTGCGATGCAAAGCAATATAAGGCGCGTTCGTACTGCATAAGCACCGAAGGCGTAGCGGTAGGGCACCGGCTACCTTTTGTCTCGTGGAGCGAGGGCTGAAAGTTCAATTCAGAGCGTGTCAACTCAAATTTTTCAGCTTTTCCTTTGTTGTTCTGGCATGCGCTTTTCTACATCACATCCGTTACGGAATAGACGTGTGTGTCCTGGGTTGGACCCAGGAATCAAACACTTGCGTGGTAAAAAGCATCGGCTCAGCCGATGTGGGCTTTAAGGTGGCATACCTGGTTCAATGTTGCCAATAAAACTGTGGGTTAGCCAATATTGTCTAAAGCACGGCAGGATCTGCGCCGCGTGTGCTGCTGAGAGCCATCGGCTCAGCCGATGTCGGCAGTGGCTTCCCGTATGCCTTCCAATATTGCCGTTTGAAGCCGATGGCTTGTCCGACGTTGGCTGGCCATTGGCTAAAGTGGCCCTCTGTTGCCAGTCATTGGTGATGGCTTAGCCGATGCAGGCCCACTGCAGGCAACATTAGGCCGTGGATAGGCTAGACCAGCAGGTCATACTAGGCCGTGGATAGGCTAGACCAGCACAGGCTATGCCGATGTAGCTTATCCATGGCGTACTGTTGCCTGCTGTTGGCCTGCCATGTTGCCTATCTACGGCACTAGTCCTGCATAGCCGCCATAAAACCAATATCGGCCCCTTGCTGCGTGCTGCTTGGGTATACACATCTACTTCTGTGAAATGCACATACCTTGCGCGTGGACTTCTCTTGTATCTTGTGCTTATGCCCTATGCACAAAACCGTTTCATAGCATATCCAAGATCGACAGAGTACAGCAAGGGGTGAAAAGGGCACTGAGGGCAATGAGGAGGGCACAGAGTAAAGCATAGCAATCCCTTCTTTATTTAGGTATAACAAAGTAATGGCAAACGGAAGTGATCTTGCGTAGGAGGTGAAATAGTAATGCATAGCGTAGTCATGTCTACTATTGTATAACAAGCGGTGAGAAAGGGACGTGAGGGCAAGGAGGGGGGATGAGAGGAGAGGAGGGTTTGAGGCATATTGTCCGACCTGTCTAGTTGGCATGCCATGAATCAGAGTACAATGTGGAAGCGCTCGTCCTCGCCCGAGGTGGTCATGAAGGCATGAGCCGTGCCATATAGCAATGGGTGGTAAGCGGAGTTGAGGCTGACGAGGGAAAGAAGGACGACGTGACAGCCTGGCACCGCACGATAGCCAATATGTACCTAGAGATTCCACCCAATACCGTGTAACATGACGCGTGACATATTCCCGCCAAAGCCATGTAACAGCTTGTAGTAGGCCGAAGAAGCTAGGTCGGTCAGAAGCTTCGCTCTTAGTGCAGTCTTTCCCCATATCGATGACAAATCCGATGAACGATTAACTGATTAGCCAATGAAAACTTTCGGGCAAGCGATTATTCTTCATCGTTTTTCACCTTTCATTTATTCGACTTAATCCACAAAAACTCTTCGATAAATCGATCGCATACCCTACCCCTTAATGTTCTTCTGGCCTGTTTGGCCCAACTGCAGGATCGTAAAACGATGTCGAGAAGCATTAGTTAAGCGCCACTCTTATTTGTGCCCACTCCCCACAGCGTGCATCTGTTCCTCGATACAGTTGGCGAACCAGGAGCCAGAGGCTCCCTTTACCCTCCACGGGGAAAGGAAGCATCACTTCATTTCGTAACCTAAAGGAAATAACCTTGCCCGCAGGCACATAGGCACCCTTTAAGAGTCAGAGCTGAGAGAAAAACATGAGACTATTTTGCAGGAAAGCATGCTTTCGCTTAATCTGAAGTACCTGATGCATAGCAGACAGATCCGCATCGTACGTTGGCACCGATGCCGCTGTTTTTCGTACTTCTGATATTTATTTATTTATTTATTTATTTATTTTCAAATACTGCAGCTCAATGCATGGCTACTGCAGGAGTTGGGTACATAAATACAATGGGAACAAAAAACAGCAACATCACAACTTCTTCAAGTGAACAAATATCGTCCCACCCTAAGCACAACCGGGTAGAAATGTATGAAATAAATAGGATGTTAATGTCACTCAAGTGCCTTCAAAAAGTCTGATATGCCATTTCCCTAACCGAACCATGTAGGCCGTTCCAGTAAACAACATTTCTAACTAAACAACGGTATTTGAACCAGTTTGTGCATGCAGAAAATGGCCTTATGTTAAGATTGCGACCACGTCTAGTTGGCACAGCATTAGCATACACGATGCAATTATCATTAGATAGCCGGCAGGACGAGCCAACAAAAGAGTGCGAAACTTTAAAAGAGTCGATTTCAGGCCTTGTGCTCAATGGAGGTAACTTCAAAGATTTCATATTGCAAGTGAGGGCGAAAAATCAGGGTCATAGCGATAGAAGATGAAACAAACAGTTTGGTTGAAGCGAGGGGCTTGGAACTTTATCTTCACACAGCCTTTCTTTAAGAGGTCGTCCGGAGGCATAGCTGCCTTCTTCATAACGATGGACAAGAGCGTTCTAGTCGTCACGTCGATGGGAAAGTCGACTGGCAGTTCTCCAGGGAGCTCGTACTTCGTGAAGACAAGGCTGCTTTGGTTGGCTGAGCGAAGGCTACCGGCATCATGTATCGTGTAAGGCCTACTTCTCCCAAAATATATAACAAGACTGTCCCTAATAGTTCCATGGCAGTGATTTCGGGAGTTTTACATCTCACAACCACGATATAATTATGACAGACGCTGTAGTGGAGTCGGACTCCATAGTTGTGTTATATTGCGCATCTTTATTTTGTCCTTCCCTAGCCCCTTCTGCTGTGAAAACTTCCGCTTCTCCTTTTAAATGAAGATCGCTTGTATTGCTTTATTATTATTATTATTATTATTATTATTATTATTATTATTATTAATGCAGTCTGCTTAAACGTGCCATTGCAAAGTATTGCCGAAAAGTTGCCATCGCAGGCAGGATCGTTCGTGATGACAGAAACTTGTTCTGCTGCTTTCTTTAGAGCCACCAACTACGATCACCACCGATGAACATTTGATAGATTAGAACAGGTCGTATTTAGTCGCACGGATGAGAAATATAAAGAGAGGCCTACGGACGTCGCTAAAGTTACCGTGGCTATAAACGTCATACACAAACGGCGAGCAACTGTATTTGACGACGAAGGGTGCTTAAAGGGACTGTCTACCGTCCTTCATCGCTCTCCCGTGTTTTGTCTCAATAGAAAGCATGCCTTTCGAAGTGTCCGAGCGTGCAGTGGTTTCTCCAGAAACTGAGTAGAAATTATTAAAACATGATTTTTTCATCTATGAAGTAGCTCCTTTCCTACGTGTACAGACGCGGGCAAAAATCGTTAGTGTGCAAGGTGCGTCCTCGTCTCCCTGGTAACCCTTTCGGGCGCGGGAGGCGTGTTCTAGCCACTGTACGTGTTCTCAATACGAACCTGTTCCAAGGTCGGCATTTCAGAGATGACGAGGACGAGAGACGAGGGAAAGTCGGCGCGCCGGCATGCACCTCGGACATGTAGCGCCGCATGCATGACAAGCGCAGCACTACGCGCTGTAGAGACACACGAACTCGAAGGCAGCGTAACCTGCGCCACCCCGAAAGCAGCGAAAAGAAGAACGAATTGCCCTTGCATGCCATAGAAAAGTGTCTTGTAGGGTGAAGTACACTTGTAAGACAAATAATTGTTCTTCAGCAGAATATGTATGCCTGCGTAGGCTGGTTCACGTACACTTGGGAATTGACAAACATGGTGTTGGGTGTCGCTAGCGGCGCTTTTTGCACCACTTTCAGAGCAAAATTTAATACATTCCTTTTTTTGTGGGGTAAAAGCGTGCTCGTTCCCGTAAATGTGAGGTACCATTGCCCGTTTTTACCATCAGCTAAAAAAATCACAGCATATCCACGGGGTGAATGATGATGAGTGGGCGAAGCTCCGGAGGGAATCATCGTTAAACCGTGAACCTTCCGTGTAATTCGCCCAGTCGATCATCATGTAAAGACGTCTTACGCAGCCCGTTACACGGGCCGGAACGCGCACCGCGTTTGCCGACGTCATCACATGACTGATGAGAGAGTATAAGGCGGAGAGGCCACAGCGTCTTACACCAGCTTCTTACACTGGCCGTAACGCGCTAGCACAAACGCGTTAGAAACGCGCAGTCTTTCGTTAATGTTGGGTATTTACTGTCATCGTGATGCATGTGTCCATGTGCGCTTCGTGGCGTAGTGGCTAGCGCCGCGCGTTCGGAAGCGAGGGGTCCCTGGTTCGATTCCGCGCTTCGGACACAACCTTCGGAGTTTTTTTCTCATCGTCCATGGTCCACCAAGCGCGATCCGACACGTACGGCGACGATCCAGGAGAATGAGAGGAGCGCAGCCCTCGCAGCAGCCAATCGGAGAGCAGCTGCACCGCCAACGCCATCTAGCGTACCTTCACCCAACCGCCATATTGTACGGATGTCTATGGGACAGCGCGCTCTCGGAAACGAGAGGAGAAATGGAGTTGACGACACAGAATGCGTACAGCGCCATCTAGTGTATCGTCACCCAACTGCAGTTTGCATGAATCTCTATGGGACAGCGCCATCTATTGTATGCTATTGTATGCTAAGGGAGACGCTACTCGCTACGCAGGATGCATCGACAACCGAGAACCACCCAGGTGATGCCATAAGGAGCTTCGCCCCTAAAAAGCTATCCGAGCGGTAGAAAGTCCATTTAATACGGACTGAAGGTACGACGGAATTCGATGTCAAACATAAAAGTGATTCCAGGTTTTCCCATGGTACCTTCTAGGGAATAACTCTGAGAAACAGCGTAGAACTTGTGAAAGACGGTAAGCCTTTATACAGTGCCTGTCACTCGCATCTAACCATTTCTTTGTGAAAGATGCGATTAGCGCCAGAAATGTACCCCGCATATTTAATGCATTGTAATTTCGAAAGCCAGCATCCTGCGAATGAAACTAATGAATTCTTGTATTATGGTTGAAGCACGTCGAAAAGCCGCGGCTGCAGATAAATGAAAGTTTTACACAGTTGACTGAGAATTTTATTCCAAAATGAAGATATTTCGGTAGAGTTCAGTGCTACCTAGTGACTTTGTGACTTGCACTGGGCCTCATATAGTTTGTGTTTGCGCTCACACTGGGTGTCATAGTGCTTTTCGCAATCGCTTGTGACAGCCCCGTCTGTCTTATCCACCGTGTCATCCCAGACACGCATTTCGCATTGCTTGCTCCCTGTAGACAAAAATAAAAGAGTCGCAAGAGTGAGTCATCTGGAATTGTTTATTTGAAGAAGATTTTGGTGTTTCCTATCTAACAAACTTTTTTGATGGACTTTTTCTTTGGTTGAAAGAAACCGTACTACTATATTTTCCTATTCTTCAAGCCCACCATTACATCTATCGAAACATTTGCTTACGCTGCGCGTTTGGTATAACGTAAAGAACTGCAGAAAATGAAGCAGGTAAGCAAGACAAAGCAAGCAAACGCAGAAGGTAACAATAGAGACCTTCCGGTGAGAGGATGCTGCTTTCACAGTGAATAAATCAGGACCTATAATAACTCTTGAAATCACTGGTATTCCAGATGCTTGCAATATAGACGATGAATTTGCCCTGTGTAGTCTCCTTTGAGCTTTATTGCATTTTCAATGCGTGAAACAGCCCTCTTAGGAATGTATAGGAATTGTTCGCAAGCTATCGTGCCCCACCATACGTAATGATTAACTGCAGATGCTCATGTGTTATTGCTTCCCATAGATGCACAAAATCCCATAAGGGGCATGTTTGCGACGTTGATATATATATATATATATATATATATATATATATATATATATATATATATATATATATATATATATATATATTGCATGTTCCCGGCGTCCTGCTGTATTTTAACACGAAAATGTTTTATGCCGAGGTCCTCCACGACACCATACATCCCTACTATAACAGTGTGGAGCAGTAAAGTAAACATGTAAGAACTAGAAAAAAACTCAGAGTAACTTCTGTTCATGGCTGCGAGTCGAACTCACAGTCCCTCGCTCCACGACAAGAGGTGACCGGTGCTCTATCACTGCGCTAACGCCGCACGCGGTCTGTTATGATGATGATAGTGTTTCACTTAACAAAAGGACGCTAATTTCTACAGCCCATGTAGGGAGCACGGCTAAGCGTCCGTGGGGGAAGGGGAAAGGGACAAAAAGATGTAGGGAGGAAAGAACAGCCGTAGTGGAGGGCTCCGGGAATTTCATTCACCAGGGGTTCTTTAACGCGCACTGACAACGTGCGTTCGAAGTCCACATTGATGTACATGGGCCTCTGGCATTTGCGCTTCCATCGAAAATGCGACCGCCGCTGCACATGGTTGGAGCTGTACGAACGCGCATTATACTTTATTCGACGCTCTCGTCCGGCTCAGCGCGCGTGCATCCACCGCAGTGCCTGGAATGGTGTAGCCATAGTAAATCAGTGCAGCTTTACTTCGCCTCTCATGGATGGCGACACCATTCCAGGCGCATTCCAAGTCCACCGTGATGCACTCGCACGGAGACGCGCGGGCGTCGGAGAGAAGCGTGAAAGAACGAACATAGCCGCGTTCGTACAGCTTCGAGCGTACGTCCGCCGACAGCACAGTCGTAGAGCGCCGGTCACCTCTAGCCGTTGGTAGCGTTCCCCCGCCGACCACTCTTCAAGCGTGATGGCGACAACAACACTGCTTCATTAGGCGCCCAAGCACTGTAACGATGTTGACGGGCTAATGTGGCGCAATATGATCGATACTTTTTTTGCGCGGCATTTACAACCGACTGCGTGCAGTTATTACGTGAACTATTTCAGTTACTACAAAGGGTTGGCACTTATGGAGGCTATCTATGCGTGAACGGGGGTTCATTCACGCCAAACATTGCCGTACCAACGAAACAACGATAGCAATTGGAATTTCACCTCGATGTAATGATGAACATACAACTGCTCATGCGAAAACACACTTCACTTTCATGTTATGCCGTTTCCGTTTACGGAGTGATCAGCCACATTTTTATGATAGCTTAATTTAGGACGAAGCACGGCTGAGTCTTCTATTAGGGTATGGAAATTGCACAAGGTGACTCACCGTCTTTTAGAAAAGTAAGAACCATACAGTGTTCATTAGCATGGTAGTAGACTGCCGTATATCTGTTTGCTGAAAATCCTAAAAGAGGAAAAATTACTTTATATTTATAATTCAACATCACAATATGTCTAAACTACCACAGGCTCAAATATTCGATTATGGTTTCAAAGTGCACCATTTTGTATGCATTCGCATTTAATGTATGCACCTCTACACCAAGAAACGGTGAGAATGTTGTAGCTACGTAACCACGTACCTAAGTACGTGATTAGAATGGTGTCGTAATAATACTTACAAAATTAGAAGTAAACCACGCCGTTTTTGAAGGTTCCGAAGAAACCACTGAACACGAGCAATTCAGATACAAACTGCTTTGGAAATGTTTTCTCTAGCTGTCACTAAAAATTACATAGCAGTGGTATGCATAGAGTTACGTTAATAACGAACAAGCTGACGACTTGCTTCGAGGCAATTGATGCAGCTTTTTAAGACTCCGTGGGGATCTCCACTCGTTTGCTGCACTGAAAGTTAATTCTGAATGGTTCTCTACGGACCATCGGAGCCTCTACAAGATCACTCAAAAGGACATGTCGTAGTCATCTCTGCTACCATCTTCTCCACGAGTCTTGGAGCGCCGACTTACAACTAAGCTTAAAGTGGCCCTTTTTTTCACCTGTAACGCATTTTGAAGACTTGAAGAAAACAACGCCGATTAATCGGGGGGAGGTGGGACTGCGAACATGTCGCTCGAGTATTATTGCACTACATGCAGCGGTGAATTCGCAATTCGGTTCCCGAATGTTCACCTCAAACTCTCTCGTCCTTTATTCTGTAAGACGGGTCATAATTTTCACGGTCTACGAATAATCTTGAGAACTATGCTGACTGATCTCCAGCGGCAGTTACCGCGGATGCCGTGGGGTGGCGCCAAGTCCCGACAGTGACTCTGGCCACACATCTGTCACTGCGAAAGCGCCAATACGATCAAACAAAAAGAGAGAGAGAAAAAGACTTGATTGAAAATGGCTGCAGAATCCATTGGCTCCCTCCACGCAGGGAGGAGGAGCTTTCATCACGACGCGACCATTACGTCATTCTCCTGCGTTATCCTCCTCGAGGTCTTGCTTAAGAATCATGGCTCCCACTAGCGTGATTTCTTGCCCATTTTTGAGCCCCTCTGTATAGATTCCAGCGCGCTCGTCGCGAATATATTAGTGTGAAGGCGCTAGGCGGTAGAATTTGCCTTAAACATGACGCTCTTAGTCAGCTCATACAAAATTTTAATTTTGTTGGCGGGGCAACTAGGATGCGTTAATCTCTTAAGCTTATTTCACTAAGGAATTAATTGCGAAAGCTTAAAGAACTGACCATTTGCAGACTGGAAGCGACGATACTAGACTACACCGTCTCCAAGTATGGAATCCTCCACGGTCCAGTGACGTTCTGAGCCGTGACCCAACTTACGAAACTTACGTGCGTAAAAGAAGTGCACACATTTGTACGTCAGTGTTCGTACTTTCTTGGAAGCAGCGGGGCCCTTCGTACTTCCTGAAAGCAGCAAGACTCTTTCTCTGTGGTAATGTTAGTGCGATGATGAGGCGTTCGCAATCCTGCGGTGGTTGCTTACGTCTCCTGCAATTTTGCGCCGTTGCGCTCCTATGAACCTTTACAGAGGTGCGCAAAGGTGCCATAAGTGTTTGTCTCAGTCCACTTCTTCCGCAGCCCAAAGCTGGCTTTTCCTATGTATTGTTTCTTATGCCAGACACACGCTCAAGAAATCCGAGAAAAATTACACCATAACTGAAAATGAATGTCCGACGATCATCTGGGCTCTCTGTTCCGGCTTCATTTGTATGGCAGCCCATTAGATGCCATCACGGACCACCATGCACCATGTCGGCTCTCGTGAAAGACCCTTCGGGCCGCCTTCCCCTTTGGCCACTTTTCCTTCAGGACTACAATGTTTGCGTCCTCTGCAGGATAGGGTACGTCAGCACTTAGACGCCGATGCTCTCTCATGCTCTTCTTTCAACTACGATACGTGCTGCCACTGTCCCTTGGCGGTGTTTTCTCCATCAACATTGACACCATAGCTCTTGATCAACGTAAGGATCAGTGGATTGCCCCGATCATTGACATTTCTAAGCAGGACAAACCAGAGGCAAGATGTGTTGTCGAGTACACCGCTTGCCGATTCGCCATGACCTTCTTCATTGGCGAATTGATACCAGTTGCGGCAACATGTGGTTTTTGTGTGTTACTACGTCGAAATCTGATTTCCGAGATCAATGTGTCTTGCCACAGTGACCGACACGCGGGAGTGTTCAAAATTTACAAGCGCCTTCGGCAGCGGTATACTACTCGCGAGGAGTGCACATCTACGTCCAGAACATTGCTTGCTCTTTCCCCAATAGTGAGCGTCGTAAATCTCTTCATCCACCCCCCCCCCCCCCGCCTCTTATCGCGTTTTCTGCTAAATGTGCCTTCTCCTGCCTGTTTATCTGGACGCTTTAGCGGCGATTTATACGAGCAATTTCCAGTTGCATTGACTAGTAACCGCTGGGATTTAGATCTCATGCCGTACGCCTCAACTGCCGCCTTCGAAGAGGATACAGCACGTGATGTTGCCTCCGTCCTCAATCGCTGATTTATTTTGCGTCATAGTGCACGCCAGGAGTTCCTCAGTGGCCGTAGACGTCTATTCCTATCCGAAAAAGTTGAAGCCGCAATAAAAATCGCCGCAGTGTTCAATTTACCGCTACGCCGCAGCAGTAGAAAACGAATGACCTCATAAACGGCTTAAACCGTACGCTGTGCAACAAGCTAGCAATTTATTGGCAAGTACTCGCGATCAGCGAGGTTCTTGCTCCACCATGCTAATCAAATGTCCTTTCATGGCAACCATGGCTTGTTCTGCAGATATATTTGAAACTTTGAGCGCTCCATTGTTCACTGACATCACTTCAAAAAGACAACTTTGCTCAGAGCAAATATGTTTCGACTTTCGTCAGCAAATAAATGGGCATGTATCCTTCTATAAATATATAACTCTTACGGAGTGAAAAGCGAATTTTTAGGGCGAAATAATGCATGCGCTTTGGTTCTAGCATCTTGAATTGCAGCCCCAACGTTTTAATATTGGTTCACACACTTACACCCGGGCCAACATCATCGTTAAGGGTCAGAGATCTATATGACGTGGTTATACTGGGCAACTGCCCGCCTTATTTAGCATGATTCAATTTTAACATGTCCTTTTTGATGCCGTGAGCATTGCAACTGCTAAAAAATATTGAATCAGTAAGAATTTCTCGATACCTGTCTGCTCGCTGCCGTCGATCACTGGTCCAGTTCCTGTTCCTTCAGTTAGTGTGGCTGTCATGCTACGGCATTCTCTGAAATAGTGCGTAAAAATTACAGCAAGGAGTGGTCACAGTTGCTTGCACCGTACATAAGTTTTTTTTTTTTTTCAAGAAGCGCCATATACTCATTGAACGTTTATTCTTGGTTATTTAACGCCCTTATACTACCGACACTTAGTGGTATAACGCAAACTCCGCCGCAAGCGAAGTCCAGGCGACATTCTGCTTAAGCCATCCTATCATCCGCGGGTTTTTACAGAATTTAAGTTTCTCCTCAAGCCACATTATTATTTGCCCACAGAAAACGTAGCCTATTCCAATAAGGCTGGAAGGCGGGCTGTTTGTTTGACTTTGTTGTGGAAAGCTTCGCCGGTCTTTTTGCACATTTAGTGCTGTCGTGCTACCCTATGCGCTAAGTTTCAACAAAAGAATTTGTCTATTACCAGTATTGATTGGCCTGCCCAAATCTATTGATTCTGCTAAAATCAGTGGAGGAAGATGCAGCAATACCGCAGAGATTCCACCTTATCAACAATTAG
This sequence comes from Hyalomma asiaticum, assembly GCA_013339685.2. NCBI lineage: Eukaryota > Metazoa > Arthropoda > Arachnida > Ixodida > Ixodidae > Hyalomma > Hyalomma asiaticum. Next base: position 55,769,386 of record CM023491.1, read on the forward strand.
GAAGATGTAATTTCAGCGATTTCATTAAAAGCGGACGTTCACCATCTCATACCATTCAACCGCACGACAAGCCTGTATGGGAAACAAACCAATAGGCATCAGTCCCTTGATATCCAAAGTAGTCACACTAGGCGTTGCAAAACTAGTGTTCTGTGAAGTCAAGCCATTCGATTAAAATGAATCTGTTCAGACAACAGCGAATTCTTGCGAAGTTGTGAAATCCTTCAGCTCGCACTAGACAGGGAAAACTACCACTTGCAAATAATCGACGGCGGACGACAATTACCGCGAAGTGTTACTTGGAAGCACTAAACAGTCGGGAAGCACTTCGCTCAACGCCTTTAATCACAAAACACGAAACGCCTCGCGAAGCACTCAGTGGCCCAAAGAACGCCTGTCGGCGTTTCGCACCGATCGCAGCGTGGAGAGGTGCACGTCGAACGAGAGACAGTCAAAGACGCGGTGCGAGTGGACAAGCTCGATAAAGAGACCCACATCTCATCGCAGTTTCAGGCTTCGGAAAATCCTTCGCGACGCACTCCGAGGCCAACCGAAGGCTTCTCAAAGTTTATCACCGACCTTAGCATAGAGAGGTTCCCGTCAAACAAGAGAGGTTCCATCAAACATAGAGAGGTTCCCGTCAAACAAAACTTGCAATCAAAGGTGTGATACAAGCCTTGTAATGGCGTCTGTTTATAAGCTTAAATGATATGCATAACCTGGAATTGTAGTCCAGGGTTTCACGGAATCCCGTCCAGTCGTGTGGAGACATTGTCAAAATGTAAATGCAGCTACCATAACAAAACACCTTAAAAACAAAACAAGACGTTCCGGCTCTCGCATGGAAGCCCTAACAAAGAAATGTATGTATGGATATGTATGATTTTATAGCCGACGCAAAAATTGCGCATACATTTCAGGAAAGTTTCTGTTGTTGAGATTGAGCGTGGCACGATGTCGCATGCATATGAATGACATATACGTCTTGGTTTGTTCTTAAAGTGTTTTATTGTGGCCGTAGCTGTTACATTTTGTAATTTACATGTAACTTCACCTACTTTCGTTGTTTGAACAGCTGTGACTTTGTTATGATCGGCGAAGCATTTGCAATATTGGGGTCGAATTCCCAAGACTGCTGTTTGGTATGTGATCGTCCTTATTGGCTGGACAGGTTAAGAAATATAATGTCCAGCAGGAGGATTAGCTGGAATATTCCCCTACCGGCACATTAAGCAGAGGAAGCGTTTCGTAATGCGCGCCCAAGTCCACGGTAGACAGAAGCAACGAGCAGAGTACATCAACATTCAATGCAGTCTCTTCGTGGTTGTGACATGCAAACACTTACTTGGAGCTAGACAATGTCTTTTTGTAGCATTCGTTATAGTCATATGTGCTTCTTGTCAGCGACGTTCTCGTGGCGCTGAGGCAGAAGTATTGACCGCTCCAATGACTAGTTAGAACTGTCCATATTGGCTTACTGGTGTTTAGAAACTGCGAGAAAGAAATTCATCTCGATTATATGATGCCCCTTTCAAGTTGACAATATTACCCTGCGATTTTCATGGAACTAAAGAAAGTGAAGCAGCAACAATGGTAGCCATTTTGCCGCCTGTGCAATCTGAGTCAATAGCGAATGTGGCAAGCACCTCTATGTGCACGCTGATTGATTGAGTTCCTTATGTTGCTTCACCTCCTGCTTCTTTCTTTCATCTTTCTTTCACCTGTTTGTACGCCTTCTTCTTTCTACCCTTTCTCATCTTTCTCTCTTTATCTCTTTATATATCGCACTATCTCCCCCTTTCTTTCGTCCTCACCCTCACAGCACTCCTCCTCAACTCATTGCTCGTTTCAACCCCTTGCTATACTTGACTAAGCCTATCCTATGGTTTAGCGTCTCATCTGCTCCTGCTCCTACTCCTTTCCCTTGTTCTCGTCCGTACACTAGTCCCTGTTACCAACACTTCTGTTTCTCCTGCGTTGCTATATTGCACAAGTCTATGCCATGCTTTACCTTCCATACCCTTGATAATTATGACTGAATAATAATGATCAATGCACGAGAGATGTTCTAGAAGCCCACGACGTTATGAAAAGAGGTACGCATTGAGTAAGCACTGCCTCTCTGCACTCTAAAAACAAAGGGATTGCCGGGCACTCACTTTGGGGGAGTACTTTCGTGTCCCAAATTTAACTACTTTTTTCAGAGTAGATCAACCCCATTGCAGGGTACCGCTACTCTCGCCAAAACAGAGTAGTAGGACGCCTCCGAAGGAGATTCGAAGACTCTTTCGAAAAGAGCTCTACTACCACACCAAGCGGGGTGCTAGTACTCCCAGAGGGAGTAGCAGACACAAAAAAAAGAAAAAACAACTAATGCGTTTTTCGAACATGCTACAATTAGCAGGCATTTAATTACATCACACTGAACATAGAACATACAGGCTAACATGACACGAACGCACATACACACCAATAACACAACCACAGCAAAGCACAAAGACCACAACACACTCGCGATACACCGTCTTACACTGAAGTCCTGTATATATAACCGCTGTACTTGACCTGCTATGTAGCGCCAGTGGTAAGGCACTGTTCTGCGTAATTAAACAAAAATTATGAACAGAACAGGTGTATATTTAGCGTTGGCTCATAGGTAGCCGCTCGCCACACAGATCTGTTAATCTAAACACGCGGAACATATACAATGTCTTTTAGATTAACGCATTCCTATCATGAGCTGGCATTCCATTTTACGGGCAAACGCGAATTCGCAGCGCTGGTTCGCGATGTAAAATGTACCTGAGGAAGCGAGTACGAACATAATAGCGGCTGAATTTCATCAACGCCAGCGAAGAAAAGCGGCACCCGGGTGCTCCGCTGCCACCCGCTTCATTCCGACGGCGTTCCCTTTCTAGTGCGTCGAGCACGTCTGTACGGCGAACAATCGCTGGCGATCACAAAATATGCACTCCTCGTTGTTCGTAATTCTGCACACAGATGAAATATAGTCTCTACCATCAGAAGTGTTTAGGTTATTATGCTGTACTTACCAGACTTGCGAACGGGATGGATCGCAGTCACGGTATTTTCACCGTCGACGCGCTCATCGCTGTCATACGGCTCGATGTCGAAGTCGTAGCGAAGCCTTTTTCTTTACATGTATGAGTTATATCCAGTGAGTCGTCGGAGACCAGCCGTCGACGATCACAACAGCTTACTGTGTCGCTGAAAGTGTATTCCTCTTCATTTCGCACACGTAAGCGAAGAATCCGAGGCGTGTAGGCTGGCCGGTTTCACATAGCGCGGGTACGGCCGTTGGATCGGGGAAAAACACAGGAGAGGCAACTCGCTATGACACCCGTCGGTTGAGGCTCGTAGTCGAGGAAGGCACCGTTCATTAAACGTACACTGCACGCGTTTGTACGCGAAAGCTTGTACGTGGAATTCATAGGAAGGTCGCTGCTATAGTTCTATAAAAAAAAACACTTCACAAAGCAGCTGTTGTCTTCTTCAATCGTCCGCTCCCACCCCAGCCGCCATGTCTGCGGCTGCGAACGCGAGGATCACGTGGGTGGAGCAGGAGTGAAGTTGCATTTTACTCTCTCATGCCGCAAGAGGTATGGACATTTCACTCCATCCGACGTTTTGCTAGAGTAGAACGTTGCCCTCATGAGTAGCTGGGTCTTTTCACTCCTGCGAAACCGGCTGCAGTTTTTAGAGTGTGACCCTGAGGTGGATTTTATAGATGTCATTTAACACACGGCATACCTTGTGCTGCCCTTGCAAAAATGACATTCTTGTTTCTTGTTTTCTTTTTTTCGCATTGCTATTTGATAGTCTGTAACACGTACTGTTATTATCGTTTCTTATTTTCTTAATAAACATCCAGTTTCCAGCGCGCTGCCTTGTCTTTTTCCCATTTCTTGCATCCCGTTACTACGCACTGTTGCCAGCCTGCTTCCACATCAATTCATCCATTCGCCTGTTCTGAGCAATCACGGCGAAGCTACCCGAGCTACAGTGAACATAGCGCGCCGGCAGTGTTCGTAGAAAGCAGTGGTGAACAGTTGATTCATCTCTTACGCAGGCATTTGCATGCGCGCAGCTTTCTCTTCTGCTCGACCCATTCCTGTCCTCGGCCTTCTACTACGTGAGGGAGGTCATGAGGAGCCGAATCATCTATTATGTATTCTCTTTCCCTTTCCTTTCCTTTTATCCCATTCCCCAGCACAGGGTAGCAAATCGGACGCGCGTTTGATTACCTCCCTGCCTTTCCTTACCGCTCTCTCTCTCTCTTTCGCACAACGCGCTGTTGTAGTGTGCCTACTACTCTATGATGGTGATTAAGCGAAGCCCGTATGTCCCACGCTTAAAATAAATGATCTGATAAGCATCAAGAAAACATGCCAGCACGCCCATTAAGAAACGTAACGTAGCCAATATTGGGGAAGTCCTCAATGAACCACCGACAATGAGCCAGCTATGAACACCGTCCGCTCATTTCAGCTTCACTGGTTTACGGTCCATACCGGGCGCGTTAGTGCTCAATTATTCTGAGCGAATTTGGCTTGGCATCTATTGCGCTGCCATTGTAGTCGGTGTCCGTTGACACGCCAGTGACTGAGCCAGCAGCTCATGTGATCTCACTTTGATCAGTCAAATGTAATCGCGCGTGTTCCAAGCGTAGTGGCATATTCACTTCGTATACTACATCAATGCCTTAGATTTTCTGGCGAAGAAAGACAGATAAAAAGGAAGACGGTAAGAAAAAAATTACAGCATATCCACGGAGTGAATGCTGATGAGTGGGCGAAGCTCGGTATGTTCATCGTAGATCGTGCCGAGTTCCGGATTAATTTAGTTAACGCGCATGCTACGAATCCTCACGCTTCAACTATGCACAATGCACAAGTGAAATCTCCCACCGGCACTTCATTGCAAGTCAAGATCCAGTGCCCATATATATATATATATATATATATATATATATATATATATATATATATAATTCGGGGAAGAAGTTCTGTGGGTCCGGTTCAAAAGTAGTTTAGGAACAAATTGCGCACTTGCGAAAATCGCACGTTTATTATTCAACGTTGCGGCCGTGGCACGGTTCTGACGCACGGTTCTGACAAGGCCGTGCCACGGCCGAAACGTTGAATAATAAGCGTGCGATTTTCGCAAGTGCGCAATTTGTTTCTAATATATATATATATATATATATATATATATATATATATATATATATATATATATATATATATATATGGGTTGCCGGTGAACGCTTCTCCAACGCGTGCAGTCGGTATTTCTCAATCGAGAAACTCGCTAGGAGACGCTGCCTGCGCCAACGTTGTCTCTCGCGTTTGCCGGGGCAGTGTCGAGTTGGCCGGGGGCGTGGCTCCCGGCGCTCGCGGCGAGGGCGAGCGCCGGGAGCCGCGCGCTCGCCCTCGGCCCGTGCGTGCCTCCCGGCAGGCACGCGCCGGTGGCTACCTACTACTACTACTACTACTACTACTATTACTACTACTACATACATCGGGGACGCACGACCCACGCCTTAGGGAGCTTCGCCCCTAAAAAATGGGCAGATCCTACGTGCAGTGGGAATCAAGGAAATGCGAAGCGCGCATCAGGAACGTAAAATGGATTTGCATTGTTGTCTCGCTATACCGAGTTGGGTACATATGAAGCTAGCGAAACGGTCGCAAGAGCACCAAGACTGCGGTACGCAAAACATGCCGCTCATGACTCGCATGTCATGATTCTAATGTTATGACCTGTCACTTACGTTCGTCATGTTGTGCATAGCAATTTTGGTATACATCCCATTAATGAAACGCGTGGCATGTAAATCATGCCGCTCATGATATGCATGCCACGATTTTCATGTTATGGCCTGTCGTTTATGATCGGCATGCAGTCTTGTGTCATACCAATTTTCGTATGCATCCCATTAACGAAACGGCAGTATAGCGCCAGGACCGTGGCATGTAAATCATGCCGCTCATGACGTGCATCTCAAGATTTTCATGTTATGACCTGTCAATATGATAGTCATGCAGTCGTGTTGTGCCATAGCAATTTTGGTATACATCTCATTAATGAAACGCGTGGCATGTAAATCATGCCGCCCATGACATGCATGTTATGCTTTTCATGCAATAACCTGTCCTTTATGTTCGTCATGCAGTCGTGTTGTGGCATACCACTTTTCGTATACATCCCGTTAACGAAACGGCCAGGAGAGCACCAAGACCATGGCATGTAAATCATGCCGCTCATGTCATGCATGTCATGATTTTCATGTTATGACCTGTCGTTTATATTCGTCATGCAGTCATATTGTGGCATACCAATTTTCGCATACATCCCATTAGCGAAACGGCAAGGAGAGCACCAAGACCGTCGCATGTAAATCATGTCCCTCATTACATTCATGTCATGAATTTCATGTTATGACCTGTCATTTATGTTCGTCATGCAGTCATGTTGTGGCATAACAATTTTCGCATACATCCCGTTAATGAAACTGCCAGGAGAGCACCAAGACCGTGGCATGTAAATAATTTCGCTCATGACATTCATGTCATGATTTTCATGTTATGAGCTGTCATTTATTTTCGTCATGCAGTCATGTTGTGGCATGCCAATTTCAATATACATCCCGTTGACGAAACGCGTGGAATGTAAATCATGTCACTCATGACATGCATGTCATGATTTTCATGCTATGACCTGTCATTTATGTTCGTCACTCTGTCATGCTGTAGCATACCGATTTTCGTATACATCCCATTAACGAAACGGCCAGGAGGGCACAAATACCGTTGCATGTAAATCATGTCGCTCATGAAACGCATGTAATGCTTTTCATGTTATGACCTGTCATTTATGTTTGCCATGCAGTCATATTGAGGCGTGCCAATTTTCGTATACATCCCATTAACGAAACGGCCAGAAGAGCGCCAAGGCCGTGGCATGTAAATCATGCCGCTCATGACATGCATGTCATGCTTTTCATGTTTATGATCTGTCACTTATGTTCGTCATCCAGTCATGCTGTGGCATACCAATTTTCGTATACATCCCATTAACGAAACGGCCAGGAGAACATGAAGACCGTGGCATGTGAATCATGCCGCTCATGGCATGCATGTTATGATTTTCATGTTATCACCGGTCATTTACGTTCGCATGCCGTCATGTTGTGGCATACCGAGTTTCGTAAACATCCCATTAGCGAAACAGTCAGGAGAGCACAAAATCGTAGGCGGCTAGATAGATAGATAGATAGATAGATAGATAGATAGATAGATAGATAGATAGATAGATAGATAGATAGATACGCTGAAACGCGCCGAAATGAAAATTTTCTGTTGGTGCTGGGGTTTTGACCGGGACCCTCAACCTCCATATTCAAGTGTCAACCATTACACTGCGGCACCCCTCTTTCAAGATGCGCGAACATTTTACCATAATAATGCGTACAGCTCCGCTGTTCAACAATCGTCGCTGATTGGATAGGGCAGTGATTTTTGTTTTATTGCTGTTTCCCGGTTGATGTAACCATCGACATTTTGAACATGTTTTGCATATACCCCCATACCAGCGAATGAGACTTATGCAAGCATTCAGGTACAGTGATTCCAAGTGGAATCGTACGTTTTCTAGGTTGGTGAGTGACTCCATCTTGAAGTGAAAAACTCGTTCTTTCGATACAACTCGTGCTTACAGCATCTTCTGCTTATATTGGAATGAGGCCACGTGAGTAGACGCAAAGAATAACTGGTGCTCTTTCCATGCCTTCCTCGGGAGCCTTTCCCTATCACTGGGCAAGACCCTTATCTCAGTTGCGAATTGAAGATTTGTACTTTGAGTGTTCTGAATTATGGCACGTCTTCGAAGTAATGCATTCGAAGGGGCCATTAAATACTTATTCATTTAGTCGTAAAGGCTCCGATGAACATGTGAGCCAAATAGTGTGGCACTGAACGCACCACGGAATTTGCAATTTTGCTCCAAATACAGCTGAAAAACTTCTCTTTCAACAAACTGCCTGAAAAAAAAGAACTGACGGGTTGTTTGAATTTAACGCCGCGGCATTAGCGAGTTCGTGTCACAGAAAGCCCGACGTCGGCTTGAGGCTTAGGCACCTGCGTACGTGGCGGAGAAATCATCCCAGAACCACACTAACCACGCTGGCCTTCCTCCATGGCGAAAGTGCATCAGTCCACAAAATTTCTGTTCTCAAAGTAGAATTTGGCTGAAAAATTGTGAACTACGCCTTAGCTACATCCTACGCAATTGATAGCTCGTACTATAATTGCAATATGCAAGAAAACATAATTATGGTATGAGCAAACTGATATACAAACCCCTGTTCCAAGAATTCTATAGTCCCAGCAGCAGCGCGCCCGGACAGCGCCATTTATACGTATAGAGAAGATGGTGGACTGTGTATGTTATTCACGTTAACATCGCCCAGATGGCGCTCCCTGAGCCTTCGCGTAGCGCTCTTAAAGGTCAGCTCCGGTAATTTCTTGAAGTCATTGGATATCAACGCAATCATCTGGGTACGTTCCTTGGCACACTTGCGTCACTTGTGCAAGAACACAGGCTCGGGAGATGCGCAGACTGCTTACAGGTCAATTTTTACTGACAGTGTGCCGGAAGTGCAAGAGTACCATACTACGGCCTTCGACAATTGGGAGCGCTGCGCCGCTTTCGGACGCCATGGGGACGCCAAAGGACTTTGTGACATTATCGTCAGGGGAAGGGTGCATGAGCAGTTGCACAGTGCAGTAGGCTGATTGACTCATCTTATGAGACATGTCGTGTCAAATCTCGGTTTCGGTTTGGTCTTTCTTTTTGTGGAAAAAATCTTTTTTTTCCATTGTGCACACTATTTTTACAATCAGGCGCGCCACAGGAGCGTCTGGAGAACATAGAATCGTCATTATCTTGACATGGTAAGAAAATCGCCGGAAATTGCCTTTAAAAGCGAGTTACGCGTCCCCCAAATTTTTATGGTGTTCTCAAAGAAGGAGACGTGCATTACCTTGTTTAACTTGCAACAGACTAATCAAGGATCACTGAGGAAGTTTCCGCAATTATGAAATCACCACTTCTAGTTCTGCCTCAGGCGACACTGTCAGCGCTCCTTGTTACGTCATTAGATGAACAAAAACCAGACATTTACAAATGTATTGGAAATAAAACTGTGAACCCCCTATGCATACAACGCAGAAGCGGTTCGTTTGCATGGTCACAGTAGTGTCCACGACTCATCAGTACAGTTATCTCATATACGTGTAACAGATAATGGTGCGTCATTCGTATAAGGTGAGAACCTTATAAGTATTATGCAAATGGGGCCTTGAAAAGAGGTGGCACAAAGATTTGGTGTGGTAAACATTGTTTAAATCATGAACAATCGAATCTCGGTCAAGTTGCATGAATTGATTGGTATGGAACGGTACGGATGTATGACTAACAGGAATGACAGGTGGCGCAGTTAATATCTTGACATCCTGGTCATTTACGTCACGACTGACAATGATAAAATAGCGTGCACCTCATGGACACAGTGAATATGCGAGTAATATCCACACGTGCTGCAGTGCCACCTTTTAAGACTGGGCCAAATTACGTTTACGTGACGTTAGACTTGCACATATTTCGGGTTCGAAATCCTAGTTCCCGGGATTCAAAACCAAAAGTCTAGGCTTCCGCAATACCTAAGTGTCTCTAGGCATCGTATTATTATTGCTTTATATTAGTGAATCGGACACCAATATACCGGCGAAAGAAGAGCATAAATTCGAGGGACGATGAGCTGAAAGGTTTTGGGATGCGACGAATAACTTGAAATGGAGGACGACTATCTTACGTCATCCAGTTGTTCTAATTATTCCCCCAAGGACCGCTACAAATAGCACCCGGGCCACAGCGATGTCACAACGTACACTTCCTCTACGTGCAAACATTTGAAGTTCGTCTGAGTAGAAGGGGTCAATTAATTACAATTGGAAGGCGCCCGTCTTTTATGACGGTGACGGCTCGCATATGAGACTTGTCTTGAAAGTACACTCGTAGGCTTGTAGCTCACAGGCTCTCAAAGGTTCATAGGCTCCTTCATAGGCTCGCAGGCTCCCAGCGTCGCTGCCAAATATCACTAGCAAGCCCAAACCTCTCTGTCAGAATGAAAGGACCATGAAGGTTTCACGAACCTTTAGCGCTTACTCTGGTCATGCTTCTCGCCGCCCTTTGTCCCAAAGCACAAAGTTAGGCGCAATGTATACTCCATGAAAAATAATTCGGCGCCAATGACACACGTTCGTATGAGTCGCCTTTACTGACACCTAGCGGGGCCTCACTGCGTCAACGAGGAACTGTTGGCGTCGACTTCTATTCGCGTTTTTTTTTCATTCATTCAATTTGAACACCATTCAAGTGTCCGCTGATTGAGTTGGACAGAGCTGGGACTCCGGTGAAAATTCTCCTCTTACTTAAAGCGTCAGAACGCAGAGGTACATGGTAACAGTAAGAAGTAGTTCACAGATAAGGCGCCCAGCGCTAAGGCGTGACAATGTGGGTAGAATATCAGCATACTTTTTTCTCGTGTGGTCACATTCACTCGCCTTACCTTTCCCTTATGATTTCTTTTCTTTCCCAGCTATTCTGTACGTTCCAATTTATATATATATATATCTTAATGAACCACCAAACTTTGATGCCTAGGAAAGCATAGTGGATGATGTTGAACTTCTTAATTGTGGTATTCTAATAGTGGAGTAAGCAGAAAAGAATCAATGTGGACGAACAGACAAACCTGCCTTCGGTGGGGACCGAACCCACTATATATATATATATATATATATATATATATATATATATATATATATATATAAGTTCGGTTCTCACCGAATGCAGGTTTGTCTGTTCGTCCGCTTTGATTTCTTTCATCTGGCCCTCAAAATTACAATACCATTATAAAGCATTTCCATAACTTCCTCTATGCTTTCCTAGGCTTCAATGTTTGCTGGTTCGTTAACGTTCTTTCTCACAAATTAAGGAGCCCTTGATTCCTTTCCTACCCATATATATATATATATATATATATATATATATATATATATATATATATATATCTGTGGGTGTAAGTGTGTGTGTGTGTGTGCGTGTGTGTGTGGAGTGACAGCTTAGAGGTTCCTTAAAAATGAGGTGGTTGGCGCCGGACTTCGCAGTGTTCAAAATTACTCTAATTAAATTAATTTTTTCATGGAAGGGTAATCTAACGACTTACTACTTCCGGGTAATATTTTAAAAAGACTCATTACTTTCCAATTACTGAAACCTACCATGTCCGCTTCCAATATGGCATAAAAACTGAGCCGAAATGTGAAGAAGAATAAAAAGCACAAGCTAATCTGCGTAGAAGACCCGCATGAAATAAAAGAAGGCAATGCAGCATCCAAACTTGCAGCCTTGAGAGGCAACAGCCCTCAAACCTGCACGTAAGAGGACTCGAGGACGCTCTAACCTTCGAGCTATCCTGGGCAGCTCAGCAGAATGATGCAGAGGCTCCGAACACGTGACCGTTTCCAACCGAGAGTGCTTTATTTCACACAAAACTAGGTTCTTCGATCCCAGGTTGTTCCGCCACCTGCCTATCCCATAGTCGAGAAAGTCAACCAGACTTCAAGATGAGTTGGTGAGACGTGTCACTGTGACATTATAGCGGCTAATTTCTACGTAAATGTGCCATTCATAAGGCGTACTTGTGCTTGTGCACGGATTATGAAGCGTAGGAAAGCGTAGAGGAAGTTATTCAAATGCCTTATACTGGTATTATAAATTTTAGGGCAAGTAGAAAGAAATTAAACTGGACGAAAAGAGAAACCTGCCTTCGGTGGGAACCAAACCCACGATGAAGTAGTTTCCGATTCTCACTAGTTTTCAAGATTAATGGTAATGTACGGCCGTTACTTACCGCCGAATGTAATTTGTAATGTAATTTAATTACATTTTCAAGATTCAAAATTTGTAATTAGTCATGTATTTGAAAGGGTCCCTGAAACGGTTTTTTTGACATTGCGTCACTGATTAGGCAACACAATCGTGAAATCATTCACACCATAAATAAAGGGAAGCACCATGCGCTAAGGCAGCTATGGGCTTATTTCTGTCGCCTTCCTCCTTACCACTGCTCTTCCTCCTCAACTCGATCTGCTGCGGAGTGCGCCCTAGCGACGACAGCGCCTCCCGCGTCAGCCGCTCTGCCGAGCCCACCGTAGCGACATAGCGCCTCGATATCCTCACTGAGGTCGCCCGCCTCGGCAGTGCTAGCCTCTGTAATATTGCGCCGGCGACTCGTGTGTACGCCGCCAGATGCCGCGACGATACCGTTGGCTGAAACGAAGGAGTACGTTGTAGAAGCACGTTGTTCTCAGCTAGGTTTTGAAAATTACGTGCACTTGACTGGTTCGGGGCCAATCAACGGACTCCCATTCGTAGTTCGATTGGCGGGGGCGTTCGTAAACGACTTTTGGCGAGCCGCTGAGATCTTTTGCGATGCACGTGTTGAAAACCTTATTGTAAATTCCACACTTTACGCACAGCGCTGAAATCTGCCCTCAAATGATCCTAACGACTCGCTCTACTGGATCACCATGTTTGCACAAAATCGTCAAAACCATTTCAGGGTCCCTTTAACTATAATCGGAACTAGTTTTGCTATCTATGAACGGCGCCCTTCGTATAGTGCATCACTGGCTATACCGGCTCGCTGGGCCCTGCTCAGCCTTGCCAGTTTTCTTCCCAAGGCCTACCATACTAACCACACTACCACGAGTAGTGTGGTAGTTTGCCGGACAGAACGACAGTCGAGTTCGCACCAGCGGTACACGAGGGGCACTTGTGTGGAAAAACGTTCTCCAGACCTTGTCATGCATTGATTGTCTAGGACCCTGCTGTAAAGAAATCCACAGCCAGTATTTCAGTTTCTGCTTTTCCGGTCTGTAATAAGAATATTTCTGAGGATTTGAAATAATATGAAACTCATTTCCAGCTGGATCAGTCTGTCTTCAGTAAAACGAAGGTAGAGCGCATGTGCTTGCAAAGGCTGAGCCATCGTTGTACCTTTCCCGGTTCAGTTCATATTTTCTTTTTGCGCAAAGGTTTTATTCAATTCTACCTTTTGAAAATTTTCGTGGACACCTCAAGGTTACCAATGCGATGTTGTTTAGATGATTCCGTGCGCACTGTTTATCATTTCTCTATTTCAAAAGTCGGAAGGCGTTTTGTGGCGAGCAAAGAAAGCGGAACCGCTATCCGGTTCGCTAACATTGTCCAAGTCGTACCAATATTTTCTGCTTTTAACTTGATGTTGTTCACTGTGTTTTGCACCGCTTGTATTCCATAGCTCTCGACTATTCCGTCGAGAACATGCTCTCAGAAGACCAATACAAAAGGTGTCCGTATGAGTAGTCCACACTCGTGAAGATGACCGCCAAAATTCAATCCCCTCACGTCTCCATAGCATGTGTTCATACTTTCGTCTGCTGCGTACAGACAATCACATGCGTGACATGAGGCGCAACACCTCGCTCTTTAAATCTATAAAAGGAATCAAGCGACTTCCACGCTGTTACAACCTTCAGATCTGCGTGGCTATTCTTCTCTCGTGGTGAGGACGTAAGCTATTTGATGCCATGACTAAACACTTATGTTGGCCATTCATGCCTACTGCGCCAAAACATTGTCCATTATCAAGTGGCAGAGTCTAATATGCGTCTTTGAATTTCGCGATATGAAGATGCAGGAGCGACTAATCGAACCCTGTACTTCGAGCTAAACGTTTCCTAATTTTTGTCTCATATTGGGCTTCACATAATTACCATGATGCAGCCTTGGGTTAAGGGTAAAGAGTGCGTCAAGCGTGATAAATAAAATAACTGTGCGCTCATTGCGCTTCGCATTATCACTAGCACATAATAGTGTAGCAAGGGCAGGAGTGGGTCAGCATTTCACTATAACGAGACAGAGCAAAAACATATTAGCTCTTAATGACTTCATATATGTGCTGGGGGTCGCGCACAAATTAAGGAACGGAAGTTAACAAACTTACGCCCATTTCTTTATGAGCATGACGCACCTGTTTGTGGCCTAGTTAAGGAGCTTGCTGCAGTTTTACGATATTCCTAAGGATGTTCGCTCTACTAAATTAAATGGCATCAAATTAAGCAAAGATGGTAAGGCTCCAGAGAAATCATTCGCAAACTTATGGCAGATTTACCAGTGGTATATGCATAGTAACCTCGAGGTATTGATTGTTTTGTGGGGTTTAACGTCCCAAAACCAGCTCTGATTGTGAGAGGAAAGCCGTAGTGGAGGTGTCCGGAAATTTCGACCACCTGGGGTCTTTGAATGTGCACTGACATCGCATAGCGCACGGGCCTCAACATTTCGCCTCTATCGAAATGCAGCCGCCGCGGCCTGGATTCGATCCCGCGACCTTCGGATCAACAGCGGAGTGCCATACCACTAGACCACCGTGGTGGGGTGCCTCAAGGAACTTATAGCCCTGCCACGGTGGTCTAGCGGTTATGGCACTCGCCTGCTATTCCGAAGGACACATTGTTGGGAAAGTTGGTCTTGTATAACTAACTGAAAATATTAGCACATATAACAAAAGAGAAGCCACACAGAAAGGACAGACAAAGGAGAGCGCTACTCGCAAGTGTTTATTAGCGGGGAAACGGACCACTGTATGTACACTTTTGCAGCGCATGCGCATACACCAGTGGGAGGATAAATATACCACGCGTGCTTGCACCAGAGGTGCTTGCATAGATAATTTGAACACGGCATCGACTAATAAGATAAACTGTTCGCTTACTTAACAATCTCTGTTCCTTCTGATGTTCTTAAATCTGATGTACGCGTGGCCTATTTATGCTCCCTCTGTTCTGTGCATAAGCGTGATTCGCTTCCCTGCGAGCAACAGTTCTGAGTAGCTCTTCTCTTCGTCTCTCCTTTTTGTGTGGCTTGTCGTATTTTTTATTTGCGCTATATTTTTCTCTCAGCTTTGCTGATACGAGAGTCGCGGGGTGGAATCCCGGCTGCGGCGAGAACAGCATTGCCGCCACTACCTGCCCGACTTCATTCGTAGAAAGCGTAACGCATCACCTGTCGCGTAGTTAACATATGTGGTTTTGTGTTTGTATGATTCATATATATCCACCCCTTATGTAACACCCCCAAGAGGGGTCTTTAAGGAAATAAAATGAAATGAAATGAAATTTAGATGGCGGCGAAATGTTGAGTTCCGTGTACTGTGCGATGTCGGTGCATGTTGAAGAACCCCAGATGATCGAAATTTATGGAACGCTTCACTACGGCATCTCTCATAATCAGTAGTTTTAGGACCTAGACCCCGATGAACAAATCAATCAAGGGACACATAGCCAGACATATACGATGATGGCCGCCATAGAGGGATTACTAAAACGCAGCTACGAGCACTGATGAGTACGCATGACGCAGAAGCAAAAAATTGTTGACATAAAGTAGCGCATTAAGTGTTTTTCTTTTTGTTTTTTTTTTGTTTTTTAATACTGTCAACCCCATGTGGAGGTTTTTACGGGAGCGGAAAACGAATACAATTATATAAGATAACATAAAATGTTGTGCTGACCAAGAAGTGCATTACAAAATAGAGACGTACAGCGAACACTGGCATGTACACTTACATTGTGCAATGAAAAATAATATACTAAAACACAGGCACGTACACTTAGACTGTGGGCATTGCAAAATAAGAATTGACAAAGAGAGAGGCAAGATACATCGACAATGTGCACACACAATTTAAAAATAGATGCTTTGTCGCATTTGTAACAGAAAATAAGTGACCCTAAAGCTGAAGAAAAAGCGCTGATGGAGGAAGACATGATAACTGGACTTGGTAAATCGTTCAATTCTTTAATTGCCCTCGAAAAGAAACTCTATTTAAATGTGTCGTTTCGGGCGACTAGTGGCTGTATGTATAAACTGTGTTTGTGTTTAGAACGCGGATCTGGAGAAATTACAAAGAAATCTAAATAGTTCATTTTAACCTTGCTACGAATAATGAGCAATAAAAATTTTAAACAGTGAATTATGGTAACATTGCGGCAGATTGTTACATGATGCCTCCGATCTTTCTCCATGACGATTTAGATTTGAAGCGAAATTGAAATTGTGCAGCGCTTTGTGTCCAGTTTGGCTTGTAAATAAAGTCAGCCTAAATATCTTACAAATCTATGCAGATATTTGTTACGTAAGAAAAATTATGGCATACCACAAGGAGATCGCTGAAACTTGGTGCGTTATCGTCCATGGTATCAGCATCACTGCCGCTTGACACGGTAGCAAGTGCAAAAACTATCGCTGCGACAATCATCTTCTCCGCTTGCATACAGTCTTTGAACCTGTATCAGTGAAGGTAGAGGATCTATGTGTAGCGCTGAAGCACGGCCGCGCTCTTAAATACGAGTACCGCTTCCATTCAGAAGAGCCTTATTATTGTTGGTTGGTGACGTCTTCACTGGAAATGTGGATACGTTTAGATACATTATCAAAGAGACGCTGACGTAGAGTCTCATGCGGTTCCAATGTGCGTAACACCGCGAAGGATGGGGCCAGGACAAAACAAATGCCTTGAACAAGTGTAACTTCAATTGTGTAGAGAGTACAATGTGTCAGAAAGTGTGTTTGTTGATTAGTGAAATGCTGGCTCCATCCATGACCAATGGTCGAATATACAGCGTGAAATGACGTCCGCGCAGGGATCAGTAACCCATTACGTTCGACTTTGCTCAGATGTACTTTGGGGACACTGATCAACCAAGCCCGTTCAACGATAGCAAGCTACGCAATTCACAGAATACAATGGAAAGTTAAGAACAATTTTCTTTGGCCACGGAGCAAGTGTGGCTGCAGCCAAGTCCAGCATATGCATTTACAGTCCACTTATAATCCAGCATATCCATTGCTGTATGCAGAGTTCTCGATTTGCTTCGTGTGCATGGCGTAGCCATGGGAAAGGAAAGAAAATTATGCCCGCAAAATATTTCCAGCGCACTTTAGCGTGAAATATACTATTTCGACGTTTAAGCTATTTGTTTAGGCTTGTGCCGATAGCGAATGTCCCATTTTCAGCTTCCCTGCACCACCAAATTTAATAGAGCAATAGGATGTTTATTCAGATGTAAATGGTTCCCTAATGTACGCTACATTGCATGCTTGTAATATCAAATAGGTCAAACACATTCTTTTAGCCTTTCGATAATATTTGCACTGGCGAAGCAAGCTTGGATGTTTTCTTTGAAAGGTTCGGTTTTGGAAGAGGCGTTGGCGGAAAACTATCAATAGTGCTTGGTAGTTCTTGTCGTTGTAACTCTTTCATAAATAGAATTGCTGTTAATTTCAAGAGCCGGTTTTCATGGCGAAATGTGGCATGGTCGACACCTACCGCTTTTTTCTTGCAGATGGTGGCAAAAACATTTGCCTCGCTCTGGAACATCATACCCAGTCAATATAAGTGGGAGTATATATTTCACCCAGAGACAAGACGGCATTTGTTTTCTAATGGCACGCATAGCAACAAACTTGCCCTGGTGATTCCATCGGCAATAACTAGGCAAATGCGATTTCAAAAGTTAAGGGAATAAAACCCGTCAACTGGAGCGTTCATCTTTGTCTCATACTCCAATGTCCGGGGGTAGAACTCGAGTATGCTTGCTGTATCTCTATTCGACAGCGCCACACCTAGGTAAATCATTTGTAGATATCGGTGTAGCTTAGTCGTACTTGACAATACATGGCAATACCTGACTGTACTTCACTATACTTCTATGTTATAACCAGTTCGACAAAAGGTGTACTTAGACATAGCCACGGTCAAATCGAGATAGCACCAAATATGGTCAAGTTCTGCACCGCTGCTTTATAGCCACGATCAGTAGACTATCGGCCAGTTTCACTGTGATCTGGTCTTGCGTGGCCTAGTGCAAGATGCGTTCTTTTTCTCTTCTGCTTGAACATGTGCATCGCCCCGCCATGGTGGTCTAGTGGTTATGGCACTCGGCTGCAGATCCGAAGGTCGCGGGATCGAATCCCGGCCGCGGCGGCTCCATTTCGATGGAGGCGAAATGTTGAGGCCCGTGTGCTGTGCGATGTCAGTGCACGTTAAAGAACCCCAGGTGGTCGAAATTTCCGGAGCCCTCCTCTACGGCGTCTCTCATAATCAGAACTGGTTTTGGGACGTTAAACCCCACAAATCAATCAATCAATGAACATGTGCATCAGCGAGTTGTAGTTTTGCCAATGTAGTAGTGGACTGACGTCAGGCGCAAAAGAGAACAAGGGAGCGCGCAGACGAACGCCGAACATTGGGCAATGCATTAGGGAGTTTGAGAATTGGGGCCCCAAGGAGCTTGGGGACCCAAGAAGCTTGCGACCCGCCAGGGCGCATGCGCAGATGGTTCTGCGCATGCGCCCTGGCGGGTCGCAGGCTTCTTGGGTCCCCAAGCTCCTTGGGGCCCCAATTCTCAAACTCCCTATTGAGGTGCACGCACACTCCTGGGGACCCTAACTAGTAACAACGATAATTTCGTGATAAAAAAGCACATATTATGAGCGCCTGAAATGCTTCGCCTTTCAGCGTAAGCACAGTACTTACCGAAGGGAATTAGCAGAATGAGATTAGGGCTCGATGTGCTATGTAAGCATGCTATCCCTCGTACACTACGGTTTTTCTCGCGTGATACCTACCGTTAGTAAGCAACTTGCATAAGAACTAGTGGAGTCATGGAGATATTGCTTGCCCGACATCAAATCTGGTTGTGTTCGGTGCAGTGTACAAAGCGAAGTGTGGCTAAGGTATGCTTTCCAAGGCACGCTCACCACCAAGGTATGCTTACCAAGGTATTTCGAAAAGTATGCTCGCCACCAAGGTAAGCTTACCAAGGTATTTCCAAAGTATGCTCAGCACCAAAGGTGAGCATACCTCTGTCGAAACTTCAAAAGGAAAAAACGGAGCGCTAAACAAACGACACACAAGGAAGGAGGCTACACACAGGACTGGCCCTCAACTTTCAACTGCCGTTTATTGAAGCAACATTGAATTTATGCACACATCCGCCAAACATAATCTCTGTCAAGATAGAACCTTCTGACAACAAACCGCCACATCACCGCCATAATCACCGAATCATGCCCACGTGCCCGGGAATATACAAGCAGCAATGCCACAAAAGGCGAGGGAGATAGCCAGAACCTTGCGTACCACATTTCACAATCTCATGTTTTGTAATTGATAATAAAACTATCACGTACGAACAATCCTGAATCTTCGAAAAAAAGAGAAACAAATAAACCACTAAAATTTCTTAAACAACAAAGAAGATGCGTCAAAACCGAAGGTAAAATCAAACAATAAAACAATAACAAAGCTTAAACAGCAAAGCGCAGTGTCAGAAACAAGAAACAAACGAAGTATGAAGAACAAGATGAGCAACAATGTGAAACAATGGCAGGATAGCGAAAGGCCTCGTCAAGAAAGATAAAACCATTAAAAATTAAAAGCTATAGGAATAATAAACACACAACGATTTAAAAAACCACACTACACATAGCTTTCAAAAAAAGCTACTTCCTTCTCAGTAAGCGCGACAGAGGGCGCGCTGACACAATTGTGCGCAACTTAAGAATGTGTTACGCTTCAATTATTTCTCTTTCGTAACGGTCACCTGAGCGCTTGAGGAAAGTGGCACGCGCGAATTCTGGGATGCACCCACACCTTTTGCAGTGTTCAGCTAGGTGGCCACACGAGTTATTCTTGATAGACAAGGAACGCTCTTTCGCCCTAACATTGAAACATCTTCCGGTCACCCCTATGTACCCTTTATCGCAACTCAGTGGGATCTTGTATACGACGTTCTTCGCGCAGTCAGTAACGGCGCTGTCATGTTTCTTGTTGCACTGCTTGTGGTTCCTTTCTGTAGCCAGGAGACAAGTTTTTGATAATTTACTTGGGGCAGCAAACACGATATTCCCATTGGATTTGTTTATCAGTTTCTTCAGGTTGTGGGAAATGTGGTGAATATAAGGAATGGCTACGGCAGACCATCTGTCACGTTCAATATTGCCCGAGTCACAGGAACGCTTCAACTTCTGCAAAAGGGACTCGCACACAAACACAATGTGTATTAACTGAGGTGGGTATTTGGCTGCTTTTAAGCGTTGAACTTGTTTGGCAGACCCAATATTCATTTCATAATGGCACGATTTTTCTAGAGCCGCATTCAAACATGTCAAAGCAATGCCTCGTTTTACGAGCTTACAGTGAGCGCTCTCAAAGGGTAACAAAGATTTCTTAGACCGAGGATTGTACGACCAACATAAGTGACCGGGCTTGAACAATAATTTTAAGTCGAGAAATTGAAATATTATCCGCCTTTTCCCGCGTGAAACGAAGTCCAGCTGCCGATCTTTCAAAGGCCCCGCCACGGTGGTCTAGTGGCTAAGGTACTCGGCTGCTGATCCGAGGGTCGCGGGATCGAATCCCGGCCGCGGCGGCTGCATTTCGATGGAGGCGAAATGTTGAGGCCCGTGTGCTGTGCGATGTCAGTGCACGTTAAAGAACCCCAGGTGGTCGAAATTTCCGGAGCCCTCCACTACGGCGTCTCTCATAATCAGAACTGGTTTTGGGACGTAAAACCCCACAAAACAACAACAAC
The DNA here is from genome assembly GCA_013339685.2 of Hyalomma asiaticum. Taxonomy (NCBI): domain Eukaryota; kingdom Metazoa; phylum Arthropoda; class Arachnida; order Ixodida; family Ixodidae; genus Hyalomma; species Hyalomma asiaticum. The sequence goes on from CM023491.1 coordinate 55,790,175, forward strand.
AATCTTTCAAAGACTTTCAGTATGGCTGTTGTGATATCGTCAGGCACCGGGCTATCTACTGCCTTCAAAATCGGGAGATAGTCATCGACATACATGAAAGCTTTTTTAACTTGAAATTCACAGAGCTTAGGTTCAATACGCTTGTTCACAGAGGATAAGAATATGTCACACAATACCGATGCTACGGAAGAACCAATACATATTCCAGATTTTTGCAAATAGTGCTGTCCATTGAAGCAGGTGGCAGTGGACTGAAAATAGAATTCTAAGATTGCTAGAAAATTGTCACTGCTTACCCCCGTGGCATTCTGGAATTTTAGTTCGTCATTCACACTAATCAGATCACGTAAAGCACAGAATAGTTCACCGTGAGGGACGGAATAAAACAAGTCCTCCACATCAATTGACAAGGCAGTGATTCCAGACAAGACGTCAAGTTCCTTGATGATGTCATGCGAACTTCGCACTAGAAAAGGGTCTTCAAAAACTAAGGAGCTTACATGTTGCTGCAAAAACTTGCCCACAATCAATTGCCATGAACCCTTCTCAGTGACGATGGTTCGCAAAGGACATTCAGGCTTATGCGTCTTACCGGTGGAGAAGGCTTCCAAGGCAGACGCTTCAGTCTTCTCAACTTTCTTTCTGAGCGATTCCAAGTTGAGGTCCTTCAACAACTTAACCGCCTACCTTTTCGTGGATCTTGCTTTGAATTTGCAGGGCTTGAAATTCTTACTGTTTGCAATCGCAAGGGTGAACCGCACACATCGACATAGTCTGTGCATTTGACGGAAAGCATGTTCTTACTGACAACCGGGATATTTGTTAGGGCTTCGTAGTGAAACAGTGTCACCTAAATTAAGACAAACCACAAATACAGGATGCGAGCGCGAGCGCCGCGTGCTTGTGGATCGCCTTAATTTTTGTGACGCCATTTTACTATAAGGCTTGTGCTTGTATGCTTCCAGTGAACCTGGTATTGGGTGACTTCGGAAGCCCTCTATGGAGCACGAAAAAAAAGAAACCATGATCGTGAAAATAGTGCGCGCGCTGTTCTTCTCTTTCATTCGATTAAAACGATTGACCGAAAATAAAAACTGCGCTTTCGGCTGCTGATTCCAACCATGGAATCAGCATCCGAAAGCGCAGTTTTTATTTTCGGTCAATCACCGCGGTAATCGACTCATACACTCCCGATTCCTCGTGCATGCCTTTGAAAGTGGTAGCGCCACCAAAAAAGTGGGCCGCTAAACAGCCTTCGAAACCCTTTAAAAAGCGAGAATGGAACATCACTGGACACATGATGTGATGGATGTCCACGCACTTGTTGGCGCCAGACACATAGGCAGTCGCCGTTTATATTTTTCTTCGTCTTCTCCTAATTTCCGATCACCTCCGGGGCGGGGCCTCAAAGGTGGCAGCATCTAGTTCTTGACAATGTAATTTATTCGCTGGTTTCTTGAACACTTCGCGAACCGGTGATCCAACAAACAGACGCGCACCAATCCATCGGCGCCTGAGTACTCTTCTTGAACCTGGACTAGTGGCGTGAATATCTTGGGCGTGTTTGGGATGTTGACTATTACAATGTCGCCGAGTTTTTAGCTTTTTGGGTGATGCGTGGTTGAGCGATGTGCTCATGGAAGTCGCAGCAAATATTCTTGTTGCCATCGCTTCAAGAAGTCAAGCGTTATTTTTTTGTCGATTTTCAAATTGCAGCTGATAGTCATTGCTATACTCTCTGGGCACTCGGTATGCAATGCCTTGGCTTCCGGTAACTTCGTTACTTGCTGGCCCACTAATAAGTGCGCTGGCTTGAGGACTACAGGCCCACTTACCTGGCTATCACAAGAAGTCAGTGGCCATGAAACGAGCACCGCTACAACCTCACTCACAATAGTTGAAAGTTCTTCTGCGCGGAGACAATCTTGACCTAAAACTTTGCGAATTGCCATTTTCGCAAGTAGGTCACGCACGCCTTCGTCAAGCCTCATCTGGTAACGTTTTTCCTATAGAGCAATGGCTGCTAAATTGCTTTCTGTGTTGTAATTCGGTGCTTTTGCCATCATTATTGCGGATTTTGACGTGGAGACAGCATGTCTAGAGACGTTAGTGTAAGAAGTGAGCCAGTAAATGAAGCAAAGAAGGATGCGTTGTTTCGCTCACCGATTAACCGTCGGCGCTTCGCTCAGGGACTCGGCCAAGGACTCTCACAGCTCATAGATGTGCTGCAATTCTCCAGTGGCTCAGAACTCTGGATGACTACTGCGGTATTTTGCTCTTTACGGAGTTGGCTCGTAGGCGCCCCTTTTTATGTACCTACCCTTTTATGCAGCTTGCTTTTCAGCATTCCTCACTACCATAAGAAGTCGAAAAAGGGGTGAAACGTGCGTGGGGAATACATGGAAAACGATTTTGCAAACTTTGACGTCAGCTATGAAAGAATATAATTTTTTCTTGCAAAGCGGTTCGCTAGATTGCAGTCTCCTTCGGTGGGAGCGAGGGTCGTTGAGTGTCATACTATAGCGCAAACTGATTGCTCCTTTGTTAAGTGAACTTTGAATAATAAGAAAGTTACCCTTTAATTCTTTATCATCTCGGTTTCCTCACGCTAACAATCGGGATAGGGTGGGAAAGTATTACCAACGGTTGCCTTCATTACAAATGATTTGCTCAGTTCGTGGAAAGAACTTATTGCTATCTGCGAATGATGCAGCCTTGTTCGGCAGAACATCCCCGCAGTACTGAGGAGCATTGCAGTGTATGTGCAGCGTCATCAAAATAAACAGAGCGATAAGAGTGCAAAATTGTGGTATGCAGCATTTTATATCACGAGTGAACACCACAAAGCAAACTTGGCGCATTGCAGATGTGGAACCCTGCTTGCGTCTTTGTGTGTGTGTGTGTGTGTGTGTGTGTGTGTTTGTGTGTGTGTGCGCGTGCTACAACGGTGTAACACACGGCAAAATTTTCTGCAGGAAGCAGTATGGACGACACTATACACCCTCTAGGGGCCTGTACTTGAAAACGTGCGTCTGCAATTGTGGCATAAAATCCTCAATATTGCTGGTGGTATCGTGCAAATGTACTGCTGCGGCAATAATTGCTCTTCTAAGGGCTTGACGCCGTCACTAGGCACACAGGCCTAGGTCTCACAAATCTGCTGCCTTAAGTTTATTCCTCCTCTTCTGAGGCTGTGGACGTAACAGAGTTCAGCCGCCTTCGGTATATATTTATATTAACACAATGTTTTATGTCACTTTATAGAAGCCGCACAAACTTCTAACCCTTCCCTCTCCCACGAGTGCATGGGGTACCGGGAAATATATTGTGACAGCGCCCCTAACAAGTGAAGTGGCGATACAGGAGCACAAAAAAGATGAGACTCTTCTGAGTTCATTGCGCGCCCTCGTTCCACCCAGTTCTTCAGCACCGAGCATGCGACATCTCGTAAACGCGGTTCTTTCTGTAACATTTCTGATGGAGTGTGCTCGGTACGGCGCTCGAATACGGCAGCCCTGCAGTCTTGCCTTTCCCGCAGTCGTCCAACTGCCAGCCATCCACAATCGCCACTTGACATGTGCCCACCAGAGAGAGAGAGAGAGGGAGAATAAACTTTTATTGCGTCAACACTTGGTGCATTGTTAAGCTTGGGTGGAGCCCTCTTGTAGAGCCCCACTGGCCACTGCGGCTCGCCGGGCCTGGTCTAGGGTCGCCAGTTGGCTCCCCAGTGCCAGCTCCGAAAGCCGTGCCTCCCAAGACGACGTTAGAACCTCTTTTCGTGAGCGTACCAGCGTGGATATTGCATGGGCTGGCCGCTGTGTACATTCATAGGTAGTGTGTGTAAGTGTGGCTGTGTGGTCACCGCACCACGGGCACATCGCGGTCGTGTATGCTTGTGGATAGATTGTGTGTAGTCTTGATATGTGAGGGTATGTGTTCATTTGGAGGCGGCGCCAATCCCTAGCTTGTTGAGTGCTTAAGCTCGGATGCGGAGGGGCGTACTTCCGTCTTCTCAGTCGTTGGTCCACCAGAGGTGCTTCGACATCGTCGCCTGCTGGCCCATCACATCCTCACGGAGAGCCATACCCCTGGGGAGGAAATCCTGGCAAAGGCGACGAGGAATGACTAACTCAGGACGGACTAGTGAGCAGAAGTGACGAATGGAATTTAGATGCTCTGCTTACGAACGCTGTATTTTCGCTAAGTGATACCGCACTCGTCTCGTACAAGAACCACGAGTGCACTCTTACGACATGTCACACATTAACTAAATAGCTACGGAACAGCTTTGGCGGCGACACCTCTGGAAAAAGACGTAGCTCAGGCTGATGTTCTCGTAAAGGGCCCAGCTTTTTGGTGCAACTTGCGTGGTATATACTGAAGAGATTCCCACACTTACCGACCTCGTGAATCAGTGTATGTCGGAATAATGTAACGCTGACCATTTCCTGAAGGAGATCTCCGAAGACCTCACTGTGACCAAACAGGAATGCCTTACCGTCGTCTCTGCAGTTCAGAGCTCTCGTTCTTACGTATACGGCTAATATTTCACGATTGTCACTTACCATCACTCCCTCTACTAGCTGGTAAGTGAGTACGATCTATCTGGACGGCTTATGCGTTGGGCTCTCAGATTACAACAATGCAGCTTCGTTGTACGTACAAGACCACTCGGCGTGAAGCTGATGCTGACTGGATGCTGCGTTTCCGTCGAACTCCTGCTATCCCAAGATCCTTCACAGAAAACTGTTGGTTGGTCGTGTGCGTTAACTATCTCACCTTGTACAGTGAAACGACAGTCATATTATATACCAGTGCTGTCCTCGTCTCCTTCCTTTCTGCACTCGATCATTCTTAAGCAGGAGTCACCTAGAGTCACGATCAGCGATCGTGGGCGTCAGTTTAATCTGGACGCAGAGGACGAGCTGCTACCTTTCAACATTCCACTCCCTGTCATCCTCATACTAACGGGCTTACAGAACATACCAAACGAATTTTTAACAACACTCTTTGTGATTGCCAACATGCTTGCGAGAAGGGTAACAAACAGCACATTTGTTACCCTTCTGGCAAGCACTGAGTACCCCACCTGGCGCGAGCTACTGCTTACTCCACGGCTGTGGCACCGTCACACGTCCACTTAAACTCTATGGAGCAGGAAAGTTGCGGCGCTCATTATGGTTGTGGAGTTGCGCTGTTCTCGGGAGTACACATTTGGACAAACTTGTTTGTTCAGTAACGACGACGCGCCATTCACCGCTGCGGGAATGTGCGACCGTGAAGTGTGAAGATGAACCGATCCCGAGGATGGCGCAACAGCAGGGAAGCTCGCATGAAAGCGCGGTCCCAAGGCCGACTGAGCGCACGCGGATTTAAGTGCTCACTTCCCCAAAAAACGCTCGGACAAAGCAGTTCTTTACATGTAGCGTAGAGTAATAAAGTCACCCAACGCTTACGAAAAAAAAGCTGAAGTACTGCGCTCTCCCGCTACTACCATATGGTGCAGGAATATGGAAGATAACAAGGAAACTCGATCAACTGTAAACTCGATTAAAACTGCAGGGGAACTAGGCTTGTTTATTCGGTATACTAGTGGAGTAGCCATCCTAGCTTAGTGGTAGCGTGCTTGCTCGGCCCCTCGAGGGCCCGCAGCCCACCTACCGCTAGGTAATTTGCGTGTATGTGTGTGTGTGCTTGTTCTGACTACATTTTCATCGAAATCGAGGGCAAACGGTATTCCTTGCTTATTTTATGAGCGGAGCTCTTTATGCCCGCCGTCCGGTGTGTGTGCCGATTCTGGAAGCAGTCTGGGGTGTTGAAAACCATGCGTGGTGGTAGCGTGGTTAATAGTGACGTACGTGATGCGTATATCATGTTAGTGATGTAGCCATTCATTCCAACCATTCATTGCCATTATACCTTTATACCTTCCCTGTGAAACATTAGACGAGCTGCGCCGTCCAATCCTGATTTTCACCACATGGCTGGACACTTTTGATTTCTCAGTAACTGCTCTCATGTGGTAAGAGGGTTGTTTGAGTACATACTCTTTCAGCCGTCAGCTGTGGTTACGTTGACGAAGACGGAGAAAAGGGAGGAAGGAAACATCAGCGAAAAAGACAAAGGCGAGGGTGGTAAAGACAAAGAGGAAGAGTGTGAAAGAACAGCTACGAAGCAGAAAAGGGAAGAGGCAGGGAAGTACAAGCACTGAGGCAGGACGACGAAGAAGAAAGGAGGACTAACAACAAGACGACGAAAAGTACAAGAAAGAAAGGAACAGCAGACGACGACGAAGCAGAAGAGGAAGAAGTAAGGAATACACCGGATGAAAAACAGGGAGGCGAGGTCAAGCAGGTATCAAAGAACACGGAGAGATTGAGAGAGTACGCAGCAAAAATTAGCTTAGGCTGCCACTGTAGGGCGTCGTCTGCGCGCGCCTGGGACTCCTCAAGCAAGCTTGTGTTTCCTCACAGTGGCGTCGGGTGTCGTGCCTGAGGAGAATGAACTTCGAGAAAGCAGCGCGGCCGCAATTCTTTCTTCTTTCTCTCTTCGAGTAATCAAGCACAACGCGCGCCCGTAACATGTGCAAGCTCGGCAAACTGAAGATGCGAGCTTGTGTGAAGCTTGGGGACCCATTGCATTTTCTTCAAAAAAAAAAAAGAGAATGAGAGAAGCAAAGGGGAAGAAAGAGGCTGCTCAGGAAAAATACAGAACGAATGGCAGAAAGATACGGAGAAAGGATGAAAGTAGGTATTATTGAGGTTCAGTTAAGGAAGTGAAGCTAATTTCTGCAGCCCGTGTTGGGATCACGGCTAAGCGTCCGTCGGGGCAGGAGAAGGGACCGAAAGAGATCGAAAGGAGAGAAAGGCAGTATTGGAGGGCTCCTGGAAATTTAGACCACCTGGGGTTCTTTAACGTGCACTGACAATGCACAGTAAAGGGGCCTCTGGCATTTTTGCCTCCATCGAAAATGCGACCTCAGCGACCAGGATTGAAGCTGCGTTTCCTTTTGTTTCTTTCTTTCTTTTTGGTTGCCACCGAGCACCATAACAACTAGACCACCAGGGCGGCCGAAAGTAGAAAAGCAAGAAACACAACAAGCGAGAACAAGAAAGGAAACAGAGACAGACCTACGGAAAGAAAGAAGGAAAGAAAGAAAGGAAGGAAGAAAGCAGATAAGAAGGAACGAAACAAGGAAAGAAAGAAAGGAAGAAAGCAGAAAAGAAGGAAAGACGGAAAGAAGGAAAGAAAGAAAGAAGATAAGAAGGAAGGAAAGAAGGAAAGGAAGAAAGCAGAAAAGAAGGAAAGACGGAAAGAAAGAAAGAAAGAAAGCGGCCATCACACACCAAACTCCACTAACGCTCTTATCCCGATAGGGGAAGAGCTCCTATATCTAGATTAGCATGGCCATCTTGTATTGGCTCGCTTTGATAGCCAGCCAATACAAGCTTTGTATTGTCTTAGTACTGCCTTGCATGTAACAATACCACATATGCAAAGTTCATGCGCAAACGAGGCAGCAGGCAGGCAGGCAGGCACAGAACTTTATTTTTGTCCTGAAAAACTGCAGTTGGACGTCCCCTTTAAGGGGATCCTGTAGCAGGTGAGTGCAAGAAACGAGGCAGGTGAGTGCAAGAAAGTGTTTTTTTTTATGCGAAGCATTTCTTTAGCGAACTGTAGCGACTTTGAGCTTGTCTATCCAGCCGCCTACGACTTTGTCTTCTCCTGGCCGTTTGGTTAATGCCACGTATACGAAAATTGGTGTGCAACAACATGACTGCTGGACGTACATAACTAACAGGTCATAACATGAAAGTCATGACAAGCGGCTTGATTTACGTGCTGAGGTCTTGGTATTCTCCTGGCCCTTTCGGTAATAGGATGTATACCAAAATTACTATGGTACAACACGACTGCACGACGAACGTAAATGACAAGTCATAACATTAGAATCAGGACATGCGTTTCATGAGCGGCATGGTTTACGTGCCGCAGTCTTGGTGCTCTTGCGGCCGTTTCGTTAATTTCATGTGGGCCGAAGTCGGTGTAGCGAGACGACAACGTAGATCCATTTCACGTTCCTGATATGTGCTTGGCATTTCCTTGATTCGCACTGCACGTGGGATCTGGCATTCTTTAATATAGATAAAGCCGACCAACATGGCATCATACGTAGCGGCAGTTGTCTTTCGAGAGTGTTCGTGCGGTACTTCCCAGAATTCGACAATCACGACGCTTGCTGCCCCAGGTGGGACTTCTGTGAACAGAACAATACATACAAAGGAGAATGAACTGCGTTCAACTCGAACGTTTACGTATCGTTTAGAGACCAACCAGAGTTGTCGTGCTGCAGTGGACGAAAAAAGGCAGATGACGCTGTCAGAGGAGCATACATGTATGACGTGTTCTTGCATCAAACTTAGCAGCAGTTGCCTTTCGAGAGTATCCGTGCGGTACTTCACAGAATTCGACAATCACGACGCTTGCTGCCCCAGGTGGGTCTTCTGTGAACAGAACAATACATAGAAAGGAGAATGAACTACGTTCAACTCGAAATTTTACGTATCGTTTAGAGACCGACCAGGGTTGTCGTACTGCAGTGGACGAAAAAAGGCCGATGACGCTGTCAGAGGAGCATACATGTATGACGTGTTCTTGCATCAGGTTCGCTGAGTTTATTCAGAGATTCAAAATGCAGCATTGTGTTTCGCAAGTTTTCCAATGTCTGCACAAGCACTGTGTCCCTACTTCTCGTACTTCTTGTGCGTCCTCAGACATACTTACTCTGAGAAACGTTGCACGTTACGTATTCAGTAGTATCGCGTGTGCCAACTAGATATGAAATTGCGTAATTTATTCGTATCTTCAGCAATTTCGTAGGCGTGGGTGATCACGGAAGCAACATCACGTTTCATATATGCAGCACAGTTTGCGTAACCCGTACAATCAACAATTGTACTGTCTGCGACCCACAAAGTTCGAATTACTTCACAGACCTCTAAAAAAAGAGAGCACGTGTACAACGCTCTTACACATTGGACGTAAGCTTGAAAGCCGTTACGGAATTTCTCAAGCCGCTCATGTTGTTTCTTCTGTAATGAGATATTCGAGAAAAAGGTTTTTAAAAATACGTGCACAGCGCTCACAACACAACCGCCTTGCTTTTGATAGGGCCGTTGTTACATAGTAGCCGAATGGCCCAGAAGTTTGGCAGTAAGATTGACGTGACGTAATTATCCCAGGTTATGGTGGCCGCAGTTCGACTTTAGAGAAATGCGCAGTAAAGCCCGCCTACTCATAGGCTGTAGAACCGTATATTTTGTAAATTACGTCGAAGTGCTATTATTGCGAAACAATCACATCGTGGTTCTCGTAATATACAAAAATGTAATGTAAATAATTATAAATTGAACTAAGCTATACAAACAGTTTAAACTATAATAGAGGAACAGAAAACTTGACGACGGGTATTGAGCTTCGTAAAGTTGCATGAATCTGAGCTGAGCAGTTCGCCTTATGGACCGACCTCGGAAGCACACCGCCTTATCTCACTCGGTGCGAGTTCTCTGTCTCTAAACATGAACATGCTTCTTGCTCCTACGTCTGTCAGTGAAATGAGAGAGTATTAAAAACATGGTTTCCAGCCTTGGGCTTTGAGCTTTCCACGGCTACTGCATTAGCAGGCTGTTCATTAAACGGCTGCAGCATTCGGTTGATAATCGCAACTGGTTACTATTTCTATTATGCTTATATTGGTTTTCCAGCTTTAAACTCTCACTATTAACTGCATTCGCTGAAATTCTCATTAGGAGACATTATTACGCTTAGATGTTGGCGGTGACACTGGGAGGAATACCGTCGTAGAGAATACATGTACGGAAAATTAGTATTCCCGGCCACGTGTAGTGCAGAACCGCGGTGGTCCTGGTGATATCGTGCATGTTATTTCATTATTGGACGTTGGTTATATACCAACGGGAATACATAAAAAATTCCATAGGGTGGAAAAGACTAAAGACTAAAAACCTAACGAGGTCTTGACACCCTATTCACTGCCAGTGTCGGCATCCGTTGACATAACACGCTGAACATATCTTAAGAAAGAAATGATCTCCGTGGCTTTCACATCCTGTCATAGGCTCATTTCTACATACACATGCGTTCATGATAATCTGTGCATTCACAAGGCATCGTTCTTTTTGAATACCTATACATAAAGAAATGTTCAACATATCTTAACATTGTCCCATTTCCACACAATGGCCGTGATATGATATGAAGCGAAGCGTGCCGCTCATTTAGCGTTGCTTTAGAGAGGGCATAATCATCGCATATGTTCTCGAGAATTTCGGCCTAATGAAGCCGTGCACATCCCCACTGACGGTAACACAATTATCAGGCGTGTTACGCTAAAACGTACTTTCCGAAAGTATGACTTATCGCATAACGTCATGCAGTGGAGCAGCTTTTTGCCTTGAGCTGTTACAGATGTGTGATTCAAGCTGTTAGTGCTTGGTTCGTACAATAACAGAAGGTAGAAGGACACAGAGGTGAGCACTGACGTCTTTCACAGAGATAATTGGGACGTGAAGGTTCCAATACTTCATGCTACTCCACAATAAAAAATAAGGCCAACAAGACTTCTGGCGGCGTTTTGGAGAACACTGATGCCTTTTTTACGGCGGATATATTATTGCTACCGTTAGCCCGCTAACGTTAGTCATTGTTCCTGTGGTCCTGAGGACAAACCCTCTAGTAATGACGTCCTTATTTTTGTTTATACATGTATGTATTCTTATACATCATCTTTTTTAAAAATGAACATACTCGCTCAAATTGAGTCATTCCTTTCTTTCGGATGTAGATGGCAAGCCAGGATGTGTCATTTGCGCAGTGGGTTTTGCTGGAGTCTCTATTCTCGGTGCCGTTCTTTGTACGTGCACAGTGTGTTGGTTTTCTCGCTACAATGCTCCTTTGTTCCCACTTGCAGCTGCGACCGTTATGTCGCTCGGTACAGATGGGCCCATTCCCGATTCTCTTGCTACCGTTCACTCTGTCAATCCTGTTCCTTCTGTGTCCTCGCAACACGCACTCGCCCAACACTTACCGCGCAAAGCCGTGTCGACAGAGCTGGTAGGCTCGGCTAATGATAGGTGCTTTGAAAGCGAATCATTTGTTACTTTGACAATGTCTGTCTATCTGTCTGTTCAGCTCCATTCGTCACATAGCATAACTGATCGTCTCATTCTTTAGGGACATGTGAAAGGGAAAATCTGGGTTGAATTGAAAAATATATATATTTGATGCTTGTTCAGAGGGCTTTGTAAAATGAATCCCACGCAAGGAAATTGTACTCGCACACAGATTTTCACTAACGGTAAACAAAAAGGGACTCACTGGGAGAAAATGCAAATTTTTCTCTTTTTTACTGAATCAATGTTATTCAGGATTTCTCCTTTTAGTTGGTACGTAAGTACGTAAGTACTGCACCTAGTTGGAGCATTTCAGTCGAAGCTGCGGAGTATCAAACTTACTGGTGGCGGGGGCTTGTACGCATATATGAAAATAGCAAAAACCAACTCATTCGAAAAAAAAATCCTGCAGATCCCACGCATTACGGGAATCGGTGCTATGCGAAGCAATCACCGAGGGCTGAGGAAGAAAATCAGCCTATGTTGATTTTCTTCCTCATTCAGCACAGTGTGACAAGTTGGACCAAGGTCTTCGTGAAAGAACCCAATGAAAAACTCTTGAGTATGCTTAATGAGGACTAAACAGGAACGTTGTGAGCACGTTGGCGCTTAATGGTAGCCCATGCTACGACGTAACGACGGAACGCACGTTAGTTCAAGGCACAGACGTCTGTTTTGTCGAAGAAAAATGCACTACTGGTGTGTTGATGTGCTATCATAAGCGTCGTTGGAGGAAGTATTCCTACGGCATCGATAAAAGTTGCACAAATGCACAAGGAACGGTAGCAGAACATATGTATTCCTATGATAACGCTGATCACGTGTTAGAAGCGCAATTTACGTAACGTAGAGCAAGCACTATCGTAGGAACTGCTGGTTGATTTGTGGGGTTTCCTTAAGCTGGCCGTGCCTTGTGTGGGCGCACCCTGGAGGCAGTCTACCTAGTGAGGTGCTGAAAACTACGCGTTATTGACGCGTGCCGTTATCTGCGCGTGACGTAGTTGATGAATATGTCATGTCAGGGGCGTAATCATCACTTATTAATGTTCGTCATGCATTGACACCATACCATTCAAATTTTTGGGTACGCCAAGTGAGCGAGGCCCCCAGGAGAGCACCGAGATGTTAGCGGATAGATAGATAGATAGATAGATAGATAGATAGATAGATAGATAGATAGATAGATAGATAGATAGATAGATAGATAGATAGATAGATAGATAGATAGATAGATAGATAGATAGATAGATAGATAGATTGGGTCAGAGTGACCTAAGTTTGCTCAGAAATGCTTCGCATGTAATATTCCTGGTAGTTCAAAGCGCCATCAAATTATTCCGCGAAAAACGCCGCGCATTATTTCTGTTCACTAGCATTAGGAGTGTAGTATATAGTCCTGAAAAAATGGGCAGTGTCGTGAAACTATCTCCTTCGCACCTACTGGTACTAAGTAAAACATGTATGCACCCATTTATCGGCAGGTCTGGCGGTTTATCTTCCACCACTCGCTTCGAAATATTTAGGCGCGATCATGAAATGGTGTGAGGAGGGAGGTTTATTGCCGCCGCACACCGCAACCTAAATTACACTCCTATTTCAAGTTTCTCCACCGTTAAAGTGACTTTCCTCCTCTCCAAGGCCGCCAATTCTCATATGAAAAGATGTGCCCGATATCGGCCACCCCCCTCGGACACCTCCTTCATCATGCTTTTCCATCAAGCCCTTCAGTACGTAACGTCCGTTTACAGTCCCGCTACCGCGTTGCCTGTAGGCGAGTTTTATCTCCTCGAGAATTACTCGGTCCAATGAGTCGCCAGTGAAAGTTATAATCTTAACACGTGCCTCGCATTTATACATATCTAGTAGTAATTTATCCCACCGCACTACGCTCCAAGCAACCAACCGTTCCTTATCTGTGACTCAATTGCGACCCTGATGGAAGACTTCTCCTTATATTGGTGTAATACCTGACCATGTCACCATCCACGGATCGTACTATGTTAGCTATAACGTCCCGCAAAAGCAGAGAAAATCCTAGCTCTTTAGGAAAAAAGCTTATTATCAGTATGGACTGAGAGCTTACTGAGTTTCCTCGTTCTATATCAGTTGACTGCTATCGACGTTCATTTGAAACAACTGCTCAAATCACCCTGGTTGGATGATACATTGAAGTTGTAGAAAGCGAAAAAATACTATATATAGCAAGCAGGAATTTCCTGCGGTACGCACGTCAGGTGAAGATGCCGTATTACAGGTAAGCTACACTGCTCCCCTTTAGCCTGTACTAAGGGTTTTTCCTTCATATATTTACAGAGCCTCAATCGCTGCTTACCGACACCAGAACTCTTTCGCAAAATTAGCCTTCGTAAATAGCACAAATCATCTGTCTATCTTGAATATGACGCCGGTAAACGTATTCCCAATGTCGCAGTACCGCACAGATTCTATTCTATGTTTAGTTCTGTGTTTAGCATAGAAAACTGTAGTGACCTTCTAGGCGTTCCTCTCTTTCATCATCCCAATACGTCCGACAACACACTTTCTCCCCAAGGTACTGGCAGTCATTAACGCAGTAAACGTAACTTTATGTGCATGTCCCGAGGAATCACGTCGAAAGTGTTAAACATAGCAAATACACGAGAAGTGTTCCACTATGTCGTTTTATTTTTAGTAGTCATTGCCACGCAGCCCACTGAGTCGAGGATAAGGGTCTACTGCGCGATAAGGGTCTAGTGCGCGTCATCACCTAGAGCGTTTTGTCTTCTTTTTTCTCTGAACGATTTCGGCAATCCGCAGTGACAACAAGCTTATGGCCGGATTTTATGGGCAAGCTTATGGCCGACAAGCACATGCCTTGTGGGATGGAGGCATTTTCATTCAAAAAAGAGGCGTGTGTGTCGGTTCATTCATGCCGCCAGGTTTGAGTCACATTTTTCGTGCTTACCGTGCCCGACTACTGATTACCCGCCTCGACAAAAGGGCTGTTGTTAAAGTGGTGCGTGTTGTCAACGATTTTCTTTTGCATTTTGATTGAGATGACAGTGGCTCCAAAGCTGTCGTTTCAAACGCATTATACCATTTCAAAGAGTGCATGTCACCACTAATCCTCACGCATGAACTGCCGCAGGACGCCTCGTTATGGTTTTTAGAATTGCGACTAAGCATCATCTATGCTGGAAATATGAGCGCAGAGGGAGTAAGCCACTTGTCCGTGTCTGTCAGCACACACAATGCTCGTAAAATGGGGCATCGCAAGTCTTAGCTTCACCAATGGTCATAGGAAGTCTTGCGGCCACACTGTGAAATGAAGCTTAGTTGAGCCGGTTTCCCGACTGACAACTGCTGGTTTTCTGAGTTTATTCTGGTATCGGTAGCGGAGAAAAGGCTTCGCGCCATTAAACAGTTAGGTGAAGAACCAGCAAACCCTGATGCCAGTGATACTGCTGCGCTTCCGTGCCATCATAACATTTCGCACAACTTCAAAAATATGGGGGATAAGATAGACTTCCTGTGAAAACAGCGCTAAAGGACTGGATGAAGAAAGGACACAAACCACGGCGCTGACTAACAACCGAATGTGTTTTATTCTCTCAGTCCTTATACACATACTCCACTACAATCTCTAGGAACCAGAATAGAAAGAAAACTAAAGAAATGCTCAATCGGGCAGAAATTTTATCTCCCTCGGCAGCCTGGAGGGCAATCGAGGGGAGGCTGACACGTGCCTCACCATTGTTGTAGATGTGACACGCTTCACAAATCAAACGCAAGCGTTCATCATGGTATTTTGACAAGAATAGTGCATCAAGAAAAGATGGCTGGCACCCATAATACTTACAGTGAAGAGATAGTTGACTATCTCTAACTTGTTTAAGGACCTTATTCGCATGCTTGCGGATGTGGTCATTGGCACAACGTCTCGTTTGTCCAACATAAAAATAACCACAGGAAAGAGGAATCTTACATACAATGTTATCACGGCAATCGACATACTCCTCCTGGTGCTTCCTCCTACAACTTCCTGTCTATTTCTCCCGATTTACTAGCTGGCACGTGCTACCAAGCTTATTTTTGGCAGAAAGCACCAACCTAACGCCTGCCCTGCTGACCACATTTTAGGGGCGAAGCTTCTCTTAGCCTAACCTTGTCCCACGTCAGGCGTCAGTCGTCAGGCGTAACCCGCGTGCCGGGAGGCACGCGCTCGCCCTCGGCGCGTGCCTCCCGGCGCGTGCCTCTGCTGTCTTGTGAGAGAGAGAGAGACAGAGAGAGAGCGAAAGGGGCGCGTTGGCTATGGAAACGCTCTTTCTTAGAGGAACGCTCTACCAGCTCGCAAAGAAGGAGAACGCGCCCTCACCCGCGAGAGACAAGGTTGGCGCAGGCAGCGTCTCCTAGCGAGTTTCTTGATTGAGAAATACCGACTGCTCGCGTTGGAGAAGCGTTCACCGGCAACCCATGTATATTGTAACGGAAAGAATAGGAGATGGGAGATGAAGAAGAGGACGACGAAGTGGAGTGCGCCATTGTAGCATCTCCGTGGCTATCTACCTTGGCGATCCCTCATCCCCGCTGACCGTCACTTGTAAATAAACATCCTTCATCCGTAACAGTTAGTGGTGGAGGTGCGGGGTATCGATCATAGCAGCAATATATATATATATATATATATATTGTTACAGACGGATTGCTGACGTTCTGGCCGAGGACCAGACGAGTCTCCTTCGTGAAAAAAAAAAGGCAGCCGCTTAACTTCGTTCTCCTCTGCTTCGTCGTTCTCTTCTTCCCTCTTAGTTCCCCGGCTATTTTCGGTGGTACCGCTGGTTCGCCACAAGAACTCGTGACATTTCCCCGCTTGCAGACGAAGCCCGCCGGGCGAGTCAATCATCTCGTGAATTGTAACGCTTCAGGCGGGCGACATGGGTCACTTCGGTTTTCGCCGAGCGTCGTCCACTGTTCGATAGACGCGCGATGCGATAGTTTACCTCGCTGAGGCGTTCCAATATAACGTAGGGGCCGACATAGTGTGCGAGAAACTTTTGGCACAGACCACGCTTCCGCAACGGTGTCCAGAGCCACACGAGGTCACCAGGATCAAAGTAAATGTCACGGTGATGTTCGTCGTAGCGTATTTTCGACCGATCTTGCGATGCGATTGTGCGTAACCTGGAGAGACGTCGCGCTTCTTCTGCTCGGCAGAGGATCTCGTCAATTGATTCGTTGTGTTGGGCGACGTATGGAAATATCGTGTCGAGTGTGTGGCGCGGCGGACGAGCGTAAAGAAGGAAAAATGGTGAGTAGCCAGTGGTCTCTTGTCTTGCGGTGTTGAAGGCGTAAGTGACGAATGGCAAGATACTGTCCCAATTCTTGTGTGATGAATCAACGTACATGGACAGCATGTTGGCAAGAGTTCTGTTTGTGCGCTCGACAAGACCATTAGTTTGTGGATGGTAGGGCGTGGAATGGCGGAAGCTCGATGAAGAGAGACGAAGAATCTCTTCGACTACATCCGCAATAAACTGACGCCCACGGTCGCTGATCACGATGCGAGGAGGTCCATGTCGAAGAATAACGTGAGACAACAAGAAGACAGAGACTTCTGCTGCCGTGGCCGATGGCAACGCGGCCGTCTCACAGTAGCGGGTAAGGTGGTCTACGCAGACGATAACCCAACGATTGCCGTTTGAGGATCGCGGGAAAGGGCCGAGAAGGTCTATACCAACTTGCTCGAACGGAGCGCTAGGAGGAGGAACTGGCTGAAGTAGGCCATGTGGCGCGTTCGAAGGCACCTTGTAACGCTGACACTGGGAGCAGCTGGCGACATACCGCTCGACATCTTTCCGCATCTTGGGCCAGTAGAAGCGTTCTTTAGCCCGGTAGAGCGTTCGTGTTGAACCAAGATGGCCGGAAGTTGGGTCGTCGTGCATGGCACATAAGATTTGAGTGCGAAGACGCTTCGGAACGACTAAGAGGTAGCGTGCACCAGTGGTCGAGTAGCTCTTTTTATACAGAACGCCGTCACGTAAGCGAAAACGACTGTCTGCAGGCGACTCCTGTGCTCCCGCGAATAGTGGCTGCAAGCTATCATCCTTCTGCGGCTCGGATATGAGGGCACCCATGTCCGGAAATTCCGGGGACACAAAAGCGATGTATTGGTCGAAGTTATCGGCATCGCATTCAGTTGACGGAAGCGGCATCCGAGAGAGACAATCAGCATCCGCGTGCCGCCGGCCGCTCTTGTAGCAAATAACAAAATCATATTCCTGTAGACGGAGGGCCCAGCGCGCAAGTCGGCCTGACGGGTCTCGAAGATTCACGAGCCAGCAGAGTGAATGATGATCCGTGACCACAGTGAAGGGGTGTCCGTAGAGGTATGAACGAAACCGTTGCACTGCGAAAATGACCGGCAAACACTCTTGTTCAGTAACTGTGTAATTGCGCTCTGAGCGGCTCAGTGACCGGCTAGCGTACGAAATCACATGCTCCTTGTCCCCCATTCGCTGAACTAGTACAGCGCCGATCCCGACACCACTCGCATCGGTATGAACTTCGGTTGGTGACGAAGGATCGAAGTGCCGAAGAACTGGCCGGGACGTCAAGAGGAACTTGAGCTGGCGAAACGTGTCGCACTCAGCAGACCACTCAAACGGAACGCCTTTTTGGAGAAGGCGCGTAAGGGGATGAGCCATGTCAGCGAACCTCGGAATGAATCGGCGAAAGTAGGAACATAAGCCTAAGAAACTCCGTAACTGCTTGACCGAAGCGGGTGCTTTAAACGCCTCTACGGCCGCTGTCTTTTAGGGATCGGGACGTATGCCTTCCTTATCGACGAGATGTCCTAGTACAAGGGTTTGTCTTTCCCCGAAGCGGCATTTCTTTGAGTTTATCACAAGGCCCGCTTTCTCCAAACAGTTCAATACTAAGTCTAGACGTCTGTTGTGCTCACTAAACGTTCGTCCGAAGATCACAACATCGTCTAAGTAGCACATGCAGACTTCCCATTTCAATCCACGCAATATGGTGTCCATGAACCTTTCGAAGGTAGCGGGAGCATTGCACAACCCAAAGGGCATTACATTAAATTCGAATAGCCCATCGGGCGTTACGAAAGCTGTCTTCTCTTTGTCGTCATGGTGCATTGGAATTTGCCAATAACCTGACCGCAAGTCAACAGATGAAAAGTAAGATGCTGCAAAGAGGCAATCAATGGCGTCGTCAATGCGTGGAAGTGGATATACGTCTTTCTTAGTGACGGCGTTGAGGCGACGATAATCGACGCAGAACCGCCAAGTACCGTCTTTCTTTTTCACCAGTATCACTGGAGCTGCCCATGGGCTTGACGATTCTCGAATGACTCCCTTCCGTAACATTTCTTGAACTTGATCGTTGATTACCTTGCGCTCTGTGGGTGACACACGATAGGGTTTTTGTCGAATCGGTTGTGCAAATCCTGTGTTGAGGCGGTGCCGAGTTCTGGACGCAGGGATCGATTGCGGGCCGTCACGATGCGCGAAGTCGAACACCGAGGAGTATTTCTCAAGCAACGTCACCAACAGTCGACGCTCGTGATCACTGAGCGATTCGTTAATCATGGAAATCATCTCTGTGGTCACGGGTTGCGAGACACTGGTTGCTCCTGGATCGGGTTGTTCGGTAAGTACCGCCATCGGTATAGGGGAGTCTTCCTGGAACGTGGCGAGTTTTAAGCCTTGAGGTAGCACTACCGCCTCAGTAGAACAATTGATCGCCCACAGCGCCGTGCTTCCATTGATTGCCGAAACCATGCAATGCGGTACCAATACGTTTTTCTTCAGGCAGTTGCTATGCACAGGTTCCACTGCAGCATCGAACGAGGAAGTACGAGCAGGAAATGAGCAAACGACATGAACAAGCATTGCGGATAAAGCGGGCACAACTGTATCGTCAGATACGCAAAATACACTCTCTCCACACGGCGGATGATCGAAAAGCACAGACGAAACACTTGCACTGACACTAAGTTCTCCCGTTCGGCAGTCAACATTGGCACCACACAGTTGCAAAAACTCGATGCCTAAGATAACGTCGTGGGTGGAGCGAGGAAGAACAGTAAACTTCGCGTTATAAACTTTGCCACCCAAAGACACATTCACATTACACACGCCCACCGGGTACAAAGAGTCACCACTCACACCACGAAAACTGCCGTTCTGGTCCCAACGAAACATAACCTTGCGTCCCAGGAGGCTTTTGAATACCACACTCATTACAGAAATTGTCGCTCCCGTGTCGACTAACGCCATCGTCGAAACCCCATCAATACACACGTGAACCTTATTCTTTAACATCATGATTGTTGGAGGCATCTGAGTCGTCGGCGCATATTTCCCAGCGGCCTCACCTCCATCGGCCGCGCTGGCTAGTTTCCCGGCGGGGGCGACGCGTAGCGGCGCCGAGGTGATGGTGACGTGAATCGCGGCCGGGGAGATGGTGATCGGAACGCACGGAAGGCAGGTGGCGGCGTAAGAGTGCGATCGGATGCAGGGGAGCGGTAACGGTTCCGGGTTCTTCCTTCTTCAGGGTAGGTTTCCGGAGCAGAGCATCTGTTTTCTCGGAATCGGCCTTCTGACATGGAGTGTCTTGGCCACTGCTCGTTCCGGATACGCCTGCTAGACTGCGTGGATGATGCCGATTGTCCATAGCTCGCCCCCCGACGTCGGCCCCAGTACCTAGCTATGTGGCCTGGAATTCCGCACGCATAACACACGGGCAGAGGGCGAACTTCAGGATGCGGACTGAAGTATTCCGCCGAAGACATGGGTTCTGAGTAACGGGGCTCCTCCCCTTGGAATTCGTAAGCAGCGCTAGGTCTTCGTGGAGGAAAGCTACGTGGGTGTTGATGAAAACGTGGTATAGATGAGGCCTGGCATGGCGGTTCAGTCGTGATGTAAGGTGGTTGGTCACGGTAGCCGTTAAAATCCGCCGCATTTACAGAGGAAGTTGTACACGTCTTCCGCAATTCCTTTTAACACATGTCCCACCTTATCCTCCTCAGGCATCCGAGAATTCACGGTCCTGCACAGTTTCAGTATCTCCTCGATATAGGTAGTGCACGTCTCGCCTGGTACCTGAGCTCTCTGAGCCAGCGTTAGCTCCGCCCGCTTTGTCTTCGCGTCCGTGTCACCAAAACTTTTCCTGATTTCGTCAACGAAACGTGCCCATGTAGTTAGTGCTTCCACGTGGTTCTCAAACCAAACCAGCGCCGTGCCGGCCAAGAAAAAAACGGCGTTCCTGAGCTGGTTGGCAGCGTTCCAGTTGTTGTAACGGCTTACCCTTTCGTAATGGGTTAGCCACTCCTCCACATCTTCATCTGCCTTCGCCGAGAAGGTGTGTGGCTCTCGGTAATGCTGGAACGGAGCAGGGCCTGCCGAGGCACCGCCGGCGGGGGCATCTTGGTCTGGAGCCATAACGGGGCAGTTTGGCGAAAGTCCGGCAAGACGACGGCTTCTGCGTAGTTCCTGTGCGGATGGCTCCGTCGTAGGTCGTGGGAAGTACCAAGCACAGCTCCACCAAATGTTACAGACGGATTGCTGACGTTCTGGCCGAGGACCAGACGAGTCTCCTTCGTGAAAAAAAAAAGGCAGCCGCTTAACTTCGTACTCCTCTGCTTCGTCGTTCTCTTCTTCCCTCTTAGTTCCCCGGCTATTTTCGGTGGTACCGCTGGTTCGCCACAAGAACTCGTGACAATATATATAGGCACTGGATCTTGACTTGCAATGAAGTGACGGTGGGAGATTTCACTTGTGCATAGTTGAACCATGAGGATTCGTAGCGTGCGCGTTAACTAAATTAATCCGGAACTCGGCACGATCTACGATGAACCTCCCGAGCTTCGCCCACTCATCATCATTCACTCCGTGGATATGCTGTGAATTTTTTCAGATTACGTGCCTCGTGGTGCACATAAGGTATGACCGCTACTCCTTGCTGCGATTCCGTCGCTGATTGCGCAGCTGTTGAGCACTTACTTCTGAAAGCAGACACGAAGCTTTCCGCGATGCTGGTCGAAAGTGTTTCTGGGAGACCTGCAAGCTTCAGACGTGCTACTTGAGAAGAAAAACTAGCTTGAGCTTCGTGGCTGCCATCCAACTTTTCATGATGCACTATTCTTGTCAAAATACCATGACGATCAAACGCGCGCGTCTGATTTCTGAAGCGTATCGTATATACAACAGCGGCGAGGCATGCGTCAGCCTCCCCTCGATCGGGCCCTCCTGCCGAAGGAGATAAAATTTCTGTCGGATTAAGCATTTCCTTGCCTATGCGGAGGTTGTTCATTTCTTTAGTTTTCTTTCTGTTCTGTTTCCTAGAGATTGTGGTGGAGTATATGCATGGGGACTGAAAGAATAAAGCACATTCGGTTATTAGTCAGCGCCGTGGTTTGTGTCATTTCTTCGTCCCGTCTTTTAGCGCTGTTTTTCACAGGAAGTTATGTACCAACTAGCCGAAATGCGTCCCCTTTTGCCGTTCATAAGGTAGACTTTGAGGCTGCATTCTCTGCACCGGCTAAACTATCAATGCTGTGTAAAAGCGTGAATGCTTTAACCGCAAGAAGGATCCTTTGCGAAAAAAAAAATGAGAACATGAATCAGTTCGTAGCATCCTGCGCAGTTTGTGTCGTGTAATTGGGCCCTCTGTCTTGCAATAAGAAGTACTTTGGACAAACGGGCAGATGCTTGAATGAGCGTTTAAAGGAGCGTGCTCACCATTTAAAGCGGCTTTTGAAGACCATCAAGGCATTCATTGTAGAAATTGCGGCTGTGAACTGAAATTTAAAAACTTCACCGTCGTCCGAAAACATCATCTGGAGCTCACACGTGAGGTCATTGCTGACACGTGAAATCATTTTACTTCACTCAATGATGTAAAAGGCACGCACTTTAAAAGCTTCTCACCCCGTTTCGCTGGTATTAACAGGCCCTAACAATTCTTGACAAAGCTTTTAATGCGTTGCAAGTGTGAGCGCTGTGGCCTGTTCACGAAAACACTCATCGAGAGAACAGTGCGCGTACACCACTTTCTTCCCTCGCGCTTCAATTATTCAAACGCTAGGCTAGCGCCAGTAATACGTAGCACGCTCAGCAAACGAAGATGCGAACATATCTATTCTACATGAACTGGTAGCACAAGAATAACTAAAAAAAGGCAGAAAAATGTAACGAAAGAAGTAAAGATGTTCGGAAGAAAAGATAAAAAGGCAAGATAGAGAGAAAAGAAACAGGAGCAGTATAGGTCGGGCAAGCGGTCGTGAAGCTTGGCTTGGCCCCGTTTTAGGGGCGAAGCTCCTTAAAGCGGCACCCGTTCGTCCCTCGTCGTAGTCGTAGTCGTAGTGCGTAACCAGTCTTACGCTTTGACTTCCAAGGTGGTGCCGGTGGGAGATTTCTCCTGTGCGTTGTTGAACAATAAAAAATTCGCAGCGTGCGCGTTAGCTAAAAGCCGAATTCTTCTGTCTCTCATTCCCCATTAGCAGCCAATGGCAAGTTCCAGTAGGAAACGTTAGTAGAAGTAGAAGTGTAAGTGTTAGCTAAAAGCCGACTTCTTCTGTCTCTCATTCCCATTAGCAGCCATTGTTTACCTCCAAGGTAGTGCCTGGTGAGATTTCTCCTGTGCGTGATTAAACAATAAAAATTTTGTTCAAAACGCCGTTGATTGATGAAATAAACCAACGAAAGACGCCAGATGTTTTCTAAAAGCAAAACGAAAAGACGCCAGATGTTTCTAAAGCAAAACGAAAAGACGCCAGCTGCTTAACGAAAGACGCCAGGTGTTTTCTAAAGCAATGGTTTTATATTCAAAACCATATCGCGATACAGGTTTGTCAATCGTTTCACGTCAATTTTATCGGGCGAATTAACGGAAGAAATTTCACGGTTTAACCGATGATTACTTCCAGGAGCTTCGCCCAATCTCATCATCATTCACCTCGTGGATCTGCCGTCAATTTTTTTCTCGTAGAGCTAGGGAAGCCGAATGCTTTGCATGTTACAATTCGACGCGTTTGCCATGAAGTTAAGGAATTTTGAGGTAGAGCCAGCATGATCATGATTATGGTTCGGTTAAGGAAAGGGCGCTGATTTCTGCAACCCATGTAGAGTGCACGGCTAAACGTCCGTGGGAGTAGGGGTAAGGGGAACGCCGTAGTGGGGGTCTAGGGAAATTTCGACCGCCTTGGAATCATCAATGTGCGCTGCAATGCCAGAGGCCCGTGCATAGTACGCGTGCGTCTGGCATTTCTGCCTCCTTGTAAAATGCGACCACCGCGGCCTGGTTGGAACCTACAGTTTTTCGGTGACAGACGAGCACCATAACTACTAAACTACCGCGGCGATAGAGACAGCATGTCTTCAGACGTTTGTATAACTCAGCCAGCAGATGTAGAGAAGGAGGACGTGTTGTGTGGCTCACCATTTAACCGTCGTCGCTTGGTTCACAGACGCGGCCCAAGACCCTCCAAGCCTAGAGGTGTCTTTGAATGATTCGATAGCTCAGAACTCTGGCTGACTACTACGGTCTCTTTCTTTTGACGGATAGTGATTGTGATAGTGATGTTGTGACTACAGGCGGTGCTAGCCTGGTAGACCCGGCCGGCGATTGCTCCGCCTGCTTTTGACGGAGTTCGCAGGCATGCGCGCCTTTTTCTTATTATGTGCTTACCCTTTCATACACCTTGCTCTTCAGCATGCCTCATTATCGTAGGCCGTCAAAAAAGGGGGTGGAGCGTATGCACGAAATGTATGGCCGATTATTTTGCGAACTATGACTTCGGCAATGAAAGAATGCAAATTTTTCATTCAAAGCGGCTATATATACTATGCAGCCTCCTTCGGTGGGAGCGTGGGTGAGTGAATTTCATACTCTAAGGCAAATTGATCGTTCCTTTGTTAGGAGAATACGAATAAAAAGCAAATTGCCCTATGACTGTGTAATCTGTCGGTTCCTTCGCGCTAGCAATTGCAATAGAGTCGGAAGGTGTGAGCGTTGGTAGCATTCCATGGGCACGATTTACTCCCTTCATGGAAGGCACATACTGTTAACCGCGAATGATATAGCCTTGTTTGGCACAGCATCCCGCAGCTGTGAGAAGCGTGCCTGAGCACGTAGAGCGTCAGTAAAATCCACAGAGCTAGGAACGAATCCAGCATTGTTTCATGGAAGAATTTCTATTACGAGCGAAGGTCAGGAAGCCACCTTGGTGCGTTGCGAATGTGTAAACCTGCTAGTCTTATTCTAGTGTGTGTGTGTGTGTGTGTGTATGTGTGTGTGTCTGTGTGTGTGTGTTGCAAGGGTGTAAACTCGGCGAAACTTTCGGCAGTGACCTACATGAAAGACAACGTGCGCTGTTTACCCGCCTCTACTTTAACACTTGCGCGTGCTGTGGTGGTATAAATTCCTGAATATTTTTGGCAGTATCATAGAAATGCAGCGCTGCAGTAATAAATTTGTGCTTCTGAGGCCGTAGTCATAGATTTCACTTCAGCCACCTTTGATATACATCTTGATAGGAATATAATGCTTTTTTTCCCTCTTTAAAGAAACCGCACAAGCTGATAACTCTTCCCTCTGCCACGTGTGTGTGGGCATACCAGGAAAGATTTGTAACGGCGCCTTCAAAATGCAAAGTGCCATAGAGGAGAGGAAAAAAAGAGGACTGTGCTCTGAGTTGAATTCGGTGCCCCGTTCCGTCGATCACTTCAGAGCGGAGCCCTCTAAATAAATCTAAATATACGACATTTTGTAAACGCGATCAGCCTCGTAACATTACTGTTACTAGGCGGACCACCAAATAAATAAGGCAAACAGAGAAGCAAAGGAAAAAAAGAGGAATTTGGGAAGAAATATAATGAACAGAAGAAATGGAGAAAGAGGGAAAGTAGCAATGATTGTGGTTGGGTCAAGGAAAGGACGCTAATTTCTGCAGCCAATGTCGGGAGCACGGATAAGCGTCCAGGGGCGTTGGGGAAAGGGATTGAAAGAGACAGAAATGAGAGAAAGGTCGTAATGGAGGGCTCCGGAAATTTGGAACACCTGGAGTTCTGTAACGTGCACTGACAACGCACAGTACTCGGGACTCTGGCATTTTCGCGTCCATCGCAAGTGGGACCTCCGCGGCCGGGACCCAGCCCGCACTTTTTGGGTTAGCAGCCGGAAACCATAACCACCAGGCCACTAGACTAAAAACAGTAAGGCAACAAGCAAGAAAGGGAGAGAGAAAGGAAAGAAGCACGAACATACAGACAATTTGAAAGAAAGAAAGAAAGAAAGAAAGAAAGAAAGAAAGAAAGAAAGAAAGAAAGAAAGAAAGAAAGAAAGAAAGAAAGAAAGGAAAGATTGTTGTTATTGTTGTTATGTGGGGTTTAACGTCCCAAAATCAGCTCTGATTATGAGAGACGCCGTAGTGGAGGGCTCCAGAAATTTCGACCACCTGGGGTTCTTTAACGTGCACTGACAACGCACAGCACACGGGCCTCAACATTTCGCCTCCATCGAAATGCAGCCGCCGCGGCCGGGATTCGATCCCGCGACCCTCGGATCTGCAGCCGAGTGCCATAGCCACAGACCACCGTGGCGGGGCAAGAAAGAAAGAAAGAAAGAAAGAAAGAGAAAGAAAGAAAGAAAGAGAAAGAAAGAAAGAAAGAAAGAAGGAAAGAAAGAAAGAAAGAAAAGAGCATGCGCACGGCTAGCGCCGTTTGCGTACATAATCCCGACAGCGCAAAGACTCCCATCCTACAAGCGCGGCTTGTATTGGATAGCTTATGAAGCCGTCAACGGCGTATAAGTTCAAATCGTCCTTAGTTCGCAGAGTATTCCGTCGTGTGTAACAATATGACATATCCACGAGTTTATACGTAGGAAAATACAGGTGATTGCAAAAGAAGTGCTTTTTTTTAAAATGCACGAAACGTAGAGGAACATGGCATCGAACATGGCGTCGTTCTTCACCGCATTCGAGGACCATAGCAGAGTTTCTCTACCCAAATGGGAGTTCTGTGAACGGATTGCACACTACCTACTCAATATAATCGCATTTGGTAACTCGTTATCGAACTGCGTAATTCCTTCGTAACTTCCGGAATTTCCTAAGCGTGTATTAAGTAAACTATGATGAAACATCACGTTTCATGTATGGGACAGTTGTACCATACGTATCGCCTTCAATCTGCGAATGGTACTGCCTGTGACAAACGAAATTTGATTTACTTCTGTGGCTTCTAAAAAGCGAGCCTATGTGAAGTGGTATTCAACGTCAGACTTCCGCTTGAAAGTGATAAAGTTATTTCTGAAGGTTCGTATGTTCTTTCTGCGTAATGAGATATTGGAAACAAACATTTTGAGAAATACGTGCTCCGCGGTCATAGCAAACCTCCTACCGTACCATGCTTGCGGCCGTATTCATGACTGCCTGTGACAGGACCGTTGTTGATCAATAGCCCTGAAGTTTTGGCGGTAATGCTGGCGCGGCGTCATCATCCCAACTTATTATGGCTGCATTTCTATAGTAGAGAAATGCACAGAGAAGCCCAAGCTGTGGTACCGTAGATTTTGCAAATTATGACGAAATCAAATTATTGCGAAATAATCACGTGGTGGATTTCTAACGTTGTGTACAAACTAAATTTAAATTAATTGTCAATGAACTAAATTATATTAACACACTTTAAACTGTAATGTAGCAGCAATAGCCTTGATACCGTGTATTGCGCTTGCTAAAGTTGCATGAATCTTAGCCCTGCAGTTGGCCTTGTGGAGCTACCTCGGAAGAATATCACATTATTATGGTTCGGTTAAGGAAAGGGCGCTGAATTCTGCAACCCATGTAGAGTGCACGGCTAAACGTCCGTTGGAGTAGGGGTAAGGGGAACGCCGTAGTGGGGGTCTAGGGAAATTTCGACCGCCTTGGAATCATCAATGTGCGCTGCAATGCCAGAGGCCCGTGCATAGTACGCGTGCGTCTGGCATTTCTGCCTCCTTGTAAAATGCGACCACCGCGGCCTGGTTGGAACCTACAGTTTTTCGGTGACAGACGAGCACCATAACTACTAAACTACCGCGGCGATAGAGACAGCATGTCTTCAGACGTTGGTATAACTCAGCCAGCAGATGTAGAGAAGGAGGACGTGTTGTGTGGCTCACCATTTAACCGTCGTCGCTTGGTTCACAGACGCGGCCCAAGACCCTCCAAGCCTAGAGGTGTCTTTGAATGATTCGATAGCTCAGAACTCTGGCTGACTACTACGGTCTCTTTCTTTTGACGGATAGCGATTGTGATAGTGATGTTGTGACTACAGGCGGTGCTAGCCTGGTAGACCCGGCCGGCGATTGCTCCGCCTGCTTTTGACGGAGTTCGCAGGCACGAGCGCCTTTTTCTTATTATGTGCTTACCCTTTCATACACCTTGCTCTTCAGCATGCCTCATTATCGTAGGCCGTCAAAAAAAGGGGTGGAGCGTATGCACGAAATGTATGGCCGATTATTTTGCGAACTATGACTTCGGCAATGAAAGAATGCAAATTTTCATTCAAAGCGGCTATATATACTATGCAGCCTCCTTCGGTGGGAGCGTGGGTGGGTGAATTTCATACTCTAAGGCAAATTGATCGCTCCTTTGTTAGGAGAATACGAATAAAAAGTAAATTGCCCTATGACTGTGTAATCCGTCGGTTCCTTCGCGCTAGCAATTGTAATAGAGTCGGAACGTGTGAGCGTTGGTAGCGCTCCATGGGCACGATTTACTCCCTTCCCGGAAGGCACATACTCTTAACCGCGAATGATATAGCATTGTTTGGCACAGCATCCCGCGGATCTGAGAAGCGTGCCTGAGCAGGTAGAGCATCAGTAAAATCCACAGAGCCAGGAACGAATCCAGCATAATTTCATGGAAGAATTTATATTAGGAGCGAAGGTCAGGAAGCGACGTTGGTGCGTTGCGAATGTGTAAACCTGCTAGTCTTATTCTAGTGTGTGTGTGTGTGTGTGTGTGTGTGTGTGTGTGTGTGTGTGTGTGTGTTGCAAGGGTGTAAACTCGGCGAAACTTTCGGCAGTGACCTACATGAAAGACAACGTGCGCTGTTTACACGCCTCTACTTTAACACTTGCGCGTGCTGTGGTGGTATAAATTCCTGAATGTTTTTGGCAGTATCCTAGAAATGCAGCGCTGCAGTAAGAAATTTATGCTTCTGAGGCCGTAGTCATAGATTTCACTTGCATATTTCCACAACTTCTGCACTTATAGGCTGTTGTTTGCACGGCAGCTGCATTGCGACTGATAACCACAACTGTTTTTTTTTACGTATGGTCCAATCAACTATCTCTATTATATTTCTATTGGTTTTTCAGCTTTAGACTATAACCGTTTACGGTGTTCGCCGAAATTCCCGTTAGGAGAAATTATTACGCTCAGACGTTGGCGGTGATGCTGATTGGAATATCTTCGTAGCGAATGAGAAATATCCGGTAAATCAGCATTCCAGACCACGTGTCATGCAGACCCACAGTGGCTTTGATGACAAAGCGCACGTTACTTGAAGATTGCACATTGCATATATGCCAGCGGGAATACCGCTGGGATATATGCAATGCCGTGGCGGAAAAAGACTAAACGTCCTGACCCCCTAAACGTGTCGGCATCAGTTGAATAACAGGTTGAACATATCTTCAGAAGTAAAGGGACAATTTGCCTAGCCTTCACTTCCTATCATATGCGCATTTATTGATCTACATACATTCACGATAATCTGTGCATTCACAAGGCATGCTTATTTTTGCATACATATGCATTAACAAATGTTCAACATATCTTAACATAGTCCCATTTTTACACAAGGGCTATGCGCACTAGCATGCGCCACCCACAGATGACAGATATGATGCAGACATGATTTCACATTACGCGACAGCATGCTGCTGATATAGCGTAGCATTAGAAAGGGCATAAGTTCTCCCATATGTCCTTGACAATGTCTGCCCAAATAAGTCGCGTACATCATTACTTAGGGTGAGAAAATTATAACGCATGTTGCGCTAAAACGTATGTTCCGAAAGTGTGACTTATAGCATAACGCCATCCACTTCCAAACGTTCACCAGCCTTTTGCCTTGAACTGTTACAGGGTGTGATCGAGGCTGTTAGTGTTTAGTTCGTAGAATTACAGTAGGTACAAAAATACAGAGGGGAACACTGACCTCTTTTAGTGAGAAAATTTGGACGTGAAGGTCGCAATATCTCATCCTTCTCTGAATAAAAAAAAAAGGTCAACAAGATTTCTTGCCGCGTTTCGGAGAATGCCGATGCTTTTTCACGGGAGCTACGTTATACCGTTAGCCCGATAACGTGACTCATTGTTCTTATGGTCCTGAGAACAAAGCCCTCAAGTAAAGACGTCACTATTTTTTATATTTACATGTATGTATACTTATAGATTATTTTTTTTAGAAAATGAAAACACTTGCTCAAATCGGCAATCATTTCACTGTTTCGGAGGCAGTTGACAAGCCGGGATGTGGCACATGCACTGTGCGTCTTGCTGGGGTCTCTATCCTCGGCGCCTTTCTTTGTAGAGGCACAGCGCGTCGGCATTCTCACTACAAGCTCGTTTGTTGCCACTTCCAGCATATGACCGTTGTCTTGTTCCCCTTACGAAAATGCCGTATATGGCGGCATCAGGAATCGGGCATATGTGGCCATATATGGTACGTGCCCGTATGGGGCCGCATTTGCCCCAATCTTGATAAAAGCATATGTGGCAATGAAATACCAACACGAGGAATACCATGTAAGACTCTGATACGTATTGGGCAAATACGGCCACATACAGACACGTGCTAGCTATAGCCATGTACGCATATCTGTCCATATACGCTTATCTGGCTATATCTGGCACTTGGCCGTATTTGCCCAATACGTATCAGAGTCTTACATGGCATTCCTCATGTTGTTATTTCATTGCCATATATGCTCCTATCGCGATTTATAGGCAAATACGGCCACACACTGACACGTGCCACTTATAGCCAGGCATGCATATCTGGCCATATGCACATATCTGGCTATATATGAAACATGTCCGTTTGTGGTCATATTTGCCCAGTACGTATCAGAGTCTTACATGGAATTCCTCGTGCGGTAATTTCATTGCCATATATGCTCCTATCGCGATTTATAGGCAAATGCGGCCACATGCGGGCACGCGCCATGTATGTGACATGTGCCCGATTCCTGATATCGCCATATATGGCGCTTTTGTAAGGGTCGGTACAGATGGGCCCACTCCCGCTTCTCTTGCTTCCCTACACCTTGTCACTCCGGCTCCTTGTGTGTTCTGGCAGCACGCACTCGCCCTAAAGTCTCTAGACATAAAATACCTAGGCACTTTACCCTACACTAGCCACGCAAAGCCCTGTCGACAGAGCTCGTATATTCGGCTAATCATTATCATCATCAGCATCCTATTTTTAAGTCTACTACATGCCTCTCCCAACGATTTCCAATTTGCCGTATCCTGAGCGAGTTGGTTACACGCTATGCCCGCGAACTTCTTAATTCCATCGCTCCATCTAACCTTTTGCCTGCCTCTGTTGCGTTTTTCTTCTCTTCGTATCCATTCCGTCGCTCTTACTGTATTCCATCTGTTAGCTGTCCTCCGCATCTGTTAGCTGTCCTCCGCATCCTATCTCACTCACTTCTGTGTGCAGTAAAATTCTTGAACATATTTTATATACTGCGATTGTAAAGCACATAGATAGTAATTCCCTATTCAACTCTAACCAGCATGGATTTAGGCAGGGGCTATCATGCGTCACACAACTGGTAGAGTTCACCCATGTTTTAGCAGCAGCACTGGACGACAAATTTTCGGTCGACTGTATTTTCCTCGACTTTCAAAAAGCGTTCGACACTGTATCACACTTCTTATTGCTGAAAAAACTAACCAGCTTTAATATTAATCACCAAGTTATTGCATGGATTGCTGAATATCTACATGAGAGGCGACAATATGTAGTTGTAAACGGCGAACAGTCTGAAATAACTAGTGTTACGTCAGGGGTACCTCAGGGATCAGTTCTGGGACCATTACTTTTCTTATTATATATAAATGACATTAACGAAAACGTACAATCCCATATTAGGCTATTTGCAGACGACTGCATTTTATACCGTCAGATTACCTCTGAAACTGACTGCTCCGTAATCCAAAACGACCTATGTGCAATATACGCGTGGTGCCAGCGATGGGAAATGAAACTGAACCTTAAGAAAACTGTATGCATGAGGTTTTCCAGAAAAAGAAACCCAGGTGAATTTGAATACACAATAAACAGCTCTCCGGTAAAAATGGTGCGCGAATACAAATACCTAGGTGTTTTCTTTTGCCCTTCTCTATCATGGAATCGGCATGTGGATTACACTGTAAATAAAGCTTGTCGGAGCTTAGGATTCTTAAAAAGAAACACACGTGCTTTTCCACAGCAAACCCGAGAGGTACTATACAAAACATGCGTGAGATCAGTACTGGAGTACGCATGTTGTGTGTGGGACCCTGCAACATCATCAAATAAAGAAAGATTAGAAAAAGTTCAGTCTATGGCGGCGAGATATGTGTTTAATGCACCTATGTACGACAGACAATTCAGTGCGACGGAAGCCAAGCTGAAGTTAAAATGGAAGTCTCTGCAGCACCGAAGGGCATCGTTTCGACTGAAGCTATTGCACAGCATATTTTATTCTCATACTCGAATTCCCCGTGACGTATACATAAGCCGGCCTCACTACATTTCAGCCCGCAAAGATCATGAACACAAGATAAGAGAATATAAATGTAATACATCGTCCTTCAGCAACTCTTTTTTTCCGAGAACTATCAGTCAGTGGAATCGACTTCCTCCCACAATTGTAGAAATTTCTTCAACGGATGCGTTCTTTTCTGCAATAAAAATGATTGAATCTTTGGACCGCTAAGCCCTGTAGACTACGTGTGTGCGCCTGGCAGTCGCCATGATCTGTACGGTATCTTGGTTGTAAGCTATGTTGTTTTGTTTTGGTGTTAATTTGCCCTTGTGCTAGACGAATGCTGCACTTTGTTTTAATTATCATGAGATTTTCATCAATTTTTGTGGTTTCTGCATTTCTTTTTCTCTAATACATATGACTTTTCTGACGCATCTGTGCTCGGTGCAACTGTGTATGTTTTTGTGTTTTGGAAATCTACTTCTTTTCTCTTTTTTACTTATGTGAATGCAATTATGTGAACTTATGTGAGCCTGCAATTTTCATGTTCTTTTCTGTACCCCCCCCCCCCCCCACTATAATGCCTGTATGGGCGCTGTGGGTACTAATTAAATTAAATAAATAAATGCCCTGCCCAGGTCCATTCCTTTCTTTTAGAGCCGAAGCTCCTTATGGCATCACCTGGGCGGTTCTCGGTTGTCGATGCATCCTGCGTAGCCAGTAGCGTCTTCCTTAGCATGCAACAGATGGCGCTGTCCCATAGAGATGCATGCAAACTGCAGTTGGGTGACTATACACTAGATATCGCTGTACGCATTCTCTGTCGTCATCTCCATTTCTCGTCTCGTTTCCGAGATGGCGCTGTCCCATGGAGATGTGTGCATCTTGAAAAAAATTCCGAAAGTTGTGTCCGAAGCGCGGAATCGAACTAGGGACCCCTCGCTTCCGAACGCGCGGCGTTAGCCACTACGCCACGAAGCGCACGTAGATACATGCACCACGATGACACTAAATACCCAACATTAACGAAAGACTGCGCGTTTCTAACGCGTTTGTGCTAGTACGTTACGGCCCGTGCAAGAAGCTGGTGTAAGACGCTGTGGCCTCTCCGCCTTATACTTTCTCAGCAGTCATGTGATGGCGTCGGCAAACGCGGTGCGCGTTCCGGCCTGTGTAAGGGGCTGCGTAAGACATCTTTACATGATGATCGACTGGGCGAATTACAAGGAAGATTCACGGTTTACCGATGATTCCCCCCGGAGCTTCGCCCACTCATCATCATTCACCCCATGGATATGGTGGGATTTTTTTTTATTAATATAAGAACATCAGCAACCCCAGTCTGTTTTCTGATCCACTCCGTTGGTTTTTAGGGGCGAAGCTCCTCTTACTCTAATCTTGTCCTGCGTCAGGCGTAACCGGCGTGCCGGGAGGCATGCGCTCGCCCTCGGCGCGTGCCTCCCGGCGCGTGCCTCCCTATCTCTCTCTCTTCCATCTGCTGTCTTGTGAGAGAGAGAGACAGAGAGAGAGAGATAGAGCGAAAGGCGCGCATTGACTATGGAACTCGGCACGATCTACGATGAACTTACCGAGCTTCGCACTCATCATCATTCACTCCGTGGATATGCTGGGAATATTTTTGTTTCTTTACATTATACCATTCATTTTTCTTTCTATTGCACGCCGCGTGCTCCTCAATTCTCTAGATATTTAGTTAACCTCGATGTTTCTGCAACGTACGTTAGTACGGGAAGAATGCGGTGATTAAATACTTTTCGTTCTAGGGACAGTGGCAAGTTTCCAGTTATGATATGGGAATGCCTCCCAAACGCGCTTCTCCTATTCTTATTCTACGGAGGATTTGCTCTTCATGGTTAGGAGTCCCTGCTAATAACTGTCACAGATTTACGTATTCGTTCACACATTATAAGGATTTATTGCTAACTTTAAATTCCTTTTCTCTAGCTATACTGTTGAAAAAATTTTATTGCTTTGCCTATTGACTGTAAATGCAATTTTTTTTAAATTTCCCGATCTAGGTCCTTAATCATGTCTTCTACTTCGTCACCGTCATTGCTTAAGTTCTAAGTGCTAATCTTTTCGTGGTGAAGTTCACCTACTTCGACCATGCCTGCCTCTCTGTCTGTCTGTCTGTCTGTCTGTCTGTCTGTCTGTCTGTCTGTCTGTCTAGTCGCATTCGTCACATAGCATTACTGGTCGTCTCCTTCGTTAGGGAGAAGATGTGAAAGGGGAAATTAGGGGTGAACTTTAGAAAAATATGATTGATGCTTGTTCAGAGAGCTTTGAGCAATCGGTCCTGCGCGAGGAAATTGTACTCACACAGGTTTGAGTCATTCACGTTTAAAAAAGGGACCCAGGAAGAGAAAATGCAATGCTTCTGTGACTAATTTTAGAGATTTCTCCTGTAACGTCCGGCTGGCAATTCCTTCACCTTATTCATAAATTGGATATTTTCAGTCAAAGCTACGGAGTATCGAGCTTATTGATGAAGAAGGCATGTATGCAAATGTGACCATAACAAAACCTAGTTTTTTCGAAAACATCCTGCAGATCCCACGCCTTATGCATGTTATGCAAAGTAGCCAGCGAGGACATTGCCTATGACGACTTGTTCGGCATTTATTCAAGCGTGACGCGTTGGGTCAAGGTCATTGTGCAAAGCGTATGGGAACCCACTCTTGGGGATGCTTAATGTGGGCTAAACAGAAACGTCGGCAGCACCGTAGCGTCTGAGTAGTGGCTCATGGTACGGCGTAACATTGGAGCTCACGTTAGTCCCAAAGCGCAGACGTCTGTTATATCGAAGAAAAATGCACTATATGTGTGTTGATGTGCTCTCATAGGCATCGTTCGAACAAGAATTCCTACAGTATCGAGAAATGTTGCAGAATAAGCATACGGAACGGTAGCAGAACATACGTATCGCTATGATATTGTTTATCACACACACAAGCGCAGTTCATCTAACACAAGCACCATCGTACAACTACTGGCTTATTTACTATACATATATCGTTTGGGAGAAACTGCCGTAGCAACATAGTAGCGTGCTTCACACCTAGAGAGCCCATGTTCGGTACACCACTGTACCACTCGGAAATTTGCATGTGTGTCTAAGTGAAAACCGCCGTAAGTAAAAATAGCTAAAATGAAAAAAAGGGGGTGGGTGGACCCGCACCCCCCGTAGTCATAACGGGCTTAACCAAGATGTAAAATGTATGAAAAGGGGACGCGTCACAAAGGGTGGTTCGTAAGTAAGCCAATGGTATATAAAAGCTCATTCAAGGACAAGCAGGCAGCAGGCGTACGTCGTGCACACGTGAAGCTATTGTTGTAGCCTGTACCAATTTGCCTGATGATGAGGGCTAGCTAGCATATTCTTCCTGTGCGCCGTTGATCTTTGGGGTCGGTGAAGATTTTGGTTTCGTGACGATGCTCTTGAATGCTGAGGGTAGCTTCGTAAGTCTGGGAGTTGAGCTTCTTGAGCTGATTGATGAAGAATGCAAGCAGAGTAGTTTGATCGAAGGGAGGAATCAATGAGGTCATCGTTAGGTATCAGGAATTCGGGTATTCATAGTCAGTGGAGGTTGGTTAGTTATGAATAAATGAGTGAGTAATATGTTGATAAAACGGCAGATGGTGCAGTTTTTCTTAATATGCTAGGAAGATATGACATTGCCTTGCTAAGTAAATCGGCAGATGAATTACAAAGCATGATTACTGATCTAAACAGGCAAAGTAGAACAGTGGGCCTGAACATTATTATGCAGAAAACTAATGTTCAATAGCCTTGGGCGAGCCCAGCGATTTGAGATAGCTGGAGCGGCATTGGAGGTAGTAAGTGAATATGTCTACTTAGGCCAGGTAGTGACCCCTGATCCGAATCATAATGCTGAGACAATTAGGACAATAAGAATCGGGCGGAGTGTCATTAAGAAGCAGCGTCAGACAATTAATAGTAGCTTACCATTGTCTCTGAAGAGGAAGGTGTAACAGCTGCATCTTACGGGTACTCACCTACGGGGCAAAAAGTTGGAGGCTAAGTAAGAGGGTTCAGGTTAAATTGACGACGCAACGAGCTATGGAGCGGAAAATGGTAGGTGTAGCCTTAAGGGACAAGAAGAGAGTGGAGGGGGTTAGAGACAGAGAGAGATGATGGGCGGAAGGCAGGGAGGTTAACCGGAGTGGGTTAGGGAACAACCGCGTGTTAGGGACATATTGATTGGCATTGGGCGTGGGCGGGCTATGTAATGCGAAGACAAGACAACCGTTGGTCACTAAGGGTAACAGAGTGGATTCCTAGCGAAGGCAAGCGTTGCAGGGGGCGGCAGAAAGTTATGTGGGCAGATGAGATCAAGAAGTTTGTGGGGATAAATTGGGCGCAGTTAGCACAGGACAGGGATGATTTGAGATCTATGGGAGAGCCATTTGCCTGCAGGGGGCGTAGACAGGCTGAGGATTTTAATGGTGATAATGATGATATGGACGATATCATTGTGCATTTTTTTCGACTGTGTTTCGTGGTGAGGTTTTGTTGGAAGAATTGTGTGAGAGGTTAGGAGCGGTGCGCTAAAGGGCAACTCCGGCGGTTTCTTCGCGATATCCTGATATCGCTGTTTTCCAGTGGCACTGATGCCCCGTAGCTGGAAAGATGACTCAATTTAATAAGAAACTCAAAAATAATTTTAATAAACGAATGAACGTTGCGTTAAAACCGAAACCCAAACGCGTAGATGATTCTTGCAGCGTATGCGATGACGTCATGACCTCTCCGCCATGAGAAGAATGTAGACGGTGCCCGAAAAATAAAAGCGGCGATGTCATCCGACGGTATGTTGAGTTGTGCCAGCTTTTCTGAACTTCACAGCGATGGTTTGAGCACTGAAGTATCACCGTTTCGCTTTTGACGGTTAACCTGTTCGTGTAGGCAGCGTTGAATGTAATGACGCGAAAAACGCGGTCTGGCCGGAGTTGCAATCCGCTGAAAATGTTTGAATTCATTTTCATAAACGCTAAATGGCTTGCAAGTGCCTGACCTTACATGTATTATAATACCGATGAGAAAATAAACCGAAAATTTCTTTCAAATCCGTGGATACTCAATAATCGCCGGAGTTGGCCTCTTGCTTGGCATGAATAAGAGGTGAGAACCTCGCTATGGTTCATGCATCTCAGTAGCAATGCTTTTTGGTTACTGTACTGTTGTGTGGGGTATGTGTGTGTGTGTGTTGCCAGCGTTGAGAGATGAGTCGTTTATACAGCTTGGCGAAGTGCCCGAGTTGGTGCCTGCAATGCCACGACCTACCAGTGAAACGTGCTAGCGTGCCTTCGAAACAGGAGGGTTAAAAGGCATGAGGAGCAGTATGAACTGGTTTAATTATTGTGCTTAAGGTTTTCGTGTAATTGCAGAGCTGTATGAGCTTTGTTCGTTTTTGTGGGTGTTGGATTATTGAATAATAGTGCGCAGGTGTTATGTCTTGTGTATTTCGTGGTTTCAATGTGGAAAATAAGTGCTGATTTAAAAGAGAGCCATTGACGTGGTGTATGAGTTTTGCGCATATAAATACGCACTTGCAGAAGTTTGTAGCATTGGTATTGAAGCGGAAGAATCTGCACTGGTAATAACCGTGGCCTCTCAGAAGGAGTGTTATTTTTCTCTTAGGTAGAAATGTGGGTGATATTTCAAAAGCGCTTAGTATCGACGGACGAACAAAGGACTCTGTCCCTATTGATTGCCACTGTCGGTGGCATTGAATTTTGATTGAGCGGGAGAGGGATTCACGAAATGACCGCACCGACTTGCGGAGAATGCGTACTGTTCCCGAAGCCTCAGACAGACGAAAGGAAGGCAAGGCCCAAGGCCGTAATGAAAGAATATATATATGTAAGTAAACTGCACTTACTATCTGAACGACAAAGGCTTCACTTTGTTCCATATCAGTTCTTTTTTAGATGGTCGATGGTGAAAGTTGAAGGCCGGCAGTGGCTCACAAACAGCATCAGGCGTTTACACACACAATCTTCTTGCGATCTGACAAAATCTCCAGGAATACCTTGTGCGACAGAAAAATTGCGGCTTCACCATCCAGGTGGTCTGAATCAAGATACATCGAGCCGGAATTGTCTGAGTCGACACCTGTTCCTGAGTGTTTTCCTGAGTAAGCCTTTTTCCCGAGTCAGCACCTGTTCAGGGGAATCTCCCCGACACAGCGCTGGCTCACCTGTGCAATCTCTTGCTTTATCTGCATCGCGATCATGCCTTGCGTGAAGATCCTGTCCAGAAGTAACTTGCTTGGCTCTCGAGCATTTGGTGATAGGAGGCAGATTTTTCTGCGCTGCTCGCCGGGCTTGAGTGCTCGTCCCAGCTTAATGACGAGTCTTCTGCGTAAGAGATGAGGCTGTCACACAGCTTGATACACTCCAGCCTTTGCATGAGTGTGCGCTTGTTATGTCTTCATTTCAATCGCATGCTTGGACAACCTTCCTTCTTGGCTTTAAAAGCGGAAATCTTTAAGCCAGCCGTCCCACGTGTGGGCCGATACTGAAGGCAGTGTTCTCCTTGAGGTTCCGAAAACTATGCGCGATTGCAGCATCGTTAATCGCGACGTAGATGATCAGTAGATCGTGTTAGTGGCGTAAAGAGCAGTCATTATTGTTCGTCATACGTATATACCCTACCTCCGAAATTTTTTGCTTTTACCAGGTGAACAAGGCAACCAGGAGAGCATAGATGCGTAGGCGGCTAAATAGATAGATAGATAGATAGATAGATAGATAGATAGATAGATAGATAGATAGATAGATAGATAGATAGATAGATAGATAGATAGATAGATAGATAGATAGATTCAAGGTGACTTAAGGCCGGTAAGAAATGCTCGCATTTAATATTCCTGGCCGTTGAAAGCGCCATCCAGTTCTGCAGAGAACGCCGTAATATTTCTGCTCAGTAACACCAGGAGTGTAGTACACAATACTGAAGAATTGGGTAGATCCGCAAGGCGATCTCCTTCGGAACTTCTGGTACTAACAGAAACATGTCTCACCCTTTTATTGATTATCTGGGATTTTCTTTTGTCTTACTCAATTCGAAAATTTTAAGCGATACCGTGAAAACAAATAAGAAGGTGGTCTTATCCCCAGTCACCGCGGCCTAAATTACACTCCAATTTGAGCTTTCTGAAGCTTTGAAATAATTTTCTCCTTCCCAAGGTCGCCCACCCTCATATCGCAAGATGCGCCTGATATCGGTCACCTGACTCCCAGACACGTCCTTTATCAAACTTTTTCGTGAAGCCCTCCAGCACGTAACGTCCGTTTACAATTGCGCTAGCATTGTGCCTGCTGGCGTCAATTCCTCGCCAATTACTCGGCCCAATTGATCGTTCCCGACAGTAAAACATGGCAATGACAGTGATTTTCTCTACAGGTGATTTACATTTAATGATATCAAGTAGTAATCCCTTCCATTGCACAAAGCACCAAGTAACCGACTGTTCCTAATCTGATGTTTGCTTGCGATCTTGATAACGGAGCTCCCCTCGCTTACATTGGTGGAATAAACGATCATGTCGCCATTCACGGGTCATTCCAATGTTATATTGAACGCCGCCTCCCCCACAAAAAAGCTGAGAAAATCCTAACATTTTAAGAAAAAATATCATTATCTCAGTATGAACAGGTAACTTACTGAGTGTTCGCCTCATTTATCAGTTGGCTGCTCTTAACGTTCACTTGAAACAAGTTAGTCACATCACCGTGCTTAGACACGTTGAAGACGCTGAAGGCGATGAAATAGCGTATTCAGTAAGCGAGAATTTCCTGCGGCACGCGCGCCTGGTAAAGATGTCGCATTACAGACAACACGCTACACTACTTTAGCCGAAACTAAGCCTTTTTTCTTCACACTTACAGAGCAGCCTCAATCACTGCTTACTGATACAAGAACAGTTTCAAAAAATTGTCAATGCAAAACAGCGTAAACCATCTCTCTCTCTCTCTTGGAGAGGACACTGGCAAACGTATATTCTCGATATCGCAGTGCCGCCGGCACTCTATCCTATGTTTAGTTATGTGTTTGGCGTATACCATAGTGACCTTTAAGACTTCCTACTCTTGAGTCATCCCAGTGCGTCCGACATCACGTTTTTTCGCGAAGGTAATGGCAATAATTGACGCACTAAAGGTAGCTCGACACGCTGGTCCCGGTGGTATTATGTCTAAAGCGTTAACCCTACCAAATGCATGAGCAGAGTTACTTTGTCTCATAAATTACCATGCGACACACTGCGCCGAGATTAGAAGTTAAGTAAGATTTCTCCACTTTTTAATAAAGACTACTTTAGCCACCGCCCAGTCTTTCTAACTAGGGTCTGCTCAAAAATTATGGAACACGTAATTCTCCCTCACACGGTTAACTTCCCCAATTCTATGAACTCTTTAATGCCTAGTCAACATGGGCTTCAAATTTCTTTCCTAGAAAGCTCGACTCAATCCTTTTCACGACATTCAAGCTAGCATTGATGAAAACGTACCCGTCGACACCCTATAAAACCTTAAAGAAAAGAGCTTTCGCGAAAGTTCCGCATAACAGCTTATCATTAAAACTGCCGCGACATAACCTACATAGTCCACGGTGTTCATGCGGATTTAGCACATTGTAGTGGGGGGCAGGTCACCAGAGGCGGCAGTTTTGGTTGTCTTCGTCACGTGGAGTTCACAGAGCGCATCCTTTCGTAAGGAGCGGATCTGGCACGTTTTAGTTTAAACAGTTAAATCATTTGACTCTTCTTTGTACTAGAAAGCAATGTTTTGCAAGATCGGTTTAACTTGCAATCGAATCGTATCTAGTGCAAATGTTCTCAATGATACTTACATCTACACGATTAGGGGGTACCTTCGGAATAGGTCAGTTTTGCTATCTCATAAAAAAGCACGTCACATGGTTGACAATGAACCTTAATCTGAATTTGAAACCCGATCCATAGTTAGAACTTGTGCGTATATCAATATTCTGTGAATATATTTCACTGCCCGAACATTAAATTAAAAAAAATATTTTTCCTAATGCACTCAAAGACCGACTCCAAACTTGTACTTCTTTGAACACCGCTTCTCAACGAGCTGTCTTACGGAGAATTGTTTCTTTCCAGTTTGCTGACGTCATTGCGGGCGTATGGCTTTATCGCGCCTACAGTTACTGAACATACTGAACTTGTTAACCATGTACTGACGAAAAATTAACACAATCTTCCCAAAGGGAACCCTGATGGGATGCGAAGCAGCAG
This sequence comes from Hyalomma asiaticum, assembly GCA_013339685.2. NCBI lineage: Eukaryota > Metazoa > Arthropoda > Arachnida > Ixodida > Ixodidae > Hyalomma > Hyalomma asiaticum. The sequence continues at coordinate 55,831,429 of CM023491.1, forward strand.
CGTTGCGCACGGGTGGCGTCACGGGTTGAACGGCGCTAACGCGCGTGCTTCGCATCCCATCAGGGTTCCCTTTGGGAAGATGGTGTTAATTTTTTGTCGGTCGCGGTAGCGGAGCGAGCGGCGGTAGCGGCAGGTGTTGCGGGCGAACGGACGAGGCGGCAGCTGCGGCGAGCGCGTGGCAGGCGAGGGAGAGAGTGACGTCAGCGCGCACTGCGAGGGGAGCGTGAGGTCAACGCGCAGCTGCGGCGTGACCTACTTGGCACCGCTCCAACACCTGCGGCGAGGGCAGCGCGTTGCCCTCGCCGTACGAACGCACAAAGGGAGAACGTTACACAGGCTAGTCAAAGAGCTGCTTCACATCTAATACATTTTTAAGACCAAAGCTGTGTAAGATGGATGTTGATGCCTGTCGAGAGTCATTCGCCGTTTAAAGCCCTTCCTATGAGCCGCTGTTCACGGTGTTGCACGATAGTGATTATGCGACGGGCGATAATGAAAGAGTTAAAGAAAGCGCGAAGAAAGGAAAGAAGGAATTTTAAAAATGGAACAAGTAATAATCAACGAAAGATAATCTACTCTCACACACCATTGCCCTCAGCTCATTGTTACATGATAGTTATAGTGGTAAAGATAGTTCTAGGTTATAGGGGGCTGGACCCTCTTGGCCCAGCTCAGTTGTTGACACAGATTGGGCGTGAAACACGAGTTATATTTTTTTCTGATAGGACGCAGAGGAGTAAAGTCCACCAATGCAATATGGCAATGACGCGGACCTGCCATTTTAAAATGGCTCCGAAGTACTAAAGTGCGCAGTCACCTCTCGCGTTCATATAATAATTGAAGCAATGGTGGATTCTTCTGTAGCACGTTAATTGTTACCGAGAACATGCTGCTGTCTGCTGTGCTATTGGTCATTGTAGCAAACTCTTACGTAAGAGGCATCTTTTACGCACGTTCTAGAAATATTGTTCTTCTGCTTCGTACACTGTATGCGGCGTCAAGCGTCTCGCACCTACTCATAGCACACATCGCAGCGCTAGTTTTGCTGAAACGTAAAACGTAAGACATCACAATGGATTTTCTTCTTCAAGTCGTCCGTGTAGACCGTCCATCTTTCGAGGCACAAGAAATAATAGCCACACTAAAGAAAAAACTTCGCGCAGAACGTCTTATCTAGAATGAGTGTAACAATACAGGGAAAAGCAAACGTGCTTTGCGCAGGCTCTATCACTTGGTTATTTGATGCAGTACTTCCAAGGGGGAGACAAAGTTCACAGAAAAAAATCCCCTCGCACTTACCTTTCTGTCAGTAAACATGGTTCGGTTAGGACGGACAGCTCAATTAAATAGTAAAATGGTAACCGTAGATAATCAGTCATTTCAGCTATGGTCGCATATACGGACCAACAAATGTCTTTCACTTCTCAGCGATTGAGGTGCTATCGCGTATCATTGATCTCCCGATAGTCGTCCCAATCACACATGTACAATGCTTCAGCGTTCAAAGCCCGTCACGAAACATAAATGTTTATCTGTATGTTTAATTATTTCAAAGAGCTAACCGGATTTGGGTCTCATGGATACTCTGGATTGCAGTGTCATATTCTTAATAGAGACGCACAAGAGCATTGTGTACAAAGAACTTGAGGAAAGGCGATGGTTTGCTCAATGTTGTCTGTGATTATATTGTTACGAGTAAACGGGAGTGCTGGATGCTCTGAACATGAAAGCGGTGACGGGGTCCTTCTTTGTTGAGGTCGCGAAAGCGAGCTCAACAGCAGCCAGCTGGTGATTGAGGCCAACGTCGTCGTTCTCTCCTTTTCACTTCAGATCCACTGACACTGCCATCAATCATCCTCTTCTTCGGCGCATGCGTGCAACGATATACATTCATAGAGAGATAGAGAGCTGTTCAGCTGCTAACCTGAGCAACGCGAGTTGTATTCAGGCTTTGGCGGTCCCGTTCCGATGGATTTCAAGGTCACCTTGTTAGAACTCGCAGTGCCGTAGCTTGCACACGCGGATAGCGTCTCGCGCTATGTTGTGAAGCCGGCTACAGAGACAGAGAGAGAGAGCTCTTTATTGAAAGGCAGATAATTTAGCCGGCGTTGAAAAAAATTAACACCATCTTCCCAAGGGAACCCTGATGGGATGCGAAGCAGCAGCGTTGCGCACGGGTGGCGTCACAGGTTGAACGGCGCTAACGCGGGTGCTTCGCATCCCATCAGGGTTCCCTTTGGGAAGATGGTGTTAATTTTTGCGCGTGAAGCGACGAGTCGGCGGGGTAGCGAGCGGCGGTCGCGGTAGCGGAGCGAGGGGCGGTAGCGGCAGATGTTGCGGGCGAACGGACGAGGCGGCAGCTGCGGGCGCTGCGGCGAGCGCGCGGCAGGCGAGGGAGAGAGTGACGTCAGCGCGCACTGCGAGGGGAGCGTGACGTCAACGCGCAGCTGCGGCGTGACCTACTTGGCACCGCTCCAACACTTGCGGCGAAGGGAGCGCGTTGCGGCGCGTTCGTACGGACGCACGGAGGGACAGCGTTACACAGGCTAGTCAAAGAGCTGCTTCGCATCTAATATCGCTGACAGAGACTGTGATAATGCATCCATTTGGCCTCGCGTTCCTAGCGCAGCAAAGCTGGCAGCTTCTTGCTATACTCGCTTGCTATAATCTAGTTCTCACTTGCTTCGATATGGTCAAGTTTTATTTCGGACATGAGCCACTGCTAAGGCCCCTATAGCCACTTTGATTGGCGACTGCAGTCGCCGCCCTGGCGAAGACAAGTCCACTTGTCGAAACGTTGGCACCTACTATGGCATGTCCTGCTCTAAATCGTATTTTGCGATCGGTTCATGGATTCAAGCATCCATCTTCCCCTGAGCTTCTCTTCTAGTCTACCTAGCTATGTACTATACATCAAAAAGTGAACAGACGACGCCTTAGGCGGGCGGAGCGGCTGCGGAACTGATTAAGTGAGATATGATGAGCTACGTCTAATTAAGTCAAGTCTGACTTAATTGGCAGGCCTAATCTAGTCAACACTAATTAAGACAAGCCTGATTAGGTTAAGGCTACATAAGGCAAACCCACTTGACATAAGACGAAATTGATTGCCAAGTGAAACCTACCTACACTAGGAAGGCGGAAGAAGCTGCAGACGGACAGCAAGTCTAACCTATGTTGCTGCATTTTGTAGTTGTCGGTCAGGCGGATCCGCAGCCACACTAGGCCCGACTATTTTGCCGAGTGAAACAACGAACTTCTATTCCACGTCCATTTTAGCGCGTCTCCACAACTTATCAAGACCGGGCAATCGTCTGCATCAACAAGACCAGTAGTGACAGCAACGTCACTGGGATGAACTGGGAGGCGTGTTGGGCCATTTTCGCAGTGGCGGCAGCGCCAGACTGCCAGAAAATTTCATCTTCTGCTTCTGTATTTCACAGGTTGGTGCCGTTTCTGTCAATATTTCCTTTTCGTACCCGCGGCTCCCGCGAGAAGAAGCTGCTGCTTTGCGTTGTGTGGGCCGATATGCCGCCCCCGAATGTGGCCTGAACCGTTCGTGACTTGTTTATGCAAGTTCAAATTTTACTTCGGCGGCGCTCCGCAATACCTGAGCAAGTATTTGCAAGAATTTCCGGCAGCTACAAGAAGTAATGTAAATGCTCATTATTTCGGGGTGCGGGGCATGGGGGCCAGATGCTGAAAACTTGCGAAAACCACCAAATAAATGTCACAAGCGGCTCGACTGAAGGCAACTGAAACGTCGCTTCCTTTTGAAAATAAATAATAAACGCGGTTCGGCTAAGAAAACTGAGGGAACTGGAGTAGCCGGTTTAATATCTTTCTGACAAATTCGATGAACTTCAGATGAGGCTGCAGCTTCAGGAACTATCAAGCAGAGTCCACAAACTGAACTGGTTGGTTCGACCCGTGAATTTGCCCAAATCACCGCAGGTGTTGGGGCGGTGCCAAGTGGGTCACGCCGCAGCTGCGCGTCAGGTAAAGCTCGGGGCTTTACAACTGTTTTGCTCAGCAAGAACTTCGCGATCTCTGGCTCGATGGTAAGGAACAACTAAAGCAACACAGTCACGTTTTTTTTTTGTGTGAAGAAACATGGCAAGGCCGTCACGCGCTCTCTTATCACACGCAAAGTATTGGGCCCAGTTTTAAAGATACCGTGCGCATGTATCGGACTCGAACGGAAAAGTTCTTTTGTGAAGAACTTCCGGTGCTGGTGATCATGCGCGATGTGTGGGATCTTGACAATCTCATTTTCTTGAACTGGGAGTGACTTACGTGGTATCATTACGTAAACTATATTAGATGCGAAGCAGCTCTTTAACTAGCCCGTGTAACGCCCTCCCTCCGTGCGTCCGTACGAACGCGCCGCAACGCGATCCCCTCGCCACAGGTGTTGGAGCGGTGCCAAGTAGGTCACGCCGCAGCTGCGCGTTGACATCACGCTCCCCTCGCAGTGCGCGCTGACGTCACTCTCTCCCTCGCCTGCCGCGCGCTCGCCGCAGCGCCCGCAGCTGCCGCCTCGTCCGTTCGCCCGCAACACCTGCCGCTACCGCCGCTCACACCGCTACCGCGACCGCCGCTCGCTACACCGCCGACTCGTCGGTTCACGCGCAAAAAGTTAACACCATCATCCCAAAGGGAACCTTGATGGGATGCGAAGCACCCGCGTTAGCGTCGTTCAACGCGTGACGCCATCCGTGCGCAACGCTGCTGCTTCGCATCCCATCAGGGTTCCCTTTGGGAAGATGGTGTTACTTTTTTAATAAAGCAGGATGGCTATCCTACAGTTCGAATTTTCCCGTAATGTTGCAGCCTTAAAGTGCCTGCACTCTTCCCATTTTTCATCGAATTGTACGGAGCCTGAGAAAAAAACTTTACGAATTAATTTACACATAGCATAAGTCCACGAATGCTTTGCCCTACCCGTTTCTAGATAGACATTGTTTACATGCGAGGAATAACGTAGTCCTGTTTCTGATTATGAATGCATCTCCGTTTACCGAACGAAGATACGTGGTGGAGGAATCGCTATATATGTTCGTTCTGGCTGTCCGCACAGCATAGTCCTTGGTCTTATGGTTAACCAATGTTATGAATGTATTGGCCTTGAATGCAAGACCGCCTTGATTGCACACCTGCAGGCCGCCTTCAGTATCAATGAGTACGTTTTTGGAAATCTCTGAAGAAGAATTCGAACTAAGCATAGGACTCAAACTTGAAACAATCCTCATAGGGCACTTTAATAAAAAGGCTTCTACAACTAATATGGAATTTATGCGTTTTCAGGCAACTTGCTGACATATACAGGATTTCGAACGTCACTGACCTTTCCAGGCGCAATATTCGTACTGCTCATACTACACTTAACCTCCGCGTGGGTGCTATGGGCTTGCAGAGACGCTCTGATTATAATGTACGGTTGCTTCCACTTACACTTGAATTTTGTTGTACCCAATAGCTTAGTGGGTCCTGCATGTACGGTTAGTTATGTGATTGTTTCAGAGCTAGAATAACTTTGTAGTTCTGCTTGTGTTAATAGGAATAACAATGTTTTATATAACTAAGTACAAATGGCACATCTTTGCTTGCAGGTATCACTTCCTAACTGGTAACGTGTATTATTAGAACTTCACGAATATTTGCCAAGATAGTGAAAGTTCAGAAACATTTGCCAAACCTGGAACACTTTTGAATGATCCTTGGCACATTGTTCTTAAACCTCAGGGCTCGCTCGCGCAAGCTCAACAGCAGACTTTATATAATTCCTTTTTCAGGCTTACTCGGTTCACATCAAATAGAACTGTTATGTCCTCTCTGTGTGTTTTCTTTGTGCTTGCGCAATTTTATTGAGCCTTAAGGCATTAACAAAGTAAAGTTATATTGATCCGATGAACACGACCCAACATAAAAATTGAAACTGACGACAAGTTTCCCCGAAATGCTAAGCTCTTGCGCATGCTAACCTCGGTGCGCATGTTGCAAGGTCCCGTAGACGAACAACAGGGAGTCAGTGGTTGTAGGCGAATCCCTTGATTTCAGTGTCCCTTTTTAGTCTCGCTCGCACCCTATCAGTCTTGGGAACTTTGTATCACTTTCTGCACAGCAACCACGTATACAACGCCTCTGTGAGCTGCCCTTGAATTTTCTTTCCTTGTTCCTTTCTTTATCGCTTTCTTTCTTTTTTATTTGCTTCTTTCTTTCTGTCTTCGTTTCGTGTGCATAATACTCGCATATTCCATGCCGGAATGAGCCACAATTGATTTTTAAACGTGCAGTCAGATATTTCGTTATTTAGCTTGATGCTTAACTGTCTCTTTAGTATTAAAAGCCATGACCTCATATCGTATTCCTTACATACTACTCTTAACATGTCATCGTTCATTGATTGCACATTTTATGCTTACTTGCATTGGTAATGTTCCTTTAAGTTGTACTTAAATAATTTCATTCACTATCCTAACATATCAATTCCTTCGTAATATAAAAAGACCTATGTTCTTCTATTATATCTATTCTGTACAGCTCCTCAGGTCACCCCCTTTGTAAATTATACTTTTTTAATGTTTTTCTTTAACTTCGTGACGTTTTCGTTATATCGCAGGCGGACACAATTCAATTTAATCACATTGTAGTGGCTAACAGGCTCAGTATAAAATGCCCATCCCCTGATATCATTCCATTATAGCATCTCCCATTTCGGCAATTTTATATTTTTGATAACCTTTGTTACCGCATTGTCTGTTAGGTAGCCCTTTATTTCGCTATAATTATTTTGATAACTGAGTGACTATTTAGTAAAGCTATGTATGTTTTGACGTCCTATCAGTAATAAACAGCTCTTAACAATTCCTATTTCGCTGAGCTTGTCATTTCTATTTCCTTTTTCACTATCACGACGCATTCGTAACGGCTTCCTAAGTTGGGAGCGAAGGGCTAGGTCTGCCAAAGAAACAAAATCGTCACTGCGTGGACAGGTGCTCTTCTGGTACATTCCAATTCAAGGTCCGGGATATAGGTCATTTTTGTTTTGAACGAACTTTTCTCTGTGGGCATTTCAATATGCAGTTGACCAAGTTTAAACATAATTGTTCATAGAACGACATGAACGCACATGTACGCTGTGATACCTTCAAATTCATATCACTTTAAAATCCCCAAATTGACTGCTTTAGAGCATAGAGCAGACTACCCTCGTACAGGTATCATTCAAGCGTAAATCAGGATGGGAAACCAGAGCCGTAGTTACAACTTTTACGTATTTCACGTTTGTAGCGAATTTACGTCACATGTGGGACAATGACCTTAACAGAAAAAAAAAGATGCTGAGGCACCCAATGGGTGACTGCAAACTTGTACTTGTCAGGAAACACTTCTTGGTTCACATATCTCTTTCTAGGAATCATTTCTTTCCGGTTAGTTCGCTGACAGAAGTTCAGGCACATGACTTTGTCACGCTTACACTTAGGAACGCACTGAACTATTCAGCGCTGCAGAGACGCTTTGGTCTGCTCATACTTGGTCTGCTCATATTTACAGAATACAGAGCCGAAAAGGACCGCTGTGCGTTATGGCTCTGACGCGCTGGTTTTCGATTGTTAAAGTTCTATGGATGGAGTGCACCTGGTAGTTTCTTTCATTCGTATTCTTATGGAAGCGCTCGCGGTTGTTGTTTTAGTACAAGTATTATTTCCTAGAACACATTGCCGTCAGCAGCCCAGTTGCCCATTGTGACCGGCAACAATGCAGCACGCGTTTCCTAAGCACGGTTCTTTTGCTTCAATGTGTCCACAGCGTATCTTGCACTCCATATCTTGCACCTGTCCATAAAACACACTGCAACGCACCTTGTGTGGAAACTTACGAAAACAGAACGTATTAAGCAATATTCTTTTTTAAGACATACTTATAAACCTTACGTCTGCCTGGGGAACAGAAAATTATAGTTGCACTGAAGGTGAATGCCTTCGCAAACTCCATCCCTTCCGAAGCTACGGTGACAGAAGCGGAATAAAAGAAAGAATGCTTTTCGCAGAAGCGCTGATTGGCTATTTAAAACAAAGTCTTTTAGGGGCAGACAGGATTCGCAGAAAGGATACCACTGAAGCTGGCATTTAGTATCTATACGCAATTGCAGTTGGATGAAGGGGCACAGCCTGAACAATGGGCGGGTGTACTTCAAAACTGGGGACAAACGGGGTAGGTTTCTTTAAAGGTGAAAGCCTATTTGCGCTGTCAAGCGTGGAAAACGAGTAGCGTTGATGTCAACATGAGTGGCAACAAAAGCGCTCTGACGTCAAGCAAGATTGTGTCGTTACCTCGGAGTGTGCCGCAGTTGGCACGGCAGGTTATGAGCGCTTGGCTTACATGAAAAAGGTCGCGAACTGTAACGTCCTAGAGAAAAAACTCTTTTACAACCGTCATCATCCTTGACGTAAACATAAAGCTGCAAGTCACCACACGTGTCGCATCCTTTCTTCCCCGTGTCATAGCGTCTCTAGCGCTGTGTGATGAGTGCACGTATTTCAAAGTACGCGCCGTGTTTCAAAGTGCGCGCCATAAAAAAAATGAAAGCAAGACGAAGACGACGTTGGCACGAGCGCTAAAGATAAAGCAATGAATAAAAGCTGCACCAATGCGAGAAGGCCACAAGCACAGCTATGAGCAATCGGAAAACGACACGGAGACAAGAACACCAATGATGAAGGCCCACGATGAAGATGGGTGATAAAAAGCGCCAAGAGAACGGGCGAGAGAGAGACCAGGGAGAGACCGGGGAGAAGAACCGGAGCAGACGTGACTGAGGCGTGGTGGCAGGAAGAAGCGGACCAGGGCGCGGGAGTGGCGGCCGAGTTCCTGTGACCAGGCCGCTGCAGGCTTCCACAGTGGGCGTGTACCCGAGCGGTACAGCACCTGGCGTTGGCCAGGCTTTCCAGCATCTGGCGTTGGCCAGGCTTTCTACCAGCTTCCCATCGCCTGTTTGCCAGGCACTCCACCGGCTTCTCATCGTCTGGCGTTGGCCAGGCACTCCAACGGCTTTCCATCGTCTGGCGTTGGCCAGGCACAACTGCGGCCCCGGCTCGTGGTCTGAGCGTCGGCTGATGAGGAACGCCGAGAGGTTGCTGACCTCGACTCGCCCGACGCTACCTTCCCAGCGAGCGACACCTCGATCCAAGTCCGCTCCAAGTGCGTCTGCTGCCTCCACCTCACCATCTACTTTCATGTGCCCACCAGAACGGTGACAGCCTCTTCTTCTGAACTATCTCTTTCACACCGTTAATTATTCTCTCTATCATTCATAGTTGTGTTAAGTTTTCCTCTACTTCTTATGCTTCGTACAATCTTTATCCTTTCCTCTCTTTAATCCGTTTCTGTAAATACAGCGAGTGTTGTTTGTTGTGTTTTGCACAAACGGTCTCGTCTATCCTTCCTCGATGACTGTCAAGCCATCGACTATTGTACACACGAACCTACACGAGGGCACGCTAATTCGGTAGCCCCGTGACAAATTGGCGTCCGCGACGACAGGACGACGAGACCGTTTCTGCACTTTATTTCGCACGGGAAAAAAAGGAAATGAGCGCTTCGGAATCGCGTAAAGTTTTTGAAGAGTTGGCACGGCGAATAGGTTTGGAAGGTGAGGAATTTACGGCATGGGTTGATGCCCGAGAGGCTGCGCGGCTACAAGAAGAGAAGGAGCGGTTAGAGTTTGAAAGGGAGATGGAGGAGGAGGAAAAAGAGCTCGAAGAAATGAGGTTAAGAACACTTGAGTTAAAGCTCCGACTGGCAGATGTGGAAAAAGCTCGGATGGAGAAGTTGGAGCGTAGCGAAACGCCGTGCAATAGCACATGTGATGAGGCGGATGAGGTTGGCTATATAGGCAGCACTTGGTTAAAGGAAGGATCAGGGTCTCTCTTTGGATGCAGCATAGGACCATACCACGGCCTTTCGATGGGGTCAGAACCTGAGCTAGAGGATAGCGTCGAGGTAGACAGCCGAGAGACTGGAATGGGTTCGAAGGTGCTCGGTGAGGAAGAGGCCAGCTTTGCGGGCTTGGAACAGGGAAGTTCCACCATGATTGGATTGCAGTTTGGGGCCTCTGGGAGGCTAAATACAGGTGATGAGGACATAGTCCCTCAGGAAAGGGCTGGTGATGAAGCTTTGTGTGTTTGTCCTAGTGACGATAGCGAATGCCGCTGTGAGGAGTATAGGGCGGTGGCTATAGAATCTTCATGTGTACTGTTAGCTACGGTAGCACATTACAGCATGGTCCTCGGAGACCAGACAGATAACTCACCTCCAGAGCTGTTCAGGTTAACCTCTGGAGAAAGTGAAGATGGTGACGTGTCTCACAGAGAGTGCGATGTCCCGACCGGAAGGGTTAATAAGGCCCTAGAATCAACTGCTGGGTTGGAAAAACCACAGCTCGAAAAACATAACACTGTAGAGGTGCATGGCACTCTCAATATAGAGTCGGCAGAGTTTTCCAATGTGCCATACGGCTTAGAGTGGATTTTGCCAGAGTCGTCTGGGGTATTGCCTGCTCATAGGCTGCAAGCAAGCGTTTACATCCATCAAGAGATCATGCGAACGCCAGTAACTTGCTACGCCTGGTTGCCAGATCGCTCCCATTCATTCGAATGCAATCATTGCCCGTATGGAGCTTCCAAAGTCGCGGGGCGTTCGATGGTATTCAGACGGTCATGCAGATGGGTTGCTGGTTCAAAACGCTTCCGAGTGTCGGTTCTGCTTGTCGTTAGGCATCTGGAAGCTGCTATCCAATTTGTGAGGGATGCCATAACTTAAGCGTCTTTTCTGATTCCCGGCAGCTTCTCCTGGGTTCCGATTGCCAGCATGTGTAACGGATGTTTTGAACAGGCGGAAAGGTCATGCAAAGAGTTGTGACATAATGTTTCGATACATCACAAGTGACGGCCAATTCGTGTTCTGGTACTTCCCGCATAAAGATGGAAAACATTGGTCATGCAATTCTAAAAAAAAAATTCATCTCATTCTGGGAAAGGTGTTGCAATAGTGAGATTGTTTGAACTAGCAATATTTCTTTCGTTATTTTTGGTCAAAGAATGTTTAGTGAGTTTCCGTGTGCTCCCGTGCTTGTAGTGTGTGAATGTATATGAACACTGGAACTATATGGTTTTGATTATGTATGGACATTGGATCTATCTTGTGAACTGTGTGGTGAACTAAAATACGCGCACTTAGCAGCAGTTTTTTTTTTATGGAAAAAAAAACTTGATGAAAGGGGGGCTTATTGTGATGAGTGCACGTATTTCAAAGTACGCGCCGTGTTTCAAAGTGCGCGCCATAAAAAAAATGAAAGCAAGACGAAGACGACGTTGGCACGAGCGCTAAAGATAAAGCAATGAATAAAAGCTGCACCAATGCGAGAAGGCCACAAGCACAGCTATGAGCAATCGGAAAACGACACGGAGACAAGAACACCAATGATGAAGGCCCACGATGAAGATGGGTGATAAAAAGCGCCAAGAGAACGGGCGAGAGAGAGACCAGGGAGAGACCGGGGAGAAGAACCGGAGCAGACGTGACTGAGGCGTGGTGGCAGGAAGAAGCGGACCAGGGCGCGGGAGTGGCGGCCGAGTTCCTGTGACCAGGCCGCTGCAGGCTTCCACAGTGGGCGTGTACCCGAGCGGTACAGCACCTGGCGTTGGCCAGGCTTTCCAGCATCTGGCGTTGGCCAGGCTTTCTACCAGCTTCCCATCGCCTGTTTGCCAGGCACTCCACCGGCTTCTCATCGTCTGGCGTTGGCCAGGCACTCCAACGGCTTTCCATCGTCTGGCGTTGGCCAGGCACAACTGCGGCCCCGGCTCGTGGTCTGAGCGTCGGCTGATGAGGAACGCCGAGAGGTTGCTGACCTCGACTCGCCCGACGCTACCTTCCCAGCGAGCGACACCTCGATCCAAGTCCGCTCCAAGTGCGTCTGCTGCCTCCACCTCACCATCTACTTTCATGTGCCCACCAGAACGGTGACAGCCTCTTCTTCTGAACTATCTCTTTCACACCGTTAATTATTCTCTCTATCATTCATAGTTGTGTTAAGTTTTCCTCTACTTCTTATGCTTCGTACAATCTTTATCCTTTCCTCTCTTTAATCCGTTTCTGTAAATACAGCGAGTGTTGTTTGTTGTGTTTTGCACAAACGGTCTCGTCTATCCTTCCTCGATGACTGTCAAGCCATCGACTATTGTACACACGAACCTACACGAGGGCACGCTAATTCGGTAGCCCCGTGACACGCTGTAGCTATGCAACAAAGCTGTTCGAGACATCGATAACATTGCATGTTTGCCGTTTATATGACTGTCGACGAAAATAGAATCAATTGTTGTGCACGCCCGTACTAGGCAGCCGGGATTATGCGAATATAGGCCACACGTGTTTGAACGTTATCTCTTTGAGCTAACGTCAACTTATATTAAAGACGATAGTCTTGGGATATTTTAATGCAAAAACTTCGGTCTGTCTTTCTGTTCGTGTGTCTGTCACATGATTCAGCGACCCGGCCAAAGTTTAAGAACTTGCATAACGCCCAGCCATCTTTAACTGGTAGCTGCGTTCGTACTTGTGAGTATTGTCGGGCAAAAAGCAAATATTACGCATATCTGAGGCGCAACAGCATTACGTAAGTATTAGGTGGTGTGTTCCTTTACTGGAAAATACGTAGATATGCAATTCTAAAGGCTCTAGTGTTTGAAGACCCTAGTCTTTCTTAGGCTGCGCTAAAGATGCGACGCTATGCACGAAAAGGGCCTCTGTTGACGATATGGTGCTGCCACCCGGCATTTGCCCTGGCATTTTCTCGACGGCACTGCCTGGTGGCGTCCATATCTCACGCATCATAGTACGGCCGGCGTAAGTCTATCGTCTTTCGACGACGTTTGCAGCGAAGCACGCAGATACGCGGCAACTTTTCTTTATCTTCTATGAAATTGTGCTAGACACCAAACAATACACACGATGGAATATGCCCAGCGACAGTGGTATAGTGACTATGGTACTCGGCTGCTGATCCGACGGTCGCAGGATCGAATCCGGGCAGCGGCGGCTGCATTTCAATGGAGGCAAAATGTTCATGCCCGTGTATTGTGCGATGTCAGTGCACTTCAAAGAACCCCTTGTAGTCAAAATTTCCGGAGCCCTCCAATGCGGCGTCTCTCATAATCACAACTGGTTTGGGGACATAAAACCCCAGAAATCAATCAATCATGATGGGTTACTTATGAAAATGCGAAAATGATTTCGCTGTTAGTAGACTCGCGCCCGTTTTCATAAACCTACCTTATCCGTATCGATATTTTTCTTTTCGCTCTGTCACAATAAGGCGCATTACGGGTACTAAAGTGGCCATCAGTGCGAAAGGACTATCACAAAGCTTGTTCTTAGATACTGGACTAACTTGTTCATGAATCAAGATAACGGCAGAGGAGTGATAAGGAGAACAATGGTGGGTTTACGATTACGGGCCTCAGAAAGCGATGTGAGACCTGTGAATTATCGTGCGTCTGTCACTTATTCTCCTTCGTCTTGAGCGTTAGACACCTTTCTAAATTAGAAAATGTTCAGTGCGGAACACTTCGCGAACTTGAGCAACTTAGACCGTATCTGTTTTTCTATACGCCAACATCTGGGCGTTCTTCTGGTCGCCGTGGTCACTTCGTACATACCATCATTGGTATAATAGGGTGTCAATGTGTGACGAACATGAATGATTGATCTAGACATCCTTCAAATGGCATACTCGTTACTTACGTCATGAAGAACGATAATAGGGTCACGTGTGGGACATACCCGTAATGACCAGCTCGGGTTATGGGGGTGTGTGCCACAGCCTAAAAAAATGTGAACATCACATTTCACATCACATCATGTTAATCACATCACATCATGTTAATCAATGACCAACCAAAACAGAGGTGCAAAATTTCATGAGAACACACTTTGCTCGTGTTAAGCAACAGGAAAGACACACCATTTGTTTTACCTTGCGACTAACAAGTTGACTTTACAAGCTATCAGACGCAGCCAAGCCTGAACCTACAACGCGTTAGGCGCGTAGGAATCGAACCCGAAACACCGAGGTGTCAGGCAAAGACGTCAGCGCTCGCCCACGGCTCTTCTTGCATCGCTTTGGTATTGTAAATGAACCTATTGTATCACCTCTTGTGGCGATGTTGCCCGTGCTTAGTTTGCGGCAAACGTTGATGCTTGTTATAACACTTTCTTAATACCAAACATTTCGGCGCAGGCAAATTTCTCACTTATTGCTTCGCATAATATCGACTGCCACATTCCGTGAGAAATAATGTTTCTTTTTTTCTATTTGTTTCCAAGAATATTTTTTACTGCACTACTATGAATCTTCGACACCATCCATAGTGTCGCATTATGTGACCAGTAAAGAAGGTTGCATAAAAGCAAATGTTAAATACTTTGTGTGTAAGTAGACTAGCCGCTTTAGGCTGCCGTTCGGTGATTCACTGGCTCCAGAGATATTTAAAAGAACAATGACTCAGATTTTCGACGGGCTACCTGGTGTACGCATCTACATCCATGAGATTATAATTTCGGATGCCTCATAGGAGGAGCGTCGAAAAAGACTGCCTAACGCCCTGAAGGCAGCCAGTGCTGCAAGCCTCACACCTAATTGGGACAAGTGTTAGGTTGGAGTACAGCAGGTAGACTTCCTTGGAGACCGAACAGATGGGCAAAGCACAAAACCGTACCCAAAACTGGTGGAGTGAGCAGCCCACTACCAGACACCAAGAGAAAAAAAAAGAAAAAGAAAAGTTATGAGGTTACTGGCCACATTTAACCATTTCAGCAAGTGCTCGCTGAACTTATAAAGTGAGACTGAATCATTGCCTGGTCAGTCGCCAGTCCTTCCCCAGCCACTGCACGTGTTTGTCGCCCCGCCACGGTGGTCTAGTGGCTAAGGTACTCGGCTGCTGATCCGAGGGTCGCGGGATCGAATCCCGGCCGCGGCGGCTGCATTTCGATGGAGGCGAAATGTTGAGGCCCGTGTGCTGTGCGATGTCAGTGCACGTTAAAGAACCCCAGGTGGTCGAAATTTCCGGAGCCCTCCACTACGGCGTCTCTCATAATCAGAACTGGTTTTGGGACGTAAAACCCCACAAAACAACAACAACAACACGTGTCTGTCGTTCGATACACACTGAAAGCATAAATATATGCCGGTATAGCCACCATAGGCAGAAATTAAATGTGAGCTCTAGGTATGACCGTCATAGAAGCTTTTGAAAACATTAGGCATCCCCGCCACGGTGGTCTAGTGGTTATGGCACTCGGCTGCAGATCCGAAGGTCGCGGGATCGAATCCCGGCCGCGGCGGCTGCATTTCGATGGAGGCGAAATGTTGAGGCCCGTGTGCTGTGCGATGTCAGTGCACGTTAAAGAACCCCAGGTGGTCGAAATTTCCGGAGCCCTCCACTACGGCGTCTCTCATAATCAGAACTGGTTTTGGGACGTTAAACCCCACAAATCAATCAAAACATTAGGCATGGTTTCGAAGGGCCTCTAATTCAAGCTACTGCATTCGTGTGAGAACTATGGCGGCTGTAAGAGAATGTTCTGAAATTCTAAAATTCGCGTCCGCTTTGGTATAGTCGTCGTAATGGTATGCCCTCGTGGCGGCTCTGCAGCAGCACATGCCTTCTGTGCAGCTGTGTTCTGGATTCCTGCCATTCCTGCATCACGACATTATGCAAGCGGTGAACCTTAAGCGCCATGTTATGAAAAGGTTCAAACTAACGCGAACGTTTAGTTGCGCATTCCGCTCGTGGTTATAGTGCAACGACCTTTCAATATCCTACACCTAGCCCACGCTTAAGATAAGGCGAGGCCAAACGCGACAGAAGTTTGTTTGCGAAGGACGACTAATTTTACAGTTTCAATTGTTCGCCCCGCCACGGTGGTCTAGTGGCTAAGGCACTCGGCTGCTGATCCGAAGGTCGCGGGATCGAATCCCCCGGCCGCCGCGGCTGCATTTACATAGTGGCGAAATGTTGAGGCCCGTGTGCTGTGCGATGTCAGAGCACGTTAAAGAACCCCAGGTGGTGTATATTTCCAGAGACCTCCACCACGGCGTCTCTCATAATCAGAGCTGGTTTTGGGACGTTAGATCCCACGAATCATTCAAATCAGTCAGTTTTAATTGATTTCATAAAACAACGCAAAATGAATGTTCTTGAAGTTCTGGCGTATGTGCTACATAAATGTGTCCAGGTTTCCGGAGTCCAAATTGGCGTCGCAGATAAGAAAATCGAAAGCTTGCACCCGAGAAATATTTTGCTGCTATAATAAAGCGAAAAAAAAATAACTGTTTCCTTCGCACTAATAACTTCAAAAAATTATTACAGGCAGTACGCCGCGAAATTGGTCTGTAAAGAGCGCGCATTTTCTCTAACACGCATGTCCATATAAGACCAGTCGTGAGAAAATTGTCTTAAGTATACCAGAGCCTTACGGAAGACTTACTGTGACACAGAAATGAAGGGCGCACTTTGAATTTTTTTCCTGTTTTAACAGGAACCATTTCTGTGAGAGTTGAGACAGCCCTCGTTTTTGTTATTTTTTTAATATCGATCGATGAGGTGTGCGGGCAGCACGGCCTAAAAACGAATCCATACATGAAGCAAAGGAACGGGGTGGGTCTGCAGAGCTCATCGAATTACGGAGCACGTCCTCACGCCGAAAGACTCCCCTTGGTAACCCCCCTCCCTTACTTGAGGTCACTTTCAAGGTCCTGAAGGAGGGGTACGATAGTTATCTCCGTTTCCGTGTCCCCTGTGGAAAGTTGTCCAAGGGACTTAAAGCCCATTTCTAAGGCAGCTGGTTCCTTTTCTTTACTTTTTTTGATGCAACGGAAAACTTACGGGTCAGGGTGTCTAATCATAATCTTGCTTATTAAAGGGGCCCTTCAACATTTTAACAGAGCAAGAAAAACGGCGCCGATGAGTCACCGAGGCGGCGTGAATACACGACGCAAATATTACTGCACTCCAACACCAGGGAATTCGCAACATGGTTTCAACCACAGCGGCAAAGCGCCAGCTCTGCTTTCAACATATGACGCTACATGAAGCATAGTCTAAGTTGTTTGAGGCAAAAATAGTATTGAATCCCGCCACGGTGGTCTAGTGGACGCCACAAAAAGCAGATCCTTCGGGAGCGAACGGTGAGCCTTATATACACACCCTCTAGCGCTGGCAGGACTCAGAGACGGCAGGCGCTTATAAGCGTTTCTTTATTACCAGCGAGATGTCGCGAGGAGAGCAAAGGAGCGTACAAAAGTCACTCGAGCTCAAGGGACGCTGCTAAGCGAACAAACAGAAGATGAATGCGAGGAGGAGGTAAACTTTATTTGATAAATAGGGAGAACAAGGGAGCGGGAAGGGTGGGTCCCTAGTCCAGGACTCCAGTGGCCGCCGCTGTACGCTCGGCCTGGTCTAAGAGACCCTTCTGGGTCTCCAGGTCGGCTCGAGCGAGGACGGCCTCCCAAGGCTCCCTAAGAGAGGTCAGTACTAGTGGGGAGTTGACGTTTGGTGGCCTATACATGCATTCCCACATAATATGGGGAAGTGAAGGCCGACCCCCGCACCAGGGACAGTGGCCGGCATATTGGGTTGGCCACATTGCGTGCCACAGTCCCAAGTGCGGAAAGGTGTGAGTCTGAATTTTTCTATATTTTCGAGCTTCTCCTACTCCGAGATGCGGATGCGGGAACGCGAATGCGAACTATTAAGTTTCACAGCTCGACACTTGAAGCGGGCTGCTCTCCTCCGCTGTTTCGGCCGCCTTTGCAATAGGAGCACTGTTCAGACTGAGATTATCCATTGTGACAGCTTATTCGCGCTCGTTCGGTGTATATTGACTTGATAGTTAGCGCTCATCGTCTGTTTGTTCATTTAGCGGCTCCCCTAGATTTGCATGCGTAGCATTGTTACACACAACGTATAAAGCCCTTCGTTCCAGCACACGCTGCCCCCGGGAGGCGCTCACTTAGCAAGTGCGTGTTGCTACAATTACATTGCTAGTGAAGCTGCGAGCCTCACTTGTGTAGCATTAGTTTCTTGCTATCGCTTTCATTGCTTCGCCCTTGCGGCGAAACTGCCACTTTTTCAGGGGCGAACCTCCTTAAGGTTTGGGTCACTTTCAAGGTCCTGAAGGAGGGGTACGATAGTTATCTCCGTTTCCGTGTCCCCTGTGGAAAGTTGTCCAAGGGACTTAAAGCCCATTTCTAAGGCAGCTGGTTCCTTTTCTTTACTTTTTTGATGCAACGGAAAACTTACGGGTCAGGGTGTCTAATCATAATCTTGCTTATTAAAGGGGCCCTTCAACATTTTAACAGAGCAAGAAAAACGGCGCCGATGAGTCACCGAGGCGGCGTGAATACACGACGCAAATATTACTGCACTCCAAGCACCAGGGAATTCGCAACATGGTTTCAACCACAGCGGCAAAGCGCCAGCTCTGCTTTCAACATATGACGCTACATGAAGCATAGTCTAAGTTGTTTGAGGCAAAAATAGTATTGAATCCCGCCACGGTGGTCTAGTGGACGCCACAAAAAGCAGATCCTTCGGGAGCGAACGGTGAGCCTTATATACACACCCTCTAGCGCTGGCAGGACTCAGAGACGGCAGGCGCTTATAGACGCTTTTCCGCAGCGGCGAACGGGCGCTGCCATGTTTGAACACGTGATCTAATGGCCTTCTCCTTTCTACTTCCCCTTCACCGTCGCCGCCCGCTTCTCGCCATAGGCCAGGGTACAGTAGCCAGGGCAACGGACGCCACACGCCACATCGCGGACGCGCCGCCGAGGAGAAGGCCATGGTGATGATGAATTGTGGCTCTGCCCTTTGTAGCGGGTGGGCAACTCTCAGGTGCCCTAGCCAAAAAAAAAGAAAGGAAAAAAAAAGAAAAAGAAGTGCTTCGGTGCGGTGGCGCCATCTAGTTTTGCTTAGACAAACTAGCTGCGGAAAATCGTCTATAAGCGTTTCTTTATTACCAGCGAGATGTCGCGAGGAGAGCAAAGGAGCGTACAAAAGTCACTCGAGCTCAAGGGACGCTGCTAAGCGAACAAACAGAAGATGAATGCGAACTATTAAGTGTCACAGCTCGACACTTGAAGCGGGCTGCTCTCCTCCGCTGTTTCGGCCGCCTTTGCAATAGGAGCGCTGTTCAGACTGAGATTATCCATTGTGACAGCTTATTCGCGCTCGTTCGGTGTATATTGACTTGATAGTTAGCGCTCATCTTCTGTTTGTTCATTTAGCGGCTCCCCTAGATTTGCATGCGTAGCATTGTTACACACAACGTATAAAGCCCTTCGTTCCAGCACACGCTGCCCACGGGAGGCGCTCACTTAGCAAGTGCGTGTTTGCTACAATTAACATTGCTAGTGAAGCTGCGAGCCTCACTTGTGTAGCATTAGTTTCTTGCTATCGCTTTCATTGCTTCGCCCTTGCGGCGAAACTGCCACTTTTTCAGGGGCGAACCTCCTTAAGGTTTGGGTCTATCCGTCCGTTGTTCCTAGTAGCTTGTTACCTACTAGGAACGCGCTACTAGGAGGACGCGTGTGGGAGGCGCCCCCTCGGCGCGTGCCTCCCGGCGCGCGCGCTCTCTCACTCTTCCATCTGCTGTCTTGTGAGAGATAGAGAGACAGAGAGAGCGAAAGGCGCGCGTTGACTATGGAAACGCTCTTCGATGAACGCGCTACCAACTCGCAAAGAAGGAGAACGGGCCCTCACCCGCGAGAGACAAGCATGACGCTGGCAGCGTCTTCTAGCAAGTTTCTTGAGTGAAAAATACCGACTGCTCACGCTAGAGAACCATTCATCGGCCATCCATATATATATATATATATATATATATATATATATATATATATATATATATATATATATATAGGCACTGGACCTTGACTTGCAATGGCCCCGCCACGGTGGTCTAGTGGTTATGGCACTCGGCTGCAGATCCGAAGGTCGCGGGATCGAATCCCGGCCGCGGCGGCTGCATTTCGATGGAGGCGAAATGTTGAGGCCCGTGTGCTGTGCGATGTCAGTGCACGTTAAAGAACCCCAGGTGGTCGAAATTTCCGGAGACCTCCACTACGGCGTCTCTCATAATCAGAGCTGGTTTTGGGACGTTAAACCCCACAAATCAATCAATCAATTGACTTGCAATGAAGTGCCGGTGGGAGATTTCATTTGTGCGTAGTTGAACCATACGGATTCGTAGCGTGCGCGTTAACTAAATTAATCCTCAACTCGGCACGATCTACGATGAACTCCGGAGCTTCGCCCACTCGTCATCATTCACTCAGCGTATATGCTGTGAATTTTTTCATTCAAGAAACTCGCTAGCAGACGCTGCCTGCGTCAGCGTTGTCTCTCGCGGGCGAGGGCGCGTTCTCGTTCCTTGCCGGCTTGGGCCAACTGTAGCGCATGCGCAGTGGAGGTGTGGACGTCGCAGGGACGGAACGGGCTCGGGAGCTGCTTCGCATCTAAACCTACCGACTTTACAGTGAAAGACCTTTGTATCTTCTATAGTCACGCTCAGCGTGAGCACAAGTACAGGAGGCAACATCGCTATAATCGCTTCATGTTTACCAGTTTCTGAGAGTTCCTATTGTTTTGACCGCGACAAGGCAACAGGTATATGTGCATGTACAGGGTCGTCCACTCTTAGGGTGAACACGACGCAACGTGGCTCCCTTTTTGGAACGCCAGTGCTTGCGACGTGGGCACGCATCGAAGCTAATAATGTGCAGGCGCACAGAGTGATCCAAGCCCCTCTACGCCTGCACTAGATTAGCGTCGACGCGCAGTCCCATCGCGAGCGCTGGCGTTCTAAAGAAGGCAGCCACGCTGCGCCGTGTTCACCCTAAGAGTGGACGACCCTGTACGTAATTGTTGAAACCTGTTCCTTGACCTACCATCATTCCCACACTGGCTGAATCACCTCGTACGAATCTATATAGACACTGGCACTGCAGTTCCCTCTTGCACATTTACAGGAAGCTATATGGGTTGGCCTATCGCATTCATTCAATGAACGTGCACAACCAGCTTGCGAACTCAGAAATTGTCCATGTCTTTATTTTCAGAACTGTTTGGCTGTTCTTTTCTAAGCACGCCAGAAGTCTGCAATGTTAAATAACTGAAAGTACAGGAGGATACCCTTGACAGGACGTTTGAGATAAAAGGTTCATGCAGCAACTTGCTCTAGATCAAGTCTGTTGGCCACATTTCCCCTCGACTAAAACCCTGAAGAATGCGTAATGTCCTTTGCCACTGGAAAGCAGAGTATCAAGGCTGGGCCGTTGTATTGCATATGCGCAATTTGCATCATTACCTCTGGCTCCATCGACAGTGCCTTCGTATGGAGTGCCTGCATCACGACTGTTCCTCTCCTGTCCCAATGTCGGCAGGGTTTTAGGGACAGCTCAACTGAGCTCTCCCAGAGTAGGCTACTGTGTCGCTGGACCAGAAGAAAGCATTTGACCGATTAGAGCACGTGTATATCTTTAGCGTACTTACCGCGTTTGGCCTTTCAAATTCATTTGTCGAGGTACTCAAAAACGTTTACATGAAAAATGAAAACACATTGCTTCTCGACGGCTCGGAAAGTGCTCCCTTTCCCATTACGCGCGGTGTTCGTCAGGGATGCCCATTATCTCCTGTGTTATTCGTCCTTAGCCTTGAGCCATGCGTAGCGCGCTCTCGATGCACATCCACGCATTCACCGATGAAATTACCCTGTACCTTTCTGACGAGGATAGCCTGTCGCAAGCCTACATTTATTCTTCGAGTATGGTGGCGTTTCAGGCGCAGCGCTCAATTTCAGTAAATCCCGCTATTTCTTTATCGGCTCTCCAAAATCCAGGCTTAGTTGGACGTCTCCCATATGGTCAGCCATATCTCTTCGCACTTTAGGCATTGTCTAAAATCATTACGGCATTTCTGACTCGGTGTGGTTAACAGCTTTTGAAGAACAGCAGAAAAGCCAGGACGCACAAGATTTGGACTTTCCCTTCCTTGAGCGAGCATATTTAATGGCTGTATTTGGTATATTAGTCATGTGGTGCAACCTCCGTTACGCATTGTGCGATCTATACAGTCGGCTTTATGCTCGTTCTTTTGGTCAGGTGGCACTGAATTGGTTTCTCGTGCGGTGATAGGACAGCAGCGTTGCAATGGAGGCTTTGCCTTCTCTTCTGTATCAATACGATGTCGCCTTTTGGCGCTGCGCTTCCTGTTACGGCTTCTGCAAGGTGAGGAGTCACCTGCACGAACTCTTGCACGTTACTTCCTCGGCATTCACCTCAGGCATTTGATGCCCGGTGTGCTTCTGAATAGACAACTGCAGTCTTTAGCACTCCCTGCACTCTATGCAACAGCCGTCGCCATTTTTCGCCATATCCAGTCGACGTGTACAGAAGTACACGTGCTCAATGATTCCATTGTTGACACAACAGCGGCCCTGTTGCTCCCGTTAGTTTCTCCTGATCGCCATGCTTGCTCTAGGCATGTGTCGTGCAGGGCGCTAACGGAGTTTTTCCTACCTGGCCACCTCCGCGACTTTATGTGGCGGCTAGGGTGGGGTGTGCTCCCCACACTCGACCGCCTGGAGCGATGGAGAATGGTGCAGTCAGCAACTTGTCCGAACTGCCGACTTCAGGAATCTAATCAACATGTTGTGAGGCAATGTGTAGTTGCTCGAATTTTCTGGAGGGCCCTGAACGCCGGATTTCGTGGGCTCGGTGTAAATCACTTCGTCTCTTCTGGGCATTCATTGGTCGCGAGGTCGTTTTGCTCGCCTTCTTATTGTTGCAGGTGCCTTCTGCCTATGGCGCAACCGCTGCGCGGCGGTTGCAGCAGGCCGTCACCATCGCGCTCTTTTTCCCATCCTAGAGCTACTTTATTCAGAGCTTCTGTCTGTTCTGTCGGATGAACTGTTCTTTCTCGGTGAGGGAGAATTCCTTCGGCTATGGCCTTGCCCGTTTGTGTTGGTCTCCGATAAAGGCGTGAAGCTTATCTTTCGGCCTGCCTGGTTTTGGTAGACTGATGTATCCTTTGTCGTTGGCGGCAGCGTCACGTGTATTTATAATGCGTACATACTCGCACCTGATTGGTACTGTCTTTGTCACTACTCGTTTGTACATGTGTGTGTGGATATGTAGAACGCTCCGTTATACACGCTGCATTCCTATGTTGTGTAGATGTGACGCAACTCTATCTTGTGATACACGTAATTTGATGCCTTATGTTTTGCATGAAAACGTTGTGTGATAATGTTGTAGCGTTGTGTTGTAATGTTATCGATGTTAATCGTCTGTGATACAATAAATTTTTCTGAACACGCTCCGCTCTGTGGCATGTCTGAGCGGTCTCACTCTTGCTTTGGTGATAATGCTGCATGAAAATTGAAGTTTCTACAAAACAAAGGTACGCAACCGCATTCGCGGCAATGGTTGCCGAACGGAAAAGACAACACTATCTCCTAGGACTTGGAATGTTCCCACAGCCTAAATTTATGATACATCTATGAGTCGATCCAATGTGGACACTACCACATGTGTAAGATATTCTATATACCGCTCTATAAGTTCATGCGGTGTATTTATCAACGTATTTGTTGACAGAGCAGGCATTATCACTTGCTCTTGCACCTGTCTTGCACGTCTATCGTTCTTGCCAGGTGAACTATTCATTTTATTGCCACCGAAAAAAGCATCAACACCATACTCAATACGCAACTTTTTTATCCTACAGGAAATTAGCTGCGCACGGGGACTTCCCATTGTCCAGCTCCCACGGTTTGAAACTTGCAAATTTAGCTCTAATAAGTGCACCCACTATTTCTTCTAGCGTGTTCAGTTCGTGTTCCATAGGCGCGATATCGGCTCAAGTATACGTACCAGAACGAACACCACCTTCAGAAGTCAGAGTTCAACGTTGGTGAGGTCGGCTCTATTGATAAACAGCGCATTTCTGTTGAAATAATTTTGTACTTCCCTATCGCGTTTCATTCTTCGAGCATTGTACATGCACAGTCAGTTTCACACAGGTTAAAAAGAAGATACTCCGATGTGCGTGGTTCCCAGTCCAGTAACTTCAGTCAGCAAGGAAAACGCAGGACGACAACGTTTTGCTGGCAAAAGGCGAGGCGGAGAGCTGCTGATTGACGACTGCTTCATGAACGCTTTCGTCCTCCCGTTGTATCGCACTACAGGGGGGCTATCGGAGATGGCATTTTAGCGAGAGCGTTCGGAATCGCCGCACGCGATTGGCCAGCGGCGCTCCGCTGTCGTCATCCGCGGGGCGTGCCCACGGTAACCTACCTATAACCACATTAGAGAAGAGAAACTGTACCGTTGACAGTGCAACGAAAAATAAAAGTAGCGGTGGCGTCCTAAACTAAAATACACGATCAAGAGATGGCACTGCATGTACTATCATCATTATTGTTTAGATGCAACATGTTTGTTTTGTTTTTGACGCCTGCGCCTTCTGGCCTTATTGAGAGCCCCTAGCAGGAAAATTTCAAACTAAAATATGGGGCTAGGTTAGTAGTTCCACTCTACGCGCAACTTGATAGAACGCGCCACGGCTGGTTTTTTTCGCCACCTGTAGCGACTTGTGGAACGTCGAACCTTCCGGGGCCCCGAGATTTCGGTGTCGTCAAATTGACGTCAATTCCCTGTCAATCATTTTCAAACCGAGCGTGTCGTCTGCTACGCGGAGAACGATTCCCGAGGCCGCTCGCTCAGCGAACGATTTACGAACACTTTGCGAACAGCGGCCGCGGCAGCGGCTCCGCTTGGATTGAAACGGCGGCTGCGGCTGCGCAATGTTGCGTCACAGAGGGAAATGGCGGTCCACTTGGGCGCCGAGTCCTCGCATTGTCGTCGCTGAAATAGGACGCGGAGCAGCTGGAGGTTCGCGATATATTTGAGTATTTGACAGGAAGTGAATTCCGGCCTCAATTTCGTCTGTCGAAGCGAACAGTACGTTGGCTGGGCACCGAACTTGATCCCGAGAGAGAGAACAACTTTATTTTAGGAAAAAAAAATCCTCGCCGCCACCTCCTCTGCTCGTCTGATAGCCTGGAGTTGTTTCTCCAGGCTTGAGTCGCGGTGAACGGTGTCCCACGCTCCAGGCGAGGGAATGGTAAAAGAGATCGGAAATCGGGTGCCAAAGAGCCCGTGTAATTTCGACGGAGAGAAAAGAGCTGCGCATGTTGATGTTCTTTAATTGCTCCTGGAAGTTTCCAGCGCGCTGTCGGTAGTGAAGAGTTTGTCGGGCTTTCACAGTTGGGGTGCACCTCCAAAAATGCGAGAAGGAGCTCCCTCTGCCTCTGAGCACCCGCGGGCCGAGATGCACGTTTTTGTGCGAGGACATGGCAGCAGCAGACGACGACACGAAATTTAGATATGACGCCACTTACGCGCACGCTTCTTGTTTTTCGCGCCTGCGACACCGCTTAGCGAACCTGCAGAGAACGATATCGATGCTTAAGAGCGTGTTTACGTCTGAGAAGAAGAAAGCACCGTTTTTAAAAGGAGCAGATTTCTTAATTTCTCAGGAGAAACATTTTGGCTTTCAGAAGCAGACGACAAACGGAGTACGTCATCATCCGAGGAGCGCGCCGCTTCCCCATTGGCCGCGCCGGCCGCGCACCTCCCATTCTCAAAGCATTGCTCAAAGCTATCGCGGACCACCCACCTTTTGACGTCAGTGTTCGGAAAGCGTTCTCGAGCGAACACCCGATCTCCGATAGCCCCCCAGCAGCTTGCTTCCGACGGCTTCGACGGTTAGTCCTGTCTGTACCAGCGGCCATCGACGAGTTTCACTCTGCGAGTGGTGTACAGCTGCTCCCAGGATAACTGCGCATGCTGGTAGCCAGCATGAGGCTAGACCGGTGGCCGTTCGTCGGCGCACCGCGAGAGCCGAAAAATGGTGCCTGCGCATGCGCCACTTTCCATTTGAAGAAACCCTCGATTCCTTATGAATGTAGATTGGTGTTGTCTTGCAAAACTCTGGTGGCAATGCTACAGGAAGGTTGTGTGTATGCGGTCTTTCACGTGCTCTTTGTCTACTAATGCGCGTTGGAGCTTACAAGCACTCACGCGTGCGCTTTTGTTTTGTTTCGCGGCTTTTATCATTTGTTACTCTAGGCGGCAATAAAATTTTCAATGTAACTTGTGTGATCGGTTAACATATCCACGGTGTGCGACTGCAGCTAGCACCATGAAAGCCAGACGCTCATGCCTGATGCAGCCGCGAGCGCTCACGAGAAGCATGGACAATAAGCCATGGAGGCATCCCGAAAATCGGCGCTCATTGCTAGCCCCAACGCCACGTTCGACAGTGTCAACTAATGCTAGCCTTTAAGCGCAAGGCGGCGATGTTAGCTTGCTAAGGACACTGCGCACCTGTACAGGAGACCTGTATATTTGGGCCGGTGTGCTCCGCCGACGAGCGGCCACTTGCCCGGCGTTCTACATTACCAGTGCACACGTGAAAGTGTACTTGCTGAAGCAAACATCGTCAGGCGTCATTGAAAGCTGAGATTGAGAAGACCCGTGGCTGCTAAAATTGTGGCCGCTATTTCACGGGGGAAGGGATCGAATACGCAGAGGCAGTTTGCCCAACGCTATCCCCGAAAAATTCACAGCGTATCCACGGAGTGAATGATGATGAGTGGGCGAAGCTCCGGAGGTTCATCGTAGATCGTGCCGAGTTCCGGATTAATTTAGTTAACGCGCACGCTACGAATCCTTATGGTTCAACTACGCACAAGTGAAATCTCCCACCGGCACTTCATTGCAAGGCAACATCCAGTGCCTACACACGCACACACACACACACACACACACACACACACACATATATATATATATATATATATATATATATATATATATATATATATATATGGGTGGCCAGCGAACGGTTCCCCAGCGCGAGCAGTCGGTATTTTTCAATCAAGAAACTCGCTAGAACTGCCTGCGTCAACGTTTCCTCTCGCTGGTGAGGGCGCGTTCTCCTTCTTTGCGAGCTGGTAGCGCGTTCATCGAAGATGATGATGATTGTGGTTCGGTTAGGAAAGGACGCTAATTTCTGCAGCCCACGTGGGCAGCACGGCTAAGCGTCCGTGGGGTAGGGGGAACGGGATTGAAAGAGATAAAGGAGAGGAAGGCCGTAGTGGAGGGCTCCGGAAATTTAAACCACCTGGGGTTCTTTAACGTGCACTGACAAAGCACAGTACACGGGCCCCTGGCATTTCAGCCTCCATCGAAAATGCGACCGCCGCGGCCGGGATCGAACCCGCGTATTTTGGGTGGCAGCCGAGTACCATAACCACTACACCACCGCGGCGGACCATCGAAGAAAGAGCGTTTCCATAGTCAACGCGCGCCTTTCGCTCTCTCTCTCTCTCTCACAAGACAGCAGATGGAAGAGTGAGAGAGCTTGCGCGCCGGGAGCCACGCGCCGAGGGCGCGCTTCCCACACGCGCCCTCTTAGTAGGGCGTTCCTAGTAGGTAACGCGCTACAACGGACGGACAGACCCAAACCTTAAGGAGCCTCGCTACTAAAACTTGATCTTTATCAGCAACGAAAACGGCTCGCGACAAAAACCGTTTACAAGGTTCCCATAATATCGACTAGCGTACAGCGGAGCCCGATTTGAAGGATATCACAGGTGCCTCGACCACAAACAGCAGCGCCGTGGCCCCTAATCCTCATTCGAGAAGAAATACGTATCTGGCTACTTCTGTCATTGTTTTTGCTTTTCCTTAGGTAGCGGCCACCCTTTCTCCTCAGAGAATTAGCCAGTCAATGCTTAATCGTAAAAAACGGAAAGAGAAAGGATGACGAGTTCGTCGCAGGGTTCAAAGTTCTAGCATGGGGCAGTTAACGAGGGAGAGAAGAGTGTAAATTCTTGATTTTCGCTCATCGGAAACTGGCTGCTCCGGTACGGTAGGTCGGTCGACTCTGGCGCGACAACCAAGGCGACAACCTTCAAATCGCTCTCGGCTGTATTTCATCCTAGACCGATGAACTGATAGCTCGCCTTGCGTGCCCGTTCTTCTGCTTGCAGAGCGCAGAAACAATAGTGCTAACTTCCACGGCTGCTGAAGCTTGTCCAAAGAGAAAGACTGCGCAGACCAAAAGGCGGTGTTTAATATATAACAGGGCAGCCCCCAGTATTGACATGAGACATCGTGTACATTTACATATAAACGTACCCATCAGGTGGTAGCAACCCGCCGTAGTAGCTTACCGGCTATAGGTGTTGGCCTGCGAATCTCAAGGTCGCAGGATTGAATTCCGTCCACGGTGGCCGCGTCTCGGTGTGGGTGGAATGAAAGAAAAAAACAAACAAACGCGTGTGCTTACATTTAGGAGCATGTTGAAGAAAAATCCCAAGTGGTCAAAATGATCGGGGAGTCCTGTACGCGTGGGGCGTGCCTTATATTCATAGCAGGCGCATGGAACCCTATACGAGTCATTATTAATACGTGGTGTCGCAATTCTCACGCGCTAATTTTCCCCACGTTTTCTCATTTTTGTTCGGTCTGGACTGGCGTTCGTTAAGTCCGATGTGGCTGTAAAGACCGAGGAGCTTCAACGCGTTTCGCTGATGTTAGTTCGATTGTACAGGAACTTTTGTTGTTTGGAAGGGTTTTGTTGGATTCGTAAAATGAATTTGCATAGAAGGATACGAGGAAATAAGCAAACAAGATGCACGCAGTGTCAGGATTCTTGAATCCATGAAGGATGCACTCGAGCAATTGTTTATGCGTGCTCTCGGTTAGAAATTTACACCCCGTGTACACCATACGGATAGTAAAGCAGCGGGCCGATGTGTTTGACGCCGAGTTCGCCAGAAGTTGCATTCAAGTCTTTCTGAATTATTGGTAACGTCTTTGTCCGTTTTTTTTTAAAGAGCTGCCGCACATATTTGGCTTGGGTCCATCGCGGTGTTTGTTCTAAATGCCACACTTTACATATAGCATGATCACCTTAGTGTGGTAAGGGGTTGAGGGCAAGAGGGGGTGGAGCGCAAATGAAGAATGAATAGGTGCAATCCTTATGTATTACGGGAAACGACAACCACCACCGCGCAGTGGGCTTCGCGTATAACCATAATGGATGGGTGGGCCGAGGACAAGCGCGGGTTGAGCGCGAGGGCACAAGTACGCCCGCGCAAATGCACAGGTTTCCGCGAATACCGCCGACGCCGCGCATTCAGACAGTGTATAGACGACTTCACTGCAAAAGCCTTTGACGAGTTACCGTAAAATATGCCAAAATAGTGTCAAACATTAACACTTGAACGCTTGCACATGGGATCAGCACTGTTTCCATGCTTGCTTCAGGCCACTGCGTTGCCTTGGCAACACGAAGCAGTGCCCCGGCCGACGAGCCATCAGGTGCGTCTTTGCCCTATAGCGATTTGAGGAGGCCAAATTGAGCGACAGCTTGGCCTCTGGGCTGGCAACCACCTTCATTGACGCCATTCGCCACGTGACGTAGCTCAGTCTCTCCCCTCGAAGCGGTGCAGCAGGTTCGCGAAACGGGATGCAGCGCGCCCGCAACGATTTCCACGGCCTTGCCGACTTACTTGGTGAGTCGACTTCGCTAAGCTTATGACAATCGTGTTAGCGAGTGGTTGTTTCGTTGTAGTGCAATGCGCCGACGAACTTGGATGACGCTGTACTGCTCGATTATTTTATTTATTTATTTATTTTATTTATTTATTCATACTGTTAGCATACATGCCAAAACAGGAGTTGCTCAACTGGGCACAAGTACATGATTTGAAAAAGCATCAATACAAAGGAAAAGAATCTCACAAATTCAAAGAAGAAAAGTAAAACATCTGCAAAATTGTTACCTTCAGTACACAACACGACTGTGCAGAACACAGGTGAGAAAGTGAATACACTTGCCTAGCTCAGTTCAACGTTTGAAACTAACAAGAGAAGAAAAAAAGTACATTTAATTCAATAATGCATATTCAAAATCTTTAACATTGTTACACAGTACAACGTCATTTCTTAATTTGTTCCATGTGTGAACAGCTGATCCTATAAAAGATTTTTCAAACGATTTTGTGTTACACTAAAAAGGTTTAATGTGCTTGCTGTGCTTTGTCCGCGAATGTGACGTGTCCAGAGTGAAAAGCTTTATTATGTCTGTTTTGTAAATGCCATGGAATAACTGAAAAAAGTATTTCATACTGCTGATGTTCATTCTTTCGTGCACTGTAAGAATATCGGCTTTTGTTCTTAGGCTTGTTATTGACTGCGTTCGACGGTAGGAATTAAATATGAATCTTAAAGCTCTATTTTGGACCCGTTCACATTTGGCGATGTTATTTTGCGTGTATGGTTTCCAGATCGGGCATGCATATTCCAGCAACGGAAGCACTGTGGTTTTATATGCCAAAAGCTTTACTTCTGGTGTCGCATCACTAAGCCTCCGTCGAAGCATCCATAGCTTTTTTTGAGACTTATCACAGATATAGTCTATATGGCGGTTCCAGTTCAAGCTGTCTGTGACGTAAACCCCGAGATATTTATATTCTGACACACGGAGCAGCGGTTCGTCATGTATAACGTAACGGAATAAAAGGGGCTTGGTTTTTCTTGTAATCGGCATAAAAACGGTTTTGCTAGGGTTTAACTCCATTTGCCATTTTTTGCACCAACAGCCTATCATACACAGATGTTCATTAAGCTTTTCCTGGTCGTAGTTTGATTCTACTTTGGAATAGATGACTGTGTCGTCCGCATAATGCTTAATGAAAACATCGGGTGAGAAGCCGCTGTTCATGTCATTAATATATATTGAGAACAGTAGTGGCCCTATGACAGAGCCCTGTGGTACTCCTGAGCCTACCGCCCGCCTCGTACTAATTGTGCCTTTAATACAAACCACTTGCTCTCTGTTGGTCAAATAAGCTCTTATCCAATTTATGAGCTCATCATTCTGCAAGATCGCGCTAAGTTTATGTAGTAATTTTGGATGTGGTATTTTGTCGAACGCTTTTCTGAAATCAAGAAAAACAATGTCAACTTGTCCTCTATCGTCTAAGACCCTGTTAATGAAATGTGTTACCTCGGTAAGAATTGTCACGGTCGAGAAGCCTCGCCTGAAACCATGCTGTTGCTCTCCCATAAGTTTGTGTTCTTCGAGAAATTCTGTTAAGTGCTTAGCAAGTACATGCTCCAGTGTTTGAGATGAACTGAACTTTCCGGTTGAATTGATTGTTCGATAGTGGATTGTTCAACAACGGGCTGTAAAAAGCGTCCAATGTTTCGGGATGCGCATTGCCGGAATCATCTGCTCTGTATGAAAGATGTGCTAGTATACCCAATGCAGTTTTGGCGGAAGTCGGTTTGCACGGAAAAGTGTTCGCGCTACACATCTGATCGTGCGCAAGCGAACGTGCTTCCCGTGCCTGAACCGCCCTCTCCGCAGGAAATTGTGACCGCTGGAAGTGTTAAAATATTGTCATAAATTGTTAGAAGCGACCTATATGTGTGTGCTTACGACTGTCCCGTGTACCGGATGCCAATGTCTTCACGGAGACGCAAAGTAAGAAATGCCCGTTGGACGGGAGCATTTGTCAGTGCTGCTGCCTTCTGCAGCTTGATAGAAGCGTGGCAGCGACAGCTACTATCTTGTTGCGTGCATCATTGCCACTGATTCCTACAAAGAGTATGCGGCTCCTGTGCGCAAAACGCACAGTTTTTATTATTCTCGTTCTTCCGTGAAGTCGGGTTCTACCGTAGATCGCAAGTGGTTTCCAAAATAAAAGATAACTAACAAACGCCGCGCCATTCAAAGGCCCGAGATAAAGAAGTCCTGTCTTTTAGATTCTAGCAGGACTTCTTAGGCGCCTGTTGTGGCTACAGAGGCATCAGAAACGCCCAGGCACTGTTCTTATGCACACGGCTTCAATCCATGGATCGACAGTGCGACATCCTTTTTAATTAGAATGTGGCCCTTGGCGTGCCTAAAATACGAGCTCTTACTTGTTTAAATAGTACCTTCTAATCACATTTGAGTGCAGACCGTCTTGTCAGACCGGCGGCGCCAATGAATCACTCGTGACATCCTTGCGGCACAACGAGCTACAAATACAGATCTTATTTGCATCATACTGTATGATTATGGATGACTCTGTGGTTCGAAGATTTCCTCAGTGCATTTGTAGTGGTGATCCTCACTACGAATTGCCGATTTTCTCGCAATAAGTTTGGCCCTTCATGTCTCGGTTCACCTAACAGCAGTGTTGAAAGGCGTAGGTCGACACCAATGAAAGAAAATTAGCGATCTTTTTTTGCTGCCGTGTCGCGTCTTTCCTTTTAAATGCTTGGTGCATCCATCAGTCAGTCAGTCAGTCAGAAACCTCACTGGACGTGTGCTTTCCTAATACCCTTGGGTGCTGTTATCACTCTAATGCTCAAATATATAGAAACCCACCTGAAGGGCAACATATACTCGACGTACTGCAAAATATAAAAACAAATGTACCATTGTCATTAATTTCGGGCAGTTCAGAATCAGGATCGCCTTTGCCTTGGTAGTCTTCCAATATTGGAACATACGAACAATGATTTTTTTTTTTGCTAACCTAATGCGGCCATGTAGTTTTTGTTTGCACCGACCTATCGTAAGAGATGTAGCGACCATATATATTAAGATAGAGTACATAAGCGTTTGCAGTACGGCACATCTTGGGTGCCGTCACTGCGGAGTAGTTTTGGCGGCGTCGATCTTAAAAAAACAATTTAAAAATGTTTTCTTTAGCGAATCAGAACCAAAACATGGCCATGAGGTCGACGATAATTAGAGTTATAAAAAGGAAAATCAGAGCTCATTGGTCTTCCCGTTTAGACAGGCATATACGAATGGTTCTTTCTTTTTAGGAAATAACAAATAAAGTATGCCTGAACGAGAACGGAAATCTGGGCGAGTTGGTGATAATTCATATTGACCAGCTTACAGCGCAAACGGGGACGAAGACGAAGGAAAGACAAGGTGACAACACGAGCGCTGACTCTCAACTAAAGTTTATTCCATGAAACGACACAAATAAATACACATGTTAACCAAGTTTCAACGGAGCGATTGCGCGTGTACAGCAGAGTCATCCAAGTGACGTAAAACTCCCATCACACGTGGAGCACCCACGTGCGTCCAAGAAAGCATACACAGAAGCAGGTAGAGTGAACACAAACTTTCAAATGAACCTATTCCCGCGTCATTCATGATGGCAGGCTGCACTCCAGAAATTTTATTTCCTTTTCGCTAAGGGCAACAGACGAATGACTAATGCACCTTTCGCCTTCTCTGATAATGAAGAGAGCCTCCATTACCTCTCTCGTAGTCTGATGACCATGCCGGAACAAACAATCTGCCTCCCTCGCCATCGGCTCACAACCGCAATCTTTGCAATGTGATGGGAGGTGCAAACCGCCTGCAGCCCTCAACGATGACAGATGTTCACCCAATCTAATATTTACACATCGGCCGATACGTAAAAACATATACAGATACAGATAGACAGATACGGATACAGATAGACAGATACGTAAAATGCAAATCACGTGTTGTTTACAGGCTGCCGTTGTCATGCGGGCGTGTATATATTGGTCAAACCGGCCGATGTGTAAATATTAGATTGGGTGAACATCTGTCATCGTTGAGGGCTGCAGGCGGTTTGCACCTGCCATCACATTGCAAAGATTGCGGTTGTGAGCCGATGGCGAGGGAGACAGATTGTTTGTTCCGGCATGGTCATCAGACTACGAGAGAGGTAATGGAGGCTCTCTTCATTATCAGAGAAGGCGAAAGGTGCATTAGTCATCCGTCTGTTGCCCTTAGCGAAAAGGAAATAAAATTTCTGGAGTGCAGCCTGCCATCATGAATGACGCGGGAATAGGTTCATTTGAAAGTTTGTGTTCACTCTACCTGCTTCTGTGTATGCTTTCTTGGACGCACGTGGGTGCTCCACGTGTGATGGGAGTTTTACGTCACTTGGATGACTCTGCTGTACACGCGCAATCGCTCCGTTGAAACTTGGTTAACATGTGTATTTATTTGTGTCGTTTCTTGGAATAAACTTTAGTTGAGAGTCAGCGCTCGTGTTGTCACCTTGTCTTTCCTTCGTCTTGGTCCCCGTTTGCGCTGTAAGCTGGTCAATATGAAAGCATGCCTACGCATACATGTGCGGCTGTATTTTTATCACGACTAATTTAAAAGATAAACATCAGGTCAGCTTTTCTTATCGCTTTATCACATTAAGCCATTTCAAGGGCTAAACAGTAATAGGCGAAGCGCCCAGCTCAACCGCCGATTTCGCACTGCGACAATTTTTTCGACTAAATGCACTGGTCTTGGTCTGCACACGAGGCACGCGCTTTCTAACACACGCTCGTTATCAAAAGGCCTTATCGGGCAGGCGTTTGGCGTTAGCATTGAAGGACAACTTGGAATCTTAGCGAACAGTATCTGAGAGCGATGGATTACGTCTAGCTGTTACTCGGGGACAGCTAAAAATTCCTGGGTTTTACCTGCCAGAGCCCCTTTATGAATATGAGGCACGTTGAGGCAGAAGTCTCCGGCAATTTCGACCACCTCGGATTGTGAAGCCAGCAGTTAAATATAAGATCTCTATTTTAACTATATCGTCGAGAAGTGTATAGACGACTTATTTATTGCTATTTATATTCGTGGAAATTTAAACGATGTGGGCTAATTTAAGACACGTGTTATACTGTGCAAATTCTTGAGGATAAAAACGAATTCCGTTTCCATGCTCGTGAAATCTGAGTAAACAGCGGAGCTGGGGCCAACGTGTCAAGATCGACATCACTGCCATGTAGCGCTATGATTGTGATTATCACCGTGATGTGGAAATGGACTGAGGGCAATGATGTGGGTAGTGGGTCGAGGTCAATCGCGGGTCCGCTTTTCCCTTTTGCTGAACCCCACACTGTCCTTTCTTTTTTTTTCGCTTCAAAATCAACGTCACATGGCATCTATCTATCTATCTATCTATCTATCTATCTATCTATCTATCTATCTATCTATCTATCTATCTATCTATCTATCTATCTATCTTGCCCTGCGTATATTCAACGTCATGCAGCAGTGTGTGTAGTGGGTCAAGGACAAGGGCGGGCGTTCTCCCAGCTATAGCGAACTCTACTCCTTGGATCACATGCTGCCTCCGGTAGCACGTCGAGCGTTCTTGTGCCAGTCCAGGACAGGTACACAGGAGCTGATCTAGGCTCCCGAGAGCCTCAAGCACATCCTTTGTACCTGTGCTGGGCTGGCAAAAGAACGCTCGAGGGTCATCAAAATCTATCGCAGGCAGGTCCTTCCAGCCACCACACTACACCACTTGCTGTGCCCATTCCGTGCCTTTGTGCCAGCGCTCCGGAGGCTGGTGGAATTCATTCCTGGACGAGCCAGGCATTGCAGCCTATGGCTGAGCTGGGGACGCCTTCCGGTCCCTTCCCTTGCCGCATGCTTACTTCAGCGCGCTGAACGAGCCACGCCGTCTTCTATAACCTTCCTACCCTCCCTTTCTCTTACATCGTCCCCTCCCCAAAACGCTGCGCAGTGCTCCCGCTTTAGGCTGCGTCAATAACCGTCTCTTTCCTACGTATAGTCACTACCACCACGTGCGAAACTCCCGTCGGCTTGTCTACGGGGCGAGGCCGTTCTCTAGCCTAGACGGCCGCGCGGTGCTAAAAAATACAAAAGAAATTCTAAGGCACTTCCACTGCAGGGAATGCTTTACGAAATGTAGAGCATTCATTTTCAGAACATTGAATTTTACTTCATTGTGCCATTTACGCATAATGGGTTTCGTTATTTCATTATACTAATCTGGATCCATTTAGTTTATCCTTGCGCACTTTTGATCGGTTTTGTGGGAATTCATTGGGGTATGTAAACATGCCTTGCTGCGGCGCAGTGATTCGTTTGTTTTCTATTTCTTATTGGCGTTTGCGAGTTATTTCGGCTTACTTTGATCTTACTGTGCTATTAACTGGCTTCTTTTATATTGCTATACAAATCTGTTTTGATTAACCATTGTTAATCTGGATTCACTTTAGCAGCTTTTGGTCAGTTATTAGCATGTCCTGGCTCTGTTTGGACTGCTTTTTTCTGAGTGACCGCGACATGAGTAGACTCCGGCATCCCGAATCCTCAAAGTGTTCTGCACTTGCAAACGAACTGAAGTCAGTTCCAGGCCTGTGAAATAAAAGCAAACCGAAGAGCTGCGTCAAGGGCGCCCATCATGTAGCATAAGGATTATCACCATCTCTGTCATGTATCAGTGGGCCAAAGAAAGGGTTTGGTAAGTGGGAAGAGGGCTAGAGGACCTTTCCGTACTGGACTACCCCATCTTTTTCTTTGTTTATTTGTTTCTTTCACTGTTTCATAGATTCCTTGCTCTACCTTTTCCTACAATGCCATTCGTGTAAGCACTATGATGTAGCTCTGGGCTTAGTGCAAGAGGGGGGCTGGTGGGTCCGGGGTAACGACCAGAGCTGGTGTGTGTTTCCCTTCTTCACGACAGCGGACTTCGGGGACGGCAGATATGGCGGGCCCCTAAAGAACTCCGCCGTTAAAGAAGAACACAAGGAAAAGGGAAGCAACTTAACTGCTTCAAGCAGACCAGAGGAGAGAGGGGCTCCATCTAGCTGCGAGGTTACTGGGGATGCACATATAAACATCAGTGATGCGATAAAATTCCTGCCACTGTTGTTGTAAGAATTAACTCCTTTATAGCCCGTTCCGTGCTGCGGGTGAGACTTGTAGGCATGATATTAATGTATGGTATGTGAATAGGGAGCGTTTTCTTTGGACCAGACTAGTGTTCAGTGTGTGCTGCGCCCTGTTTCGGCCATGACTTCAACTGTCCTTTCTTTTCGTAAATTTACGCAGGCAGGCACAAAATCACAAGAGCTTGGTCCTCAAGGAATCGTTCAAGCAGGCGTCGCCTTTGTCCAGTCTCCGCACGACATTCTTCGTGAGAGCCTACGAGGAACTGCGAGCTGAAGTGAAGGTGCGTAGTTTCGTACTCACCTTTCGTGGTCTCGTTGTCCGATGCGTAAGAGGAGCATTGCGCACAGACCGTGCCAGTGGTACAGCAGGACGTGGATTCCGAGAGGTACCGTCTCGCGCTGTAGCGTGTGGTTACATAAGCGAAAGTGAGAAACCGCAAATTTTATTCGCTGTTCGAGACGGGAGTGAGTATAGGATCGATTGTGACAAGGGACGGAAATGAAGTTAGATGCACAAATAGCATTCCGTGGTGTAGAAAAGAAGAGAGTGGGCGAGATTTAAATGAAGTGACGGCTAGGAGACACACCAGGCTTTCTGCACCCCACTAAGGGATGATATTAATCCACGACAGAATTTTATTTAATAGAATATTTGCTACGCCGAGGCATCAGAAAGAATGAAACTTGAAAGAGGCTGAAGTCATTGACGTTCACCGATTTCGAATCGTCTTTGCGGAATAACTTTCAATCAAGCATGATTTAGAGTTTAACGGGGTTGCGAAGGAGGAAAAGAAAAACGTCTCACGAGTGGTTTTTTTTATTTTGTTTTCACGTCAGTCACAACTCCTGTGAGCAGATCGCATGTCTGAAGATAGATTCGCTTGTCAGGCCGTTCGTGTACCGCGCGGTCTATTTTTGGTATCCGTTCTCTCATCCCTGCCGCACGAGCTACTATGACATCGCAAGTTGCCAGTCCCTGTAATCTACGCAGATAGCGACTAAACTTCATTCAGTATGTTGCTTGAATGTTCCTGTTGCGAATAATTACAAATATTACATAATACAGCCGTGGCAGTTGGGGAACCGCTGGGGCTGTAGTGGCACGTGTAGCCTCCGTGATCCCTAGAACGTCAGACATGCAGAGTTGTTTCC
Source organism: Hyalomma asiaticum (assembly GCA_013339685.2). Classification (NCBI taxonomy): domain Eukaryota; kingdom Metazoa; phylum Arthropoda; class Arachnida; order Ixodida; family Ixodidae; genus Hyalomma; species Hyalomma asiaticum. Next base: position 55,869,485 of record CM023491.1, read on the forward strand.
ACAAATCGGCAGTTGTATTCTCTTTATTGAATAAAAAAAGACCGTTATGGCTGATGCGGCCTACTTCACATCAGTTGGTAATTTTTCTTTCAAGTTGGCTGCTGATAACAGCGCATTTGTTCGAGATTCTGCCGCGCGTCGGACGATTTCGTAGTGCTTGTCACGAAGTAGGGAAATGCATACTCGTTCTTGCCCTCAGCCTAAGGTCATGTTGTGTACGACGATGTGTAGAAAAGGCTTCAATTGGCGGGTGAAATCCGCACAGTGGCGGCTATGTTTCCATAGTACGAAATCAAGGACAGAAAGAAACGATAAACACTTGATCTGAAGCCACTGCCTACTGCCGTTATCAACCGACGACTACCCTCAGCCGAGTGCTGCATGACAGTTATGTGAACTCCAATGTGTTGGAATAGCCTAGCTAGAACTTGTGAGTTCGGTGCCCCGAGTCGCGTAGACAACGTTTGGCACCATTGCCATAGTCATGTGACCATTAACGATAAAACAAGCGATTCCCTGTTCCATCGCTTTTGACAGCTTCGTTTTTTTCGGTCCATGAACCGCTGATCGGACACCCTGTCGATTTTTATCCTTTCTTCTAGAAGTTCTGCATAATCCTCAGGTGTGATCAGTGCTCCGGTCCCCTAGAGTAACTTATCCGTGAGTGCGAGAAGCACGGCCAGCTGTACAGCCTCGAAGCCCTCGGTGTTGTTTTCTGTTATCACTCCTCTCACAGTCAGATGTTGCTCGTTGCGTGTTATCTCGCACAGCTTAGTTACTGCTTCGGTCTCGTTAACCATGGAGCGCTTATAGTACACCCCGCCGATTTTAACCCGTTCCTCTAGAAGTGTCCATAGTCGTTCGGTGTGATCTGTGCGTCGGTCCCCTCGAGTAGCTGATCCATGAGTGCAATAAACACAGCCACAAAACCGCCTCGGAGCCCTCGTTGCTGTTTTCTGTTATCAGCCCGCACGCAGTCGCCGGTGGCTCCTCACGTGTCTCATCTGACGGCTCACTGCCTCGGTATCTCTAGCCATGACTCCTGCTCATCAGACATCCTGCCGATATTTCCCATTTCCTCTACAAGTTTGCTTTATAGGTTTGAGGAGTGCGTCGTTCGCCTCGAGTAGCTTATCAGTGTGTGCGCAAAGCACGTCTGATTGAAGGGCCCCGGAGCCCTCGGCGTTCTGAGTTATTACAATGGAAACAGTTGTCTGTTGCTCCTGGCGTGTGTCATCCTACAGCTCGGTTACAGCTCCGGTATCTCCAATGATAGACCGCACTTCGGACACCCCGTAGAATTTTACCCTTTCCTCTAGAACTTGTGTCTAATCATTAGGTGCGATGAGTGCGTCGGTCCCCTCGAGTAGCTTATCCGTGAGTGTGCAAAGCACGGCCGACTACACCGCCTCGGTGCAGTCGCTGTTCTCCGTTATCACCACGCAAGCAGTCGCCTCTTTGTCCCTTTATGTCTCATCTGGCAGCTTAGCTACTGCTTCCGATTTTCACCATGGACCGCTCACCAAAAACCACATGGACGTTTACCTTTCCTCTCGAAGCTGTGTGTAATAGGTGGGAAGAGTGCGTAGGTCCCCTCGGGTACCTTATCCGTGAGTGCGCAAAGCACGGCCTACTGAACCGCCTCGGAGCCCTCGCTGTTGTTCTCAGTTATTAGACCAAAACGGTCGTGTGTTGTCCCTCCCATTGTAGCGAAAATACGAAGGAGAACCGGACCCGACCGTCTGGCCTGTTCGAACGAAAGGCGGAAACTCCTAGCGCGAGCCCGCCCGTGGCCCCTGCTTGCGCTAGCCGCCCCTTCGTCGTCTTTATTTGCAACATACTCCCGCGGCCGACGAAATTGCGGAGTGCTTGGTGTTTCAAAAGTACGAGTTATCAAGATGGGACGCTTAACGCTGAATCGAACGCCGTCCTCAGGAGGTGCGCTCACACGACACCGTCGCGACCGGGAAGCAGTTCCGTCGCATTACACAGCTTCCAGATTTCACGAGCCTGTTCGTGGTTTCACTCGAAGGCGACGTGTTCAAGGCGAAGTCGTCGCGATAGTTTGGTGGCCGCTTTGTCGATGGAGTGTAGGTGCAAGAAGTTCTACTTGTGCAGTTGTGCTGGGCGGCTATGGAAAGTGTTGCCACTGGCGGTGTAGCTGCGGGAGGAGGCTTGTCTTGGGGGGCAGGTGCTTCTTCTAGCTGCATGCTGTGTCTGGGTGAAGTGGCTCTCACGTTTCTTGAAATCCTCAGATTCTCGAATGGAGGCTCGGTGTGGTCGTGTTCTTCCTTGGCTTTACTGGGCAGCTTTGAACCATCCGAACTTGAGTCTCCGATGCGTTTCGACCCTTTGCTTCGCTGCTCCCGAAGCGAAGTAGTTGAGCTCGTCTTGTCATTCCGCGATATGGAACCAGGTGTTTTGCTAGTCGATGAGTGAGTCCTGGCACTGCATTTAGAAAAGCCAGACGAAGGTGGTGCTCGCTTCTCCTTCTCGCCGTCCTTCGTGATCTTCGGGGGCAAAGCGGCGAAGGTCCGCTCCAATCTTCGTGCGCAATGTGCGAAGGAAGGAATGGAGGGAGGGGCTGCTTCACGAGACGAAAAGGTAGGCAATGGCGGCACGGTGGTCGTCACTGCAGCAGGCACTGTAGGTGGCGAAGACTTAAAGCTAGGCATGCGTTGTTGCACTGTTCGTGTCACGCAAGAGTTCGAGAGCACTGCATCATGCGTGGCGGTCAAAACAGCAGGCTGTGCGGACGTCGTGCTGTTGAGTGGCACTGCACAGAGCTGCGCGGACTGTAACTTCTCTGGGACAGCGTCGGGCACGTGAGAGGTGACGTCTGCATGGCGAGGCACCATAGTTTGGACGACGCAGGACAAGGTCGGTGCTGGAATCGAAAGGCCAGGCGATGCGAAAATCGGGGCGTGATGCGGCGAAGATGCGAGCGGCGCAACGAATGGTCTCGCGGTGCAGGCGAACGAGACGGGTAGCTGCACCTCTGGACCCCGAAAATCGCGTTGAGCATGGCGCTTGCTAGTAAACGAAGTCGGTTCGCCGAAACCGCTTTCCTCTCTGATTTCGATTTGCACTCTAATAAAATTCATGAGGTCCTTTACGAGCTCTGCTTGATCGGCTGGAGACACCGCAGCGTTGTCGGGTGGCAAAGCCTCCTTTTGCCTTTGACGGTATAGTATGCAGAAGTCCGAGGGTAATGCCTTTAGGAGGACGCATCGAAGAACTGCGCCGTACTCGCCTGGAGACACTCCAAGACCGTCCAGCGCGTTCATCCGGAAAGTTACCGCATCATGGAGGATCCTTAACTTGCTGACTTCGGACGAACTACGAACTGGTTCCAGCGATAGTAAATGGTCGAGATGGTCATCGACCAGCATGTCATGACGTCCGAAGCGGTCGGAGAGCACTTTCACGGCCACGTCGTAGTTCGCCTCGGCAAGGCGAATGCCTTGGATGGCTGCTTTAGCTGCTCCTGTCAGGTAAGTGAGCAGATATTTAAACTTGTCGATCTTGGGAAGCCAATCATTATCATGAATGCTCGCCTTGAATTGATCCCAAAATCCTTGCCAGTCGCGTCGTTCTCCGGAAAAGGTCGGGATGTGCAGCTTGGGCAATGCGATGCGGGAGCATGGCGATGTGGTTGGATGGCCAAACGAAGGCGAAGTGGGTGGCTGCTGCGGTGCAGATGCGAGCGGCTCACCGTTTTGCGTTGCAGTGAAAGCGAAGGAGGTGGGCAGGGTTGGCGGCCTCGGCCGAGTGACGCGACGAACCTCCGACTGGGCGAAGAGCACCTTTTGCTGGTAGTCGAATGCTGTTGCCATGTCGGCTTCCAGGTCAGTGTCGAAAAGTGTGGCCTGGATGTCGTTATCGAAGGCCACGAGCTCGGAATACTTCTGCTCGAGTACGGCGAGGTAGTTCTCGAGCGTCCCAGTCGGGGTGGCGGGATCCTCGAGCAGGGTGCTGAGGGTCGAAATTGTTTTGGTGATCGCGGTGCGGACGAAGCCGCGCTTTGTCCGAAGCTGGTCCATGGCCGAAGTCGAAGGACCAGACGACCGGGCGGGTTTCGGCACCAGAAAGAATGTAGCGAAAATACGAAGGAGAACCGGACCCGACCTGTCTGGCCTCTTCGAACGAAAGGCGGAAACTCCTAGCGCGAGCCCGCCCGTGGCCCCTGCTTGCGCTAGCCGCCCCTTCGTCGTCTTTATTTGCAACACCCATGTCTTATTCGACAGCTCAGCAACTGCTTCGGTATCGTTAACCATGGATTCCTCATCGGACAGACCGTCGAGTTTTACGCTTTCCTCTAGAGGTTGTACATAATCGTTAGGTGTTATCAGTGCGTCGGCCCGCTTGAGTGGATTACCCGTGAGTGCGCAAACCACGGCCGACTGAACTGGCTCGGCGCCCTTGCTGTTGTTCTCCATTGCCACCACACACACAGTCGCTGTTGCTCCTCCAGTGTCTCATATGAAACTTCAGCTACTGGTTCAGTCTGTTTAACCATCTACCGTTCATCGGACACGACGCCGATGTTCACCCTTTCCTATAGAAGTTGTGCGCAACAGCTGTGAGCAGCACATTGCCCTTTTCGAGTATCTTATCGATGATTGAATGAGTGAGTGAGTGACAACTTTATTCATCAAGGGGTTTGGGGGTAAGGGGGGTTCAGGCTACGTATGCTGCCAGGCCGTGCTTTTGAACTATGTCTTCAGCTCGTGCCAGGATCCGTGTCTGGACATCTCGGTCTGTGCTGAAGAGAAGGGCCTCCCATTTCTCCTCGGTGTAGGGTGGCGAGACGAGGTCGCTGGGGGGAGATCCTCCGGGCAAGCCCAGAGGATGTGGTTGAGCCAGGCGACGCCTCCACATAGGCATCAGCGTGAATCGATGACTCCTGAGTGGATGTAAGAGTACACAAGAGGGCACGGAAAGGTACGGGTCTGCAGTCGGCGCCAGGCGATCGCGACCTCTTGGGAAGACTGTCGTGAGGGGGTGGGTAGGCCTACCGTTCAAGGCTATAGTGCTGGGCGATGTCATGGTAGGTGACCAGGGGCTCCGGCACTAGGGCGTCCGACTCCAAGGAGCCCACCGCTCGGTTGACGAATCCTCGAGCGTGTTGGTGGGCCGACTCGTTGCCGGGGTGACCAGAGTGGGCGGGTACCCAGACCAACTCAATGTGGCGCGGTTCGTCCCGCAGCAAGAGCGGGCGAAGAAGCCGCAGGGTGATAGGCGAGACAAGGCCTCGGGCAAAGTTCGAGATGGCGGTCTTAGAATCGCTGAGTACAACACTAGCTTTGGTAGATATGGCAGCCAAGGCAATGGCCGCCTCCTCCGCCTCGACGGCATAGGTTGTGCGCACGGTACCGGCTATGACTGTTGACTTCGCGGGCACCGGCGAGGAGGGCGAGGCACAGACGACGCCAAAGGCGTCGCCGGGCGAGGTGTAACGAGCCGCGTCCACGCAAACGACGGCTGGGTGGTTGGCGCTCTTGTTTCGAAGCATGGCCACGCGGGCTTGACGGCGGGCGTCATGGTGGCCCGCGAGCATGTTCTTTGGTAGTGGCTTCATGTAGAAGACCGCCCGAAGGGCGTACGGTAGTGAGACCAGGTCCGGCGGATGAGAGGAGGTATCATGGCCGATGGAGGAGAGGATCCAGCGACCAGTCCGCAAACGACAAATGCGTTGCACTTGTGCGGTACGGTGAGCTTCAACCAACTCGTCGATGGTATTGTGTACCCCAAGGCGGAGGAGGTGTTCCGTTGACGCGCTAGGGGGAAGACCGAGGGCAGTCTTGTATGCGCGACGGATGAGCACTTCGACCTTGTCGCGTTCGGATTTAAGAAGTTGAGTGTAAGGCAGGCCGTAGGTGAGGCGGGAAATGACGAAGGCGTCAATTAGGCGGAGCAGATCGCGTTCGCGCATACCCTCGCGCCGTGCTCGAACACGAGCTAGCATGCGCGCAGTCTGCTGAACCGAAAGCGAGAGCTGGTCGATGGTGTGAGTCTTGCGATGGTTGGATTGCAAGATCAACCCCAGCACACGGAGATGCGAGACAACTGGAACGGGGGTGGAGTTGACGTGAACCATGATGGTGGGATGAGGTGTCTTGAGGCGGTGCCGGTCGGGGGGCCGAATGAGAAGGAGGGCTGATTTGGCCACTGAGCAGGTGAGGCCAGCCATGTGCACATGGTCCATGACAATGTCGGTGGCGCGTTGCAAACTCAATATGCCCGTCGGAGCCTGACATGACCCAAAAGGTCACGTCGTCCGCATACAGGGTGTGCTTTAGGCCAGGGATGCGGTCGAGCTTTCCAGGAAGCGAGCGGAGGGTGAGGTTAAAAAGAAAAGGCGACAAGACTGCACCTTGCGGTGTACCGCGAGAGCCGAGAGCGCACGTGGGTGACGGAAGATCTCCCATGATGATTTCGGTAGTGCGACCGGTAAGGAAGGAGCGGATGTAGTTGAAGATTCGAGCGCCGGGGTTGAGGGATCCAAGTTCAGTGAGGATAGCCGAGTGAGACACCTGGTCAAACGCCTTATGAAGATCGAGGCTGAGGAGAGCTTTCGTGTCTGAGAAGGTGGATGAGCTGAGGAGGTCGTGGTGAAGCTGCAAGAGAACGTCTTGCATTGAGAGGCCCTGGCGGAAGCCGAGCATAGTGTGGGGAAGGAGGCTGTGGGAGTCAACGTGCATTTGCAAGCGAGCAAGAACGACGTGTTCCATGGGCTTGCTGACGCACGAGGTAAGGGAGATAGGTCGGAGATTCTCAATCATGAGTTTCTTGCCTGGTTTTGGAATGAAAGCTATGCGCGCATGCTTCCACGACTGGGGGATATTGCCGGATCGCCAGCAGTCATTGAGGAAAGAAGTAAGTGCGGCGACCGAAGGGGCGTCGAGATTGCGAAGGAGCTTGTTGGGGACTCGGTCTGGGCCAGGGGCAGAGGTAGTGCGGAACTTGTGAAGCGCCGCATAGACCTCCGCTTCCGTGATGTCGGCGTCTAGTTCGGGGTTGGAGGACCCGGAATAGGACGCGAGAAGGGGGGAGGGACCATGAGAGGGCAGGAGTTGGAGGTATTTGGCAGCCAGGTCTGCCATCAGCGATGATGTGTCGCCGGGATAGGCCTGAATTACATGCTGCTGTTGCTGCCGGGTGACCGACTTCGCGGACGTACGGTCGAGGAGATGGCGTAGGAGATGCCACAATTGCTTGCAGCCCAGCTGATTGGAAATTCCTGAGCACAGCTGTTCCCACTGCTGGCGGGCAAGGGTGGTGGTGTGCGCTTTGATTTCCCGGTCGAGGGCTGCTATTCGGCGACGAAGACGACTGTTCTGTCGTTGCTTATTGCATCGAGTGGTGAGGCTTGTAAGAGCGGCCTGCAGGTGAGGAAGGCGGGAGTCAATCGCCGGATGGTTTGCCGTAGTGGGGATCGAGGCCGTGACACCGTCGAGGTCCGCCAGCAGCTGGTCAGTCCACTGCGAAAGGTCCTCGATGTCGGGAGTGGCGGACTGTCGGCGACGCCTACGAAACGCGTCCCAGTCCGTGTGACGGATAACGTGTGGACGTGGCTTGCACGGGGACGTGCAGACTTCCATGCTGAGGACATAGTGGTCGCTGCCCAGGGATTGATGTGTGTTGGTCCAGCGTGCATTGCGGACGTAACGGCAGTAGCTGAGGTCTGGGGTGATGTCGCGGCACACGCTGTTGCCGACGCGCGTAGGTTGCGTGGGGTCAGTGAGCAGTGTGAGGCGAAGATCATGAGCAAGTTGCCACAGCCTCGTGCCCGGGCCGTCGGCCTTGGGGTAGCCCCAGTCCGGGTGCTTGACGCTGAAGTCGCCGAGAACCAGGAAAGGGGATTCAGCCGCTCTTACTGCCGCAGTGCGGAGTAGGGCGAGCAGAGATGAATCTTGGGCGACCCGGGGGGGGGGGGGGGGGTTGTAGACATTCAGTATAAAGAGAGAAGGATATTCCCGTTTCTGAGGTATAATTTCGATAAAAACGTGGTGGACCGCAGGGAAGAGTAAATCGACCAGGTTGACCGTGAGCGTCCGCCGGGTGAGGATGTCCGTGACGGGATGGGGTGTGGGATGATGAGCCACTTGATTGTGGGCAATGTAGCCCGGCAGGGAAACAGCGGTGTTAGTTTCCTGGAGCACGAGGACGTCAGGTGTATCTGGAGGGTCACGTTGTTGGAGGTGTAAGAGGAGAGTGAAGAGCTGGGCTGGTTGGTTCATGATCAATTCGAAGAAAAGCCAGCACTGCAGGACACGGACAAGAGAGAACACACGCATACCCACCATCGCCGGACTAACAACCAAAATTTATTGAAGCAACCACGAGCTTTTATACATACATGCTGCGCAAGCGCCTGAGCTATGACATGGAGACTAGACTACCTGATAGTCAGGTACCGATAAAAAAGCGCCACTCTTTTTCAGTGATAGGCACAGAAGGTTCGCTGATGCAAGCCTGGCCATTCGTTTGGATAAAAAACGCCTCGAGCAGTTCGCGTGCAATTATATATATGAAAGCTCGTGGTTGCTTCAATAAATTTTGGGTGTTAGTCCGGCGTTGGAGCGTATACGTGTGTTCTCTCTTGTCCGTGTCCTGCAGTGCTGGCTTTTCGTCGAATTGAGGTGTAAGAGAAGATGGCTGCGCTTGGGGCGAAAGCCACGGCAGTTCCACAGCCAAATAGTTACAGTAGACCGGTCAGCCATGATTAGCGTCAGCAGAAGACGTCTCCTCGGCTTGCGATTGCGACGGTCGGGCAGCGGGGGTGGTGTGAGGAGCGCGGGTGTGAAGGGGTGGCTTTGCTCGGACGCTATCAAGCATGAAAGCGTGCAGGGTATCGACCGTCTCCTGAAAGAATTGAAGGGACGTAATCGAGGGGAAAGCAGCAAGGTCCGTGCGCAAGGAGTTTAGAGCCTCGTGCTGCGTCGTTAGGAGCTGGTGAACAAAGTTGAAGCGGCTGTCTAGCCGCCTCTCAAACTCCGCTTGGGCCATTTTGATGGCTGCTTGGATTTCCTCAGAAAGGTGCAGAGACTTAAGAGGCGTGGTGTGCCTCTTGCGCTTGCCAACGCACTCATCGGCGGGTTGAGTATCTATGTCCTATGCGGAGGCGGTGGGTGAGGGAAGAGTAGATAAACGGTCGAGGGCTGCCTCGAGCTTCTGTTCAAGCGTGTTCAGCTGGGCTTGGAGGGACGTGATTTCAGTCTTTTGTGCCTCTAGCAGCGAACCTTGTGCGGCGAGTTGTTGTCGTAGAGAGGCGTTTTCCTGCAGCAGTGCAGCGACCTGCGGAGAGGGGAGCATTGGTGGGGCACCGGGGGAGGACCACGCTGAGTGGGTGGGCTGAGAGGCTGCTTTGGGTGCCGTCACGGGGGGGATGGGGAATCTGAAGTCGTCTTGGCGGGAGCAAGGGGCAACTTCGGTGGCGGCGCAGTGCCGCGTGCCATTGCATTCTTAGGGGTCGTCGCAGCGTCTGCGCGTTGCTGTGACGAGGAGCGATTACCGTCTGCGGGTTGTTGTGACGAGGAGCGATTCGCCATTGGGAGAGTCTTCCAGCGTTGGGGGCGCTGTGCATAGCGATGCCTGCATTTAGAGCTGTGCGTCGAGTGATTCCCGTTACACACGATGCAGCAAGATGTGCATTTGGGCGGCGAGCCCTCGGGAGGCGGGGGATGTGTAGCGCCGCAGCGGTGGCACCGATCCTGTCGTGGCTTGGGGCACACGTCGGTGCGGTGGCCGGTCGAGCGGCAATTGAAGCAAGCCTCTACCTTGTTGTGGAAAGGAAGAAGGCGAAGGTGGACCCCATGGTAGAGAATCCACCGCGGTACCTTGGGTTCGGTGAGGGCGACCAGAATGTGAGGAGTCTTGCCCATACGGCGGCCTCCCACGATAGAAAGAGTAGGGTTACTAGCCTGGAGATCTTCGAGGATGGCTTCGTCCGTGAAGTCATCAAATGCATGGTATAGAATGCCTCGCAGGGCGTCGTCCGGTTGCGGAGCGTAAAGGTGCACAGTGAAGGTAGTGCCGGACACCGTCAGGGATGTGATGCGGAGGTAGGCTTGCGCACGAGCCGAGTCGGCGACGCTCAGTGTGAACGTATTGTTAACCGGGTGGACCCGTACCGTGTCACGGGATGCGGGCGGGAGATCTTGCAGGTTCGCTGCTTTCAGTAAGGCGGAGTATAAGTGCCATGGCTGAAGCTTATTAAGGTCGACGGAAGTTTTAGGACGAGCGACGACGTGAATGGTGTCGGCCGGGAGGCGAGGAATCGGCGCGCGACGGCGGGGCCGAGATGCCGAAGCACTGGTCTGCTTCGATGGCGGCGAAGGTGGCGGCGGCGAGGCTGGCATGGTGGTGGGCGTAGTTTTGGTGGCAGCGGCGCGGCGTAATGCCGCGCGGCGTTTTACTTGGGCGCGAAGCCCTGGTGACTGCCAGGGACCGTCCAATAGGTATTCGGGAGATGCGTCATGTCCTTCAACGTACTTCGTGGTGGTGGGCAGCCGGGAGACGGGCGGCGATAAAGCAGCGGGAGGCCGCACTCGAGCTAGACTTGAGTAGTCCTAGGTCGGCACTCGGCATGGTGAAGACTTCCGAAGGCTCTCCTGGGCCGCCCCAGGAGAGTATCGGGACAATATTGGTGTCGAAATGATCCTGACAATTTACTATACCCACTGGTTAGAAAATTATCTGGATACGGCCTAAAGAACCGGCGTGAGCGCCGAAAACTTACGGAACCGACGTGAGAAGCGGCAGCGGTGGGAAACGCCCCCAGCTTATCTCCCCGTGATTGAATGAAGCAATCCCGCCAAACATGCGCAACTTTTCACAATGCGCATCATATTGCTACGGACCCGTGCCACCGGCCGTCAAAAGGAGAATGGAGAAAGACGACGAGGAGGACGTTTAGCGAGGCTTGCTCGGGCTGCTTGTTCATGGCCAAGCGCCTCAGCGTTTCTTTGTAAATACATCCCTACATAGCTTGGCGTCTTGCGTATTTCAATGTAATATGATGAGGCGCACCACGCCACCTTCCCACTCCGCACGCAACTAGCTATCGGGGGCGGCTGCCGACCTTTTGGCAGACACTTTTTCTTTAACTCCACAAGCTCACCAGCCCAGCCTATTGAGAGTAACGGCTTTTCTCGTGGGCAGCTCACGCAACACCACGTGGAAATGTGTTTTAAACTTGTTGGTGTGTCATATGGGGTATGGCATATGGGGTTGATCCAGAACAGATAACACACCCAAATGACGCAGGAAATATTCACTAACATCTTTTTCAAAATGTTGCTAGTGCGTATTGCATGCGTCAGATATCTGTGTCCTTTGGGTGTGCCACCTACCGACTCAGAAATGCAAATGACAGGACGTACGCACTAACAACTTTTTGAAAAAATGTTAGTTTGCATTGTACGTGTGACTTCCGTTTCTGTGCATGTGTCATTTAGGGGTCTACTGTACAGCGTTTCATGAGCCGGAGCATACCAAGTGGAAGCGAGTAAGTGCCGAAGCTACCTCATCTCTGATGCCGTAGTTCTGACAAAAAGGTTGACCCTTTAACCTTCGGTGTGGTGGGTGCAATTGTCTCGTTCAGCAACCCCTCCCCCCCCCCCCGTAAGTTGAGAATTTCTAGAGAGACATCTGAAGCTAAGAAGTGCGACATCGGTGCTCCAGGTGCAGTCACTGCCTCAGTGGCGTCCAGACTGTCTCGACCGCTCAACAAACCAAAAAAGTAAGGCGCCAGTTAAACGGCCTGTAAAGGACTTGGTTAACTAAAAATCTGTTTGCTTCAGCGTGCACTGAGCACCAATGCACTGTTAGTGCCGATACACAGACGATACGATGGTACGCGAAAGGCATTCTGAGAAACATCCATGATGTTGAATAATTTCTCCACCAACCCATCTAAAAAGTGTATGTACTGAAGCCGCTTAAAGTCCAAACATACGACTTTCTTTGTCAGCATTATCTCCCAGGAAGACCGCGATGACTTATCCCAGCTCACTTATCCTATATGAGCAGGAAACCAGATGATCGCGTGGGGTTTGACGGCCTTTCGGTCGAGAATTGTCAGGGCATCTCTTGAAATGACGCCTTCCGCAAATGGTCGGACGGCTGCCCTAGAACCTCTATTGATCGTAGATCTCTTTGGGTCTGAAAATGTCAGCGCAATGGCTACTTTTTCACCAATTTCTGGTTGGGTGGTGTACGTGGAAGCCGAGTTGACAACTTTATCTTTGCCGTTGAGGACCGCTGTGAGTGCTCGTCTATTGGGTACGAAAGTGGCGTGCACGAATGAGCAGTCTTCAGGCTGACTTTTAGCTTTTTCTAGTAGGGCTTTGGCTCTGGCTTGCCTTCTGGCTACATTATAGATGGGATGAGCATTTCTAGGAATAGCCATCACTGTGATCTTTTCCGCAGATCTTTGGGAATTTCTCTGTAATTATTGTCTATTGCTGTAATTTGTACGCCAATACGCTTGAGGATGTCTATTCCTGATCGCGTCGAGGTGAGTTTAATGTACTGCACTCTTTATGCTGCCTCTGCGATTTCCTCTAGTGTATTGTGTATCCCCAGCTGCATAAGTATCATGGAATCCCAAGAGCTACCTTAAATTTTTTCCTGAACAATGCATTGAGTTTGTCTCTTTCGGATCTCTGCCACTCGTGGAGGGCTGCTACGTAGGCGATGTGGCAGAGTGCAATGGCGTGAACAAGTCTGACGGCGTTGTCTTCCCCTAATCCATGTCGGCCGTTGGTCACCTTTTATGAGCCTGATTGCGTTGTCGACTTTCTTAGCGATAAGTAGAATTGTTTTACGATAGGCCCCGTTGTCTTCTGTCATCATGACCAGCACTCGCATGGAATCCACCCTTCGCGCCCCCACTTCTGGTACAGAGCGCTATGTCGTTTTCTGCAGGAGGAATCCATCCCCTATGTTTCTGGCCTCTTCTTAGGTTTAGTAGGAGTTCCGATTTCTTGGGTGAGCAGTGGAGTCCCATTGGGAATAAATACTCTTCAATGACGTTTATGGTTTCTTGTAATGTTTGTTGTATTTATCCATCGGTGCCTCCAGTACACCAATCGTGACGTAATCCGCGTAAATGGTATATTCTATGCCTTCTATGTCTTCGAGTTTTCGGACGAGACCTATCATGGAGATATTGAAGCGAGTAGGTGAGATGACCGCTCCTCGAGGGGGTGCGTGGTTCCCTTGAGTTATCGTATTCGGTATTACGTCGCTCGCGTTGAGCGTTGCCATTCTTCCACTGAGAAAGGTTTGAACGTATTGATGAAAGTGACGTCCCATACCGATATTTACATCGTTTTCAGTTAAACGTATGGAGGATGTTATCAGAGGCATTCTCCATACCAGTCCCAGTATTGCTCTCGTATCCCTAGTGTTCAAGCTGATTATTTGGTACTTGGGTAGCAGCACTGCATCTGGGTAGATATACCAGGTCTGAAGCCGATCATCGTGTGAGGGCAAACCTTGTGCTCTTACAGACACCCAGATAACCGATTTAATATTTCATGTTCAGCAACCTCTCGCAAACACGAGGTGAGTATATTTTTGAGGCCAGGAGGTTTGCCCGGTATTCGGATAAAAATGGTATTTCAGCTCTTCCATTAGGTGGGAACATCGCCGCACTTCCATGTTTCGTTAATTAATCGAGGGAAGTACTCTTTGGAGTTGTCATCCAAATTTCGGAGCATCTTGTTCGTTATTCTATCGGGCCCAGGAGCAGATCTTCCATTGAGGCCCGGATTGTGCCTGCTTGACGCTCACCGACAAACGGCGAGCGTCAAGCAGGCACAATCCGGGCAAGCGCTCGCTCGAGCCATGAGACCGTCGCCAACGCTGAGGCTTGCTTGCTTGCTTTCCTGATCTTCTTCTTCATTACAATTACCCCCGGTACAGTTACTATACCCCCGGCGACGAGCGTAGCCATCCTGGCTACTTAAGGCGTTGGTAGTATGGCGGGGTAATAATAGGGCTTGAGGCGGCTAACGTGGATGATTTCCCGTCCACGACGACCTAAGTCTTGGGATGGAGTCATGGGCTCAACTTCGTAGTTGACGGGACATGTCGGAGTGAGGGATGATAAAATGCAGCGATCACAGATTAGTAAGGGCAAATATTGTACTTAACCTAACGAAAACAAGAACTAAATTATTTACTAGAAAAAATGCAGATCTGCATATATGGCCATATATGCGTATCTGGCTATATATGGCACGTGTCTGTAATCAGCCGTATTTGCCCAATACACATCAGACTCTTACATTGCATTCCTCGTATTGGTCTTTTATGGCCATAGACGTTTCTATCACGATTTGGTCAAATAAGGCCACATAGGGGCACGTGTCATATATAACCACATATGCCCAATTCCTCATATAGCCATGTATGACATTTCTGTAAGGGTTGACACATCCAGCAGAATAAACAAGACCTTGTATGAAGTTCCTTCGGTCTGAGGCAGCTCACTCGCAGTTTCGGCGAGCAGAGAACAAGCAAACACTTTAAAGATAATATAGGCAGCTTTGGTATGTAGGCTGTTGGACATATGCAATAGTATTCCGTACACGAGATAATTTATTGTTTTCTTTCAGTCACCTGAGCAGTGACCGCAAACTGTCGTGGTTTGGGAAATGCCCATGCTTTATTACGTGCAGGTCCAGGTGATCTTGTCGCCGCAAGGCGTCTTCGACAACTGTGCAAAGGGGAACTGCGTGGTCTGCTTCATGTCGGTCTGGATGGTCACCGTACACGCCAGCTGCACCTCCCGCCTCTCCAACGGCAGCGCAGCATCCAGGCAAGTTGTGATACCTTTTACTGTATGGCCACCCTTCACCGGTAAGGGATGAGACCCTTCACCGTATGGCTACGCTACTGAAAACATGGAGCAAATGTAAATTATTATGCACCAGCAAACCTTGGTAAACCCAAAAAAAATCAAAGGGGACATCAAAGCGCAGTCGCGCGTCTCACTGCTCGCGATATAGCCGACGTAGTGCACACCAGACCAAGTAGGTCATTTTGGAGTAGGTTAGTGTCCTACCAATTGCACATATAGAGGCTGGTGGAGAGTGATGGCGTGGTGGAGAGTGGTCGCGGTCGCGCTGCAACTTGTCGGTGTCCACATCCAGTAACGTGGCTGGTATTTGGCATTTACTATGGCGGCCCAGCCTCGGTTTTTGCCGCATGTCTCTTTTCCATTGCGGATGATAAATCGACAAAGGAGTTGGAGTAGGTAGCTGTCGTAACGTTGCCGTCCAGGATGGCGGGAGAAGCATGCAGGCTGCGGGGCGAGGAAATTCGGCATCCGACAGGGTTTTTGCTGGTACCAGCAGAAAACTTCCTCCAAACAATAACTGACTGGTCCACCAGCCATAATATAGCACTCAACACCACAGAATCATAATTCGTCTTCTTCAACAATGGACACAAGGGAACTTCTAGATGACAACCAAGCATTAGAATGGATGGAAAATTTTCAAAAATGAAATGTGAAATTAACGCACTCGTCATATATTTGGACAACTTTCACTCTCACGACGGTTACCTTAGAAACGAAGCGAAGACTCCACTGCTGTACGACCCTGTCTGTGAAACATCGCTCATCCTCCCAGCCCTTACATATGGATCTCCGTATTGGTGGCACTCATATGCATCATATTACCTAAAATCGAGGGTTATTTTCCTCGAGCGATCCCTGCTGACAACACTTACAGGTGGATTTATGCTACCCGTATTTCATCACTACACGTACTTGCCAACTGTGCGCCACTAACTCTGGGATTAGACAGACTGAATGCCGAATATTACTTGTTTAATGAGAAACCCTTTACCGCACAAGGACATATCACGCAAACCAAATACACTATCCGCACGACATTTGGACGCACCACCTCGGTGAGAAATATGCATTCTCATTTCACGAGCTAACTTCCATTGCGGCATCCAAATATACAACGCGAAACGCAGTCTATATTTATCTTCGAGTGCATCCGGTTCGACTTTTGTAATTCTCACGTCCTCTCAAATAGAGAGAAAAAATAATTAGAATTACAAACAACCACTGAGCTTACACAACGGAGGTCATAGCAATAACTGAAGCATCGACATATTAATCGCACATCATTTATACCGATTGGTTATCATTACTGTCCTCACTTGTTCATTAAAAGACGAAGGCACCCATATCGTCCAAAATAAACGAACACTTCAACAATTGCAAAACTCCCATTACCAGACACACTTACTCCACGTTCCTAGTCATAGTACAATATTCGTAAATGGCTCTCTTGCTGCCTCATCCGCTGCCGTCCATAGTATAAGGACGCCGAAAATTTCAATAAACCCCTCCGCAGAAAACTACGCAAAACAATGAAAACACCCTGCCACAACTACTTTCAATCAGTTGGTCTACAAAACTCTGTCTGTGTACATATGGCTCCCAAGTGCATTCGCAAATACAAACTGCTTCCCACCAACCAAGCATATCACAAATAACCGACCACGTACAGCTATTCCACATCCACAGCACCATCTTCTGTAAATGTCGCTCAATATGCGTAAACGTAGACCACCACCCCGAAAGTCACGGCGTTAAGAAATCGTAACACCAATGATGTATTTAATTTACCCTTACACTATCCTTCCATTATACAAAACCTTCATAAACGCATCACCCCTGCCAAACTTGCTTCCCATATGAAAAGATTTACTACCATTATACGTGATGGACATACCACTGCAGATGCATTGTAGTCACGACAAACGCATCACTACCACTTGCAAATTTCACAAACCAACCCATTCCATCTTTAAGCAAACATGATGCATGACATCCGTGTGGCATTCGCCAACCATGGCATGGTTCTTCCATACGTGCATGTCTGCAAGCATGAAAAGAAAGCACCTGTAATCACGTAAAGTACAGCCCAACAATCGCGACACATCCAACTACCAAAGCACTCTCACTTCCTCAATGTACGTTGAGAAATAGACCTCATACCCTCGGGAACATTCACGGTGGTGCATGAAATCTGATGCACATCGGTACAAGTTTCAGCTGGTAGGCCTTATGAATGACACTGTTTTGTGCCTATTCCCCACATTACTTTTTTTACCAAGATCGCCATATTCTTAGCTGCCGCCGACTCAGGCTCCTCGATTTTCTCGGTTAGTCATATCAACAACGTCGGGCGTGCCATGTCGCTGCTGTCGGAAGAATTCCGCTTGCCGCCTCACCCCCCCCCCCCCGTCCATAGAAAACTTCATGGTTATCGCATGCGGCATTTCCATCGCCGAATGTACCTGTTCTGTGGGAGTTACGTGGTTTCCAGGACGACGCCATTCTGCTGATAAATGACGTCAACTATCCCGGTGCTGCCTGTGTGTTGTATGAACTTCGAAAACGGAGGCTGGCGCTAAACCGCATTCGCGATGCCGCCAAGGCGTGGCATAGATACGAGGGCATGTGGCAGCGGTGCTGACTAGAATCGAGTAAAACGTTCATCTCAGCTTTTTGCCCGCTTCTCCATGGAAGCGACCACTCCCACCCTCCTACGAACGCTGACGAGGCCCACGAGGTCCACCAGAATGACGCTACAGGAGCACGAGAGGATATTCGTCTGCCCTGCTGCAGACGACAGCGGCAGGTTCAGTTCTGCAACGCGGGTATCGGACTCGGCGTCGATAAACCTCGCCCCAACATGACTACCAGGCGAGCACAGCATCTTCAAACCCACAGCAGCTGGAGACGCGGTGCTGGTGCTTGTCCACGAATGAGTATATGGAGGGTCCTGTTGCGCCCGACGCCACCCAAATCGAAGAAGAAACCCTGTCCGTCGATCGAAACACGATAAGCTCTCTAAATACTCCACGAACAAGGCATGTGCAAGGATAGCGCAGTAATGATGCCTCCTGAGCAGTCACTCAGATCTGCCGAATTTCAAGGCATTCGTCGAGTGTGAGGACGTTTCTTCATTGCACACCAACGCCTCACTCAGAGAAGCCGAGTTTATTGTGCTCAACGAAATTATCGTACAACCGAGGTTCCCCACTGCTTCCATCACGTTTGATCTGGAAGGGTGTCAGACATGTAGGGGGAACCCCAAATTCCCCTAGTTTGAGCTTCAGAGGGAGCCCGCACTATGGAAGCGCAAGCTGCCTCGTCCACAGAAAAGCAAGCGCGTTCATTGGTCATGATGGGCACGGAGACAAATACAAAACACCAAAGCTCGAAGTATGTGGGAAAACGAGAGAATGAGCAGTCAATGCCGTCGTTTTCCAGCAACAATTCACGCAGCTCACCGCAAGTCGCGACGTGGCCTAGACCATCTTCCACCATGTAATTTGCCATTCTACGCAACCGGAGGGTCCTCCGGGGGTTTCGGAAGTCAAGTCGCGGCGTGACAAAATCCTGCGAGGACCACCGCGACATAGCGGGAGAGCGCCCCCCGGGGGACTGGTCTCGGGGGGCGTGCTCCAAGCCAGGTCAAAGTGAGGCCGAGACCGCCAAGACTGGCACCGCAAGTGACGCCCGCCAGAGACAATTTCTGCAGGTCCTTTTGCTCGCAGCGTGGACGAGTGTAATGTCCAACGGCAAAAAGCTCCGCGTACCTAGGGCGCTCTCGCTACGAGCGCAGGGAGAGCGTAGAAGAGACTACGTTGGAGAATAGAACAGCCGACCTGCAGCGGATGCGCTATCTCTCTCTCTCTTATTGGTTACTCTCTCTCTCTATATATATATATATATATATATATACAGATATCGATATATAGATATAGGTAGATAGGTAGATACATATCTGTATATATATATTTAACGAATGAGAGACAGACATCACCCATTCCTGGGTCGGCTGCTCTATCCTCTGAACTTAATCTTCCTCTTCGCCTGTTCTTGCGCTCATAGCGCGAGCGCTAAACATATGGCGGAGCGTGTTGTTCATTACACTCGGCCGTGACTCCAAGCAACAGTGGCAGCCGAAAAGGTCTCTGGAGGACGGCAATGCGTGTGTCGCAACGGGGCTGTCTCGCCGATCATTTTGACGTCGCGGATGGCCTTATACGCCGAACCGCCATTGTAGCGCTGGCTCTGGTGGACGGTGTTGGCTGTGCCGTAGTGGCCATCGTACGATTCGGCCACGGTGGGACTTGGCTTGCGAAGCTACGAAGGGCACCTCCGGTGGCCGCCTTTGGCTATGGCGGGGTGGAGAGTGGTCGCGGTCGCGCTGCAACTTGTCGGTGTCCACATCCAGTAACGTGGCTGGTATTTGGCATTTACTATGGCGGCCCAGCCTCGGTTTTTGCCGCATGTCTTTTCTATTATACCTAAAGCGGTTGTATATACAGACTCTCTAAGTGTCGTAAAAGCCATAAAAACACTGAAAAGACACAAAAATCTTGTGATTGTATCTCTTTACACCATTTTATGCGCAGTCTATGCATCAAACCAGCAAGTCGTGCTATGCTGGGTGCCAGGCCACCGTAATATAGAAGGTAATGAACTGGCAGAGAAGCTTGCTACGTCCGTTCGCGAAAGCGCTCCAATGTCATGCATAGCTGTCCCAGTAATGGACCTAAAGCCCTTACTGAATAAAGTGGTCAGGGCATACTGGCAGCGAATGTGGAACGAACAACAGCATAACAAACTACATGTCATAAAACCCTATCTAGACAACTGGCCGCCGGTATCGAAGACACGCCGCAAACAAGTGATACTCTGCAGACTTAGGATTGGGCACACATACACTACACACGCATATCTTTTGTCCGGTGGCGATCCACCAGTATGTGATAAATTCGGTGAACCACTAACAGTCCTTCATATCCTTCTGGAATGTGCTGCTCTAGAGCCATACAGGAAAAAACATTTTGGTTTGCCATTGCAACAGCAGCGTCCATTACATCGTTCTATGTTTTTAAGCAACGCACCCATTTTTAGATTTGATTCACTCCTCGCGTTTTTAAAGGATGTGCCTAGTTTTAACGTTACATTTCCAGGTGACCTGTAGCACGGCCTCTCAGTAGAGGCCACTGCTACGGTATATTTTAGAGG